>JAXDDW010000029.1:2032500-2355000 GCA_034670385.1 Hoplostethus mediterraneus | reverse complement strand
TTATAGCCCCAACATTTCCTCAGCAGTATCCCAAATAGAAAGATAGGCCTTATAGGCGATATTCAAGAACTGCTTTGCGATCACCCATGGAGATTCTAAATGAAAAATGGTAATACAAAATGCGAAGGACGAAACAAATGAGACTGGGAGAGCGCCTGGCTCGGACAACACCACGTTGGCCAAATGAATTTCGTGACACCTGTTTGAAACAATGCAATTTTTCCGCTTGCAGAGGAGCACAATCCAATCCATTCCACTTGTATTGCCAATTTTCAGTGACGAGGGACACTAACAAGCTGGCATTGCTAGCACAGGCTCAGTCCAGGAATCTGTGATCAAGCCGAATCACTTTCATGAGAAAATCTGAGCTGGGAATACGTCCTTTCATAAAGAATAGTGATGGAGAGTCACTTACTGAGGTTGGTCCTCGTGTCCTTTATAGCCAAAGTACATTTTTATCAGCATGCTTAGCATAACCACCAGATATTCCTTATTGATACCTTGTTTTTTCGCAGTTGAACAATATTATGTTTATATTACCCCCCTCCCCTCCCAAACACACACACACACAAATCAATAAGCTCTCTTGGTCAGAAACCAGTAGTTCTTTTTTTAGACATCAGTGTGAAGGTCAAATTTTATTCCTTTGGATCTGAGTTTGAGCGAGAGACTCAGAGGTGAGTCCAAAGACTGCCGAGGCAAGCAGTGATCAAAGAGCAACAGGGATCAATTACACACTGCTGTGAATGAAGCCCACAAAATATTGATGAGCACTACTGAAGTGTAAGGTTGTCCCATTCGACTCCTTATCAGAAGGTCATTAGCACCAAATGGGAGTTGATTGGATTAACTTAACTCTGACAAGAAGCAATGTCACACAATGTGCTGAGGACATTCTCATCATGGGTGTGAATGAAGGACAGTAACAGTAACACATGAGCTAATTACATTAAGCTGGTAATGTAAATCACTGAGACAACAGTGTGCGCAGTAGAACAAAAGGCCAGGTGTAAAGGTGTACTATGGGGCACATATAGGACATGAGGGCAAGGCGTGATTTTCCCGTGAAAACAGCATCTCAGTGGAAAGTGTGAGCTTACATGGGTGCAGGTGACAGAGAGCGAATGGGCTCACGCACGAGTATGAGTGTTTACGCGCAAGCTAACATGATATGCATGTGTGTTTTTTCTGTGTATGTGTGTACGTGCGAGTCTACTTATGGGGGGGGTTGATAAGTAATCTCGTACTCTTACAAGATGACTTACTCTTGCTCTCTTACTCTTACTTTATTCTTACTCTTATGAGAGTAAAGTAGCACTGATCTGGTTATTCGTGCACATTCTGAAATGTATTTCATGTAGTTTTCCCGTCTAACACCAGAGGGCACTGAGTCGGCTGCTCCCTGCCTGCAGCTTTCCACTTGTTACCTTGTCAAGGTTAAAGAGGCCACAGAAAAACAGTTGTACATCTGTTCAATCTACAGCCCCTTGGCATCTGATCAGCATACAATATAATGCAATAGTAGAGCACAATGCCTGATGATACAAGCCTGAAACTTGGTGCATGTGTAATCTTTTTTTTGCTGCGGAGAAAATAAATTCACGGCTAGGATTGGATTAGATGACTTTATTTGCATCTACATAATGTTGGATGATGTCTGTGTCTCTCTAAGAGGATAATCATGATTGTATACACGTACAATCAAAGTAAACCAGCAAAATATGTCTGATTTTACAACTGTGATGGCAAATTAATGGACAATCATGATGCCTGTTATTTTGTGTCTATATATTTTTTGTGGTTTGACATGAGAGGCAGATGGCAGACTGTCCACTCACCACTGAGCCATTTGGCATCTGGGTCATGGATGCGAAAGTCTGGACCTACGACATCCTCCACAGTCACTTTCTTCCTGAGGGCAAGACTGTCATCTTCACCTGTCAAGTACATCATCAGAAGAAGAAGAAACAAAACCTAAATAAATATGGCACATATTGGCTCATAACATAGTATATCAATTCAGTTTAAGTGTTACGGTAATCTAATGTCATGGTAGTCTAATTTTCGAGAGATTTTGAGTTATGACTTATAAAACTGTCACTCTTGTAAGATTTATTATTATCTCAAGAAAGAGAGTTTTCTAGTTTCAGAGAAAAATCAAATGGGATAAATCTTTGGACTATTTCTTCAGGGGGCCCCCAGCCTCATACCAGAGACTGTCACCATCTCACTATGATGTGCTCTTCCTGTCCCCGGAGATAGTACTTGCACAAACTATTCCCTACTCAGTACACCAATTTATCGCAGGGTATAAACAAGAAAAGGACCCATGGTAGTACTATATTGATCTGACAGCATCAGTTCCCATCTGCCTGCTTCGTTTCTCAGCAGTTAGGGAGAACCCCCTCTATCCCCAAACTCGAAATGAGATCTGAAGCTGACAGCTGAACTGCAGGTGGAGCACACAACAGGGAAACAGGATTGAGTTAATATGGATGTGAGGAAAGAGACGGAGATAGTGTATAAGCCCCTTAACTGTCTTTCACCACACACTTTTACTCAGGGAACAACTGTGACACAAATTGTCACGATGGTTTGACAGCACAGTCACGCCGTACGAATCAGTAAGTTGGCAGAGTCTTCGGCGGGCTTCACAATGTGACTGCACAGAGATCTGGGTGCATAAATACCGTGTTTGAAATATTGTTTAATTGTTTATACATTTTAAAATTCATTTGAGTGACAAGAAACTGCAGAGGGGCGAAAGCTAATTTCCAACACTAAGCAAATGGTATCTCTGATATTGTGCCAATTTGACAAATGGCTGGAGCTATTACTGCATAATCATCTCCATTAAACAGGCCTGAATGGCATTACACATTAAAAGGCCCATTACCTAGTGAAAGGATGACCTCGCCTCCGTGAAAAACCAATATGCAATCTCCAACCACCCTCCTTTAAAACTTTCTCCCCATTAAAAAAAGGTTATCAAATCAAAATAGCAGACTGTTGTGTGGATTCCCAAAAAGTCCCAGAAAAGATGTTTTCATTTGTGTTGTTAAAATGGTTTGTTATATCACAATTTATTGTCCAGCCCATCTGGAAAATTAATTTCTACTGTGGTAGAATCAAGCCAAGTAGATGTTTGTGTGTGCAAGTGTGTGTGTGTGTGTGTGTGTGTGTGTGTGTGTGTGTGTGTGTGTGTGTGTGTGTGTGTGTGCGTATACTGTACATACGAGGGGTGAGCAGGATGACAGAAGTGACAATCAGGGAGCAGATGAAGAGGATGACCAGCAGGGCGATCGCTATTCCCTTCCAATTCCTCTGGGATGGGATACTGCCCACCAGGTCCTGAAAACACACAGGAACAGTTGTGTTACACTGATACACACACACACACACACACACACACACACACACACACACACACACACACACACACACACACACACACACAAATGATTGATAACACAAAATGAAAACAAATCATGGCACTTTTTAAGGGACAATGAGGGTCTTGGTTGACAAAGTGATAATACTTTCACAGACTGGATCCACTCTAGTTTAGAGATATTGAATGATGACCTTCAGGAAATGATTTTTATTCCTGAGTGGATATGCAGCGTTTTAGAGATGAACTCTTCATACATAAGACAGATGTATTTTGTACTGTCACAGTTGGAGAAGTGACAGAGAGAAATTGGCCAGAGGACAGCTTATTCTCTGTCAGACAGATGCAGACAACTACCCAGCTGCTTGTGCAATAACACTGCATCCTCCAGCTGCTTCCCGCCGTTCACATACTAAGAGTCCCTGCAGCTCTGCCTGATAGCTAGAGTGCAGGGATGGTTTCCACGCAGAGACAACGGGCACACAGTGAGCAGAATAATGAGCTGCTCTCCTAGCACAGCCCAGCAGATGGTAGATGGCTAATCAGCGCTATTTGAAACACATATACTGCAAAATCTACACGACATACAAAACATTCAACTGTGGAAGTGCAGCAGCCAGCAATCAGCTAACCTCCAAGGACCGCTGGGCACTCATAGCTGACGTGGACTAAACTATTTTGATCTAGAAGCCCTTTTCACTAATTTTTCACTGATGGATGTGGTGCACGCACACACACACACACACACACACACACACACTCCACTCTCTCTCTGTCCATGTCAAGGCAATGAGAGCGGACAGCATTCTCTGTGATAAATGTTGAAATGTTAAAAATCAAGGTTTCTGTCAGGTGTCATTCCTGTCTGAATAATGGCCTTCTCCAAAACACACACGCACACACACACACACACACAAACACAAACACACACACACTCTTTTGATCTGGTGTACAACCAGCCACTGTAGGCAGATAGAGACCAGGTCTAATTGGTGACTAGAGTGACTCATGTTCTATATATGTGTGTGTGTGTGTGTGTGTGTGTGTGTGTGTGTGTGTGTGTGTGTGTGTGTGTGTGTGTGTGTGTGTGTGTGAAATAGGTAGCTGGACTGTGAGACGATGCCTTTTGTATGCTTAAATACTTTAAATCCTTAAGTTACTGGCTTGTGTGTATGTGTGTGTGTGTATGTGTGTATGCTTGTGTTAAGGTACATTGCATGTGCACTCACTGTGTCTGCACAGTTTGTCTCACAGCTAAGCAAATCAATACTGAAGGCAGTGAGTACACACAGAAAAACAGCAGCCACATCAATAAGCTGATTTATTGCTGCAGAGGTATCTCCTTCATATGAACAGGATTTTGGAGATAAGGCTTATGGAGTTGTACACTGTATGTGTGGGATATTAATCTCCCCGTGTTATCAAATCCTTATAGAAAAGACATACTCTTGAGATTGTGTCTGTGATATCGACGATCGGTGCAGACCTCTGACCAAGCCAGAAATAGAACAAGAAGGCAAGACATGTAGATAAAAGCCTGTATGAAGCAATAGCAAGGTGAGAGCAAAAAGTTTCCTTACACTGCACCTTGTATGGCTGTCTTTAATATTACACGGGTGAGTTAAATGTAGCCAATTCAGTTCTGCTTAAACCTGACGGAGGAGTAATGATCCATAGATGTGGCAGCTGGCTCTTTGCCACATAACACAAGAAGCGTCTCTCAGCAGAATATTGCTCGCCACTTTGATGCCAGTCTAGAAAGGGTGTGTGAATATTCATTTCCAGTCATTTCTACACCCATGACATTCAATGCATCCACTGTGCTGCTCAACTAAGCTGAAGTCTGGAGTAGAAGAAAGTAAAAATGATTTCAGAGACAGAGACTTTTTGTCCCATCGTTCCTGTGGGCTAATTCGTGCAGTGGAAATGTACGATAGCGACGAGCATCAATAGCTTCACTCCCATGCTTTGTATTTCTGTAAGTAGACACCCAGTTATTCAATCAGAGGTCAGGGACCTTTCCACAAATCGAATCAACAGACATAATCAAACACTGTAATCATTAACCAGGTAAAATGTGAGGAGAGCACCACTGTCAATACATCTAGATACACAACACTGACTGGAAAACCAGCAGAGTTCTTTGTTGTAGTTCCTGTTGTGTGGTGACTGAGAGAGTCATCAGGACTCTTCCACCTGGCAGCTGTCACTGCTATTTGAACCACCCACTCGATTACCACCACTCTGCTCCCTCTATGGCCGACTACAACAATGCAGCACCTCAGCAGCAACCACAACATGTTCACTACACTTATAGCCTCAAGATCTCTACGTAAAAAATACACCCGTCTTATCCATCACCTTAAATCTCAAAGTTGGGCTGCAAAATAGAATATTGCTAATTCATATATTTGCCCTATTTACCCAAACTAAATTATGGTGTTGGGTTTGGACACTGGTGGGAAAACCGCCCACAGGAAGTGACATATTAACTTAAGAGCGAAATACAAACTATTCTCCTAAACTGAAAGCTGGACTCACCAACATTAGATCTTCTGCCTCTCTCAATCCTGTATAAAGACACCACAGACCGGCTAGCTTGGTAAACACAAGCATGCTGTGTGCAGTTTACTGACGACCACGTTACATGATTTTAGTTTACATTTAGTTTACATTATTAAAGTTTACATTTTTCAAAAAAAGTTACTTTGGAGCCATTTGGAGCTGCTAATGTACAAAGTTGCCATGTGCAGTTTTAAGTATTGAGCTTGAAAGCAAAGCTGGTACTAGCTTACTAGCTTACTGGCTTATGCCAAATACCTAAACACTGTCTATTTAAATGTGCACTACATTCAGCATTTACCTGAGTAGTTATGTAGGCTTGTTTCTTTTTATTTTTCATTCTTATTTTTTCACTTTTGTCTCTTTTACTTAAGCAAACAACCACCTGCTCCAATTGTATCAAAGAATTATAAATTCTACTGAAAACGTGAAAGAAACTTCCAGGGACAAAATACAAATGTTCTCTCTTACAATCCACTGTCATTAGAGTGTCTTTCTTCTGACTGCCTTATCCCCAAAGTCATAGCCTTGAGTGAATTGTGGTTAATTTCCCCCACGTGCTCAACCGGAAATGAGTAGGGAGCTACATTCAAAATGAACACCTCCATCCACCAGGACTCCAGTGAAACCCCAAAGAGCCCAATAAAATCCTTCAGATGGATCCGCTGATTTCCCTGATGTTTTACCTGTCAAACCATATTACAAACTCTATGCAGCCTTAAACTTCCCAGGAAGTTGACCTTTCCAAAGAGCTCTCAACAAGGCAAAAGTGCCTCTGGACCTTTGACAGCATTTTCTAACAAGGCGAGCTATTGCTGGCTGTCTGCATTAAGCTATCTCTTTGTGTTAGTCTGTGTGAAGAGCAGGCATGCATGCCTTACGGCTGATAACAATAAAAGCTGCATCAATAAATGAAGACTGCAGCCATTTTCACCCTGTTCTCTTCAGACACCACATCAAAACAAACCCTGTGCATTTCCCTACCGCTCTATATCGGTCTACTGAGTACACTAAAGGGTAGAAATACCCATGAGAGAAAACAACCTTTTATTTTCAATCCATTTGTTGCTATTTTCATTCCGTTTCAAGACAAAGAAGCTGTAAGAATGAGGTATCTTTTAAGGTCAAGCTTCCTTTATTTCCTCTCTCTCACTCTCCCTCTAATCCTCTCTCTCTCTCTCTCCCCCCTCTCTCCCTCCCACTTTCTCTTTGTCTAACTATCTCTTTGTCTCTCTGCTAGCTGCTGAAGTGTGAAATGGATCTTTCCTGATCTTCGCACACCTGGTTTCCAAGGGAACCAAGAGAGTCAGATTTGCAGTGAAGACGGGGGTGGCGTTCGTTGGGATGGGGGTTAATATCACTGCTGACTGCTGTGTGGGAAACAAATAATATGCCCGGCGTTTACGAAATTAACTCTCTTAAAGACGACACAGTAGAATGTGGACATTTGAAAAGAAAGCAAACTTCAGCCGCATCAGACCAGCCTGAAGACACTGGACACTTGACACACGATCTATCACCCGATTGTTATGTAGTCACTGTCTGAGAAGGATCAAGCTTGAGAGTGAAGCTCTACCCTTTGGACATGGGAGTAAACTTTTCCCCTGGAACACCATCAATAAATCATGGGTATTCATGAGTGAGTTTAAGAATTCATGCCAGCTGGGTTTTGGTTCATAGATAGTAGGCAGCTGTCTATCCAGGTTGTCTTTGTTGACGTTGGAAACCTGGACTGTGAGTGCTACGGTCCACTGAGGTTCTCAATAGAGACAATTAGTCCAGTGTCAAAAGCCCAATGATAAAAAGCCCTTTAAATAAGATATCATAGCTAGTAAGATTGCTACAAATCAAGCCACCTCTCATTGAGCACAGGCCCAGTCTCATTTCTTATTTTTACCCCTACCCCTCGTTTTCGAGTGCCCCATGCTTTTTGACTTGCCCCTCGGAACAGAGTTACAAGGGGTGGTGGTTGAAATCTTCCCCTATGAAATGGGACAACCCTTCAAGACCGTGGCACGTCATCAGTAGTCATTGATGGCGTTGATGTAAACAGACGCGACGAGTTTGTAGCCGGACATTACTATGGCAATAATGGTATTATCACAGTGACATTTGCCGTTCATCTGATGGAGATAGAAAAGCATGGACGCTCACGATTCGTTCACAATTCATACGTTTCACGCTACCAATCGATCAAACAAGTCATCAAATAAAAAAGACCACTGCTTCATTACCAGGCCACTCCATGACAGGATATGACAGTGCTCTGTAGTCTAGCAAGCCGTGCTCCTACCGTTACCCTGCCAGTCTGCACTGATATTAGAGGAGCCGTAACAAGTGCAGCAACTTCGCTGCTGGACTTTAGTTATATTTCGGGCGTCATATGCCATCAAAGGAGGGAAATGCGACATGGAAATATGTCAAAATGCGGGACTGTCATGCACAAATCAGCCTAAAAACAATGTTGTAACGTTCGCTAGCTAGCTAGAGACATCATCATTCTAGGGATTTTTTGTTATGCTTGTTATAAAGAAAATGTTTTCATCTTTATTAATGAAGAAAATACTACATTTGTGGTTTCCTTTTGTTGCTTCTGCAGCGTTCGCCCTCATCTTGTTGATGATTGTCGGAGATTTCTCATAACGCTCGGTTTTGAGTGTGCCTCTGAAAAACCTCCGTTTAGAGGGCCATGTAGGCCTAGCACTTCACTCTACCCCTCGATCCCAAGAGAATCGGGACACCCCTACCCCGACACGTGAACACACAAAACAGAGGGGTAGGGGCAAGGGGTTTATTGGGATTGGGCCATAGTCTGTGGAGCCTATGGTAGAGCAGCTCACTGCAACACCGAGGAAAAGTGCCATCACTAACTAACAAGTAGCCAAGCACTCATGAAAACCTCCTCCAGAGATGCAGCCTGATTATGAGCAACTCATGATCAGCATACTTTAACGTCTCTCATGCTTCCCTGGTCCAGCTGAGTTGATGGTGCTGGGAGGTGCAACATCCAACTCCAACCACATTGGGACTAATTATGAGGAAAGAAAATACCTATTATGTTTGTTACTGTCTAAATCTGTTTTTAATATATTTCAATGTCTAAACCTTAGAACAACCTGCCTGAGGAAATCCATTTAGCAAGCTCTTCTTTTTCAAACACATTTTGAAACCTGAGGCTGAAACTGAAAGCCTTTTGCTGAAAAAATGTTGCTGAGTGGACCATTAAGGATGACATTGAACTTCTGGGAAATTGTCCTGTTGGTCAACTTACCCTTTATGTGATGAGAGGATTGGCAGACAACAACAACAACAACAACTCTGGAGTGCTAAAATGTCTATCTTCTTTTTAGATAATGCTAGTTGCCTTAACGTACTGTAGGCTAACACATCACCATGTGCACATGATAGAGAAATCTACCAGAGACACAAGAAAATATTTTGGTGGTAAAACTAAAAACATCAGCCAGCATCAGTATCATGCTGGCTTCAGTTTGCTGGTGTACCTATCAGTGGATTGATGAGGGGGATTGTTGCATACGCCTTAATGGAGCCAGTATTGTGCTTTCAACCAATCATTCAGGAGCTAATGATTTGTTAATATGTTACAGGAAAGTTGAAATGCTTGAGTGGTATATTATTGTTAGCAGTCGCAGTAGTAGTGGTATCAGTGGTATCATTGTGTTATGTTGGTGAGCTATGTGAGAAGAGGACAAGTGCATTGTGTTGTTCCTTCTTCACAACACAAGTCAAAACTCGTAAATGATTTACAACACTGCCTTTTATGCCGGTCCCTGATTTCACTTTGGGATCAATTATTCAATATCTGATGTATTTTCTCCCTTGTGCCAGACACCTACAGTTTTCTATTCAGCAGCAAGGATTAGCTGTTCTTCTTGTCTTTCATTCTGAAAGGGTAAAATAACACCAAGTGGGTCTCATTTTAAAAATACCATCAGTGCCACATTGTCGTAAGTCACAATTCATCTGTCTGTCTCGTTATCAAAAGGGGTACATTACTGAACTGGAGTGGGACACACTCTGAGTGTGTGTGTGGTAGTCTTCATTTGTTTGACTTTTGAACCAATGGGACAAGTTATGTATCACACATGTGAGTTACTAAGAAGGAGCACTTAAAGAAATAAACAAATGTACACATCATTACACACACAGGCAAGTTTAACAGGAGCCAGCATAATAGATGTTAAAATGTATGTAATAACAACAATGTAATAAGTCACCTTGGAATAAATTGAGACATTTAAAGGGGCACAAAGTAATCTATGACTTGTATCAAGCTGGACTGTCAACTAAGGAATTGCACCATCAACAGGTGTCTGGTACAGTTCAGTGACCTGTAGCTTACATAAATAATAAAGTGACATTTTCACATTGGAGACAAGTATGGTAGCTATGTGTATCAATTTCCTGGGTGACCTTTCCTGAAGCTAGCTGCACAAAACAGCACAATCTGGGTAGAAAATATAAATATTTGAAGATATGCTTCAGAGATTAGAAGTGAGAAAGGGGGAACATCTCCACAAATCAGAAAAATGGGGAATATGAGCCATTGTGACAGGCAGTATAAACCATTGTGCAGAGTGTTGAGGTATCAGTAGATATATTCTGGGCTTTCCATGGTTTTTCATGACTATTTGTAAGAATTAATAGTGTGTCATAGTGAGTGTGTGGCACTGGGAAAGGGATGAGAAAAGATAAAAATGAGGAGGTGTGAACTCCTGCTGACCCAGACAGGAAAAAAGAAATCTCACAGTATATAAGCAGGGTGTTCTGAGAGGATATGGATTGCAGCTTGCCTCTGGACTAAACCGGCACAATATCTTTTAATCATCTGAAGAAAAGTATCGCACAACAAAGAGACCAGCTTCTTAAACTAAAAAACAAAGACATCGACGGTGCCATTTTAGGAGCCACAACGGTGAGAATGGATTGAAGGAACCCTCGGCTTTTTCAAAGAATGTATTATTCAACGTTTTCCTAAAAATTAAATCTATTTTGATCAAAGTTTAAAGCAGCAGGTTGGTTATCCTGTCAAAATAATATTTTACAGACAAAATCCATCTAGTATGATGACAGTTACAACTTGAAAACAGAAAACCAATGAAAATGAGTGTTAGCAGAGTTTTACCCATCTCAAATATTTTAAAGCATGATGCCCTTTTCATACAGCACTTTCTTGCTGCATGTGTCACCTTTACCCCCTCAGTCTGGATGGGTACTTATGTTGTAGATAACACTATTGTAACCATAAGACTATTTCACTGTTGGAAATGGCATAAGTGGATGCTACCTTGAACAGAACAACGTCCTTATGGTGAAAAGCCGGGGACAGTAATAGAGGTCATGGTAGATGTGGACATAAACAACAACTGAGTAGGACATGCAGTAGCACATTGTATGGTGGTGAATGTGCCTTCAAAACAAGCTAATCAACAACAATGGGAAGATGCTTTGGAGTGGTACTCGAAAACACTCACACCACATTGCTGTGAATACGTGTATCAGAAGAGTATAGTATATTTTTGCTGCGCTTGTATTGACTCCCCATACATGGAAAATAGCACTTAAAATAGAAGAAATGTAATTTTCAATTGACGTATTTATTTCTCTGTATTTCAGATAGAAGCTGGGTATGCAGCCAGGTGGAACACACTGCCCAACTGCACTAAAACCACAATGTCAGCAGAAGCACGGTGCAGTCCATAGGGCTTGAGTTCAATTCTAAGCTGTACTTCTAAGCTGTACATAATACTTCCTGTACTATGATATCTATGTCTCTCCGTCTCTAACTATTTCTGCTTCCCTAAAGAGAAAATACACAAGGCTTGGATTCACATTTCAAACATCACCAATGAGTAAGCCAAGGTCACCATTGAAACCAGGGTGTAAACAAAGGGAGAGTACATTTTCCAAACCTCCATCCAATAAAAATGATGTTATTTGCACAAAGTTTGCATATTAAAAAAGACGTCAAGGCAGGTTGTGAATGAGAATGAGTGGGAGTGACTACAGATTCACCATGGCTTTTCATTTACAGAGGTAAAATGACTGCTGCATGCACCTAATGATGGCAGCTGTGTATTCTGTTGCATTGCTTTGATAAGTGTGGCTGGGTGTTCGTCTCGCTGTCGGTGGGCTTCCTTTTCAAGTTTGACATCTGATTTCCTCTCAATCTTCAAAAGTGCTCATGCTCTTATTTGATTAGAATACGATAAAAGATCCACCCTGTCAACTCTCTACTCCTCCTTCTCCCATGATGCTGCTAGCGTTCATAAATGTATGAATAGGCCACAGAAATAAACACTTTACACTTAAAATATTCAACGGTGCTGACTGCAGTCAAGACCCAAGGAAGAGATCTTGAGGCAGACAAGAGGACAAAATGTACCAGAATGTAAATGCTTGAGGATTCAACTAGTCATTATAATTTTCTCAGCTTGTCACCTGAACAAATGAGGTTGACCTTTTTCTTGAATGTCAAGTGTTCTGTAGACAACTCTGAAGATGTACTGAACAGCCAAAGACTTTCCTGCCAGAGTGCCATTCAACAACGCTATGCAAATAGATTTACTATTGCCAAAATGTTCTGACTTCAATCTGTGGACAAACAAGAGTTTATTATGAATGATAATATCACTGCCAAAACACACAGAACATCACTTTGTTGTGTATGGCCTTATACAGAACACAATTCAAACACAATGGTGACATGGCAAGTTAACAAGACAATTAAGAACTCATTTTAACTGCCAAATAAGCTTTTAACGATGTCACAAATAACCATAAAGGAATATAAATGCATAAAGAAAGTCCATAAAGAAAGTGCACGTGCATTTTTATGATTTTCATGTTCCACAATTTGAGCTCTTTAGATGACTAAAAGTATCAAGTTTTCAGCGCGCGCACGCACGCACGCACGCACGCACGCACGCACGCACACACACACACACACACACACACACACACACACACACACACACACACACACACGGGGGGAGGTTGTCACACCCACACACACTGTAGCTCCTAGACTATCTTTTCTGTATAGAAAGAAGTCGCCTGCTTTCATTACGGTTGTGAAAACTTTTTGGGGGGTTCGGAACTAGATTTTCGAGATTTATTTTCCAAAATATATTGAACCAAAATCGGTTTAGACTCCAGACTGACCAGGGTGGCATATCTGGTATAATACACCTGTCGGCTGAGGTTCCAATAAAAGTTAAAACAAAAATTAAAGCACAAGTTCAGAAGTTGTGCCTTGTTGAGTCACACTGCGCTACTTCTTCATTCACTCACTCATTCAGTCAAATGTTTGGATCACAAATGATGCTCTGATCGCAAAACGCCAAGATAACTCACGAAATTCAGCTCCTGCGGCGTCTATTTCTAATGACACGTTGGAGTCTTACCTGCTCCTGTTGCTGAGCCGATTTCACCGGTCCGTTTGTCTCTTTTGAAGAAGTCATGATGGAAAATAAAGAGAAGAGAGCGAGGAAGAGAGAGGACCGGCAACCGCTGACAGGTGCAGAATACTGAAACTATAAGCGTCGCAGATCGAAAGACAGAGAGAGAGAGAGAGAGAGAGAGAGAGGGAGAGAGAGGGAGAGAGAGAGAGAGAGAGAGAGAGAAGGGGGGGCGAACCAACTATTCAAGGATATGTTCAAATGATTAGTTAAAATAACGGAGACGATGGATCCACACAGCACAAGGTCCAGGGTGCTGTGGTCGATGCGTCGTTGTGTCTCGCGATGTCGGTGGTTCAAATGTATCTTTCATCGTGTCACCACCACGCACAGCTGAACCCCCGCTGGTTTCCGTCAAACCATAACTGATGTCTTGGGTGTTAGTGTTATGCCCGATTTAAGACTGAGGTGCTCTAGCATTTAGAATGTGCAAAATCTGACCCTTCCAGCTGTTGAATAAATAAAAAAACTGGTTAATAACTAATTGTCAGAGCAGACTGCTTAACAATCAATAGCCTATTAATGCAGTATCAATTATGTTTTGCCGTGATTGTTCTCATAAAGTGTTTTTTTTATACATTTTATTTTATTTTATACATTTTATAGATTATACAAACCAGGCCTGCATAGGAGAAGGAAGTCAGATGTGGCATGAAAAACAACAGTAAAATCATTCCATCTGCAAAACCTACCAGCTCTATGTAGCATAAGTGTAAAGGTCTCAGTTAAACTCGATCTGCTTCAACATGTTTTTCAAATTTACACTTACAATTCATTCCCCTGGAAGCCCAGTGTCTGTGAGGCTTTATCATTTTTGCATTGCTTTTTTGCACAATGTAAAGGAGAGCTCAAGGTTTGTCCTTCCACCTGGACCTATATTTAGCTGTACCGGTCTCCTCTTCCCACCGCTCAGCTCTGGAGCTCTGAGCAACTGATAATATAGAGACTTGTCACTTTGGATCAGATCACTGTGGGCACTCATATCATCATTACTGGTAATTCCATCACACAGGAAATGGAAACAAAATCAAAATCAAAATGTTCTTTCAGATGAGGTTTAGTGTTTGTCTTAGCTTGCTACTAATATTACAATACATTGAGAACTGGCAAATCTATACTTTGCAGTTCTGGAAATACAAGGAGATTTGTGTACTGTTTCTGTTAGAAACATATTCATGCCAGTGTGCGCCCATGCTACTGTATTGCCTGCCTTAAAACAAAGGCTTGCTCCTGGCCTCGCTCTTGAGAAGCAGTCCTACAGTCCTCCCACGTAGAGCAGAAATAGTTCCAATTCCTAACAAAACATTGTTTGCACGGGATCTGCCTCCAACTCTCTCACCGTGTGTCACATCTCTGTACACACACTATCCACATTCTTGTTAGCACAGCTTGTCTGCCTATTTGTGGTGCACACACAGCTCTTCTATTGGAGCGAGAGTGTTCCTTTAAAAGTCAGGTACAGTCTCTGCAGAGCTCCAGGCCCTTTGAACTAGTCATCTGTTGGAGGAAAAATAACTAAACACTCCTGGATTTGTTAGAAAAGCAAGAACTGAGTTGCTCACAGATGTTTAGGTATCAATTACAGGTAATTTCATTAGAGGTCTAGATTAACTCTTTACAATACAATTCATTTAGTTGATGTATACCAGTTATACATACATATCCTGCATATAAACATATTTAATATTGTAAAGGATAATTACTGTTACACGTACTATTCAGATAGCTGAGAGTAGAGAGTCAGGAGGAAACAGGAGGCCATGCTTTGGTTCTCTTGTAATAGCCATACAAACAACAAAATTCAGCCACTTTTGGCTGAATGGGAGTCAAAAAAGCAAATGCTTGAAATTTCATGTAAAATTAATTAATTAATCCTAAAATAAAGTTCTGTTCTTGATTCATAATGATTTAAGGTGACCACAAACAGCATAAGGGATGAAGTTCATTCTAATATCTATCCTATGGGCTTCAGGGAACTATGTCTATATATCTATAAATCCAAAATGCCTCTTCTAAACTTTCCTGTAAGCCAAATATCTGGGAGATTCAGATACTTTGAGATAGATGATATTTCAGAAGTTTGCACATGAGATACCTCCATTAGATCCTAGATAATTCTGATTGTCTCCCAAACACCATAAACCCTATCAATCAGAGACAAAATCCAGCACCCCAGGGACTCAACAGCTCCATACATGGCTTGACTGAGCTGCATAACCAGCTTCTCTAGAAAGACCCATTTCAGCACCTCTACCATGGACAGCTCCACTGATATACGAAAGCGAACCACTCCTTCACCTTTCACTAATACTGTGAAATGAATTCATAAAATCACCCTCATCTAATTGACACATTAATTGCATAGCTTGAGAGAGGAATTAGCGAACTGCATTGAATTAAATGCATTTCACAATTGAGGATTACAGTTTAATTCTCTGTGAGTGACGTGAGAATCTTCCTCCCTTCCCCGTTATCTGTTTTCACTTATACTAATATGCTTTCCACAGTTACTCGGCAACAGATTAAACCCACCCCACAGCCAATGGATGGAGGTTCCCGGCTATGAGCTCCACATTTTGACACAAAGCTTGAGAAGTGAGAAGTGAAAACCAACAGGATACCATTTAGAAGATAAACACTGCATAAAAAAAAATTCAACAATAACACAGGGGGGTGCTTAAGAGACTCGCCAAACAAACACAAATAAATGAGGGAAGAAACCCAAGCATAGTGTAGGGTACAAGGATTGATTATCACAACACATTGCATCGGTACCTGGCAACATCTCTCTTCAACTTCAACAGGGAGAAGGAAACAACAGACATTCAGGCCTAATTGGAGACGGAGAAGAAAATCCAGCCATGCGGGGTCAGAGTGTGCCAGCAGAGCCTTTTTACAGCACT
This sequence comes from Hoplostethus mediterraneus, assembly GCA_034670385.1. Lineage (NCBI taxonomy): Eukaryota > Metazoa > Chordata > Actinopteri > Trachichthyiformes > Trachichthyidae > Hoplostethus > Hoplostethus mediterraneus. Next base: position 2,338,663 of record JAXDDW010000029.1, on the reverse strand, counting down.
TGCTTTCCATTAAACTACAGATTTTATTCTCTTTTATATTCCCGTTTTCATGATTTTGGATCTCGAGGCAGCACTTCTCAAAGGAATCCTGTCTTCCTAAATCCTAAAACAAGCACTTTGCACCGAGTATTGAATTCACATTGTTGTTGAGGTCTAGTAAAGAAAGTTACTGGCTGTCTCTTGTTCTTTCTGGGAGACTAGCAAACAACCATTTATCTAGCCATCAATAAACAGCGAAAAGCTCTCCAACTGCATGCTAGCTCCCCCCAGTGATAACCAGTTGTCTGACATCTTTCTGTTGGTCAAAACAGGAACCACGGGATGCAGTTAATAGCAGTTCAATTCCATGCTAGACAATTCCTCTGTTCAAAGCTTATTACTCAGGGAATCTCTTTATTATAATAATGCAGACGCAGAATTAGTCTTTATCATGAATATAATTATCTTGTAGGCTGATAGAGCCATGCAGTTATCACTCAGGGTTTTGTGATCACTTTATTACCAAAAACAGACCCTGACTGGTCTTGACAGGGTCGTGAAGTTATTAAAAATGCAAGTGATATCGCTTCATGAATAGGAGGAAATGCGTTCGTATGAAGCAGATCAGTCTGAGGAGTGGGTAGCACGGACGGAAAAACGTGAACCCCAGACTCCTCTCTGTCTACAGACATGGCAATCAACTGTGGCCTCTGAGCTCAGAGAGAGAGAGAGAGAGAGACAGAGAGAGAGAGAGAGAGAGAGAGAGAGAGACAAACAGACAGAAAGAGAGAGTGTGAGAGAGAGAGAGTGAGGGAGAGAGACTAATCAAAGGCTGTGACAGGTTTGTTTGATAACGGATCATTATCAGCTGCCCTCTCTCCACAGACCACACGGCAGTGCAGAAAACCTCACAGCAACAAGCCGCAGCCACTTAAAATGAACAATGCTGGGCAGTAAAACAACAATGATGCATCCCTGAGGGTTTTTTTGCAGCATATGGACAGTGCATTGTCCCTATAGCAATGTATGTGTGTATGAAAGCTAAAAACACATCAATAAGTTGGGTGATTATGAGTAGGCCAACACCGATATTTTTGGATTGAGGCTGCCAATAGCCAATATTTTTCATGTTTAAATTTCCATGTCAAAAATTACCCCCAAAATCACACATATTCAGAATTTCCCCCAGAATTTAATACCTTTGAAGGTGGAAAAGCCTCTGAAAGCACTTGTGCAAAGAAAATAAATCTTTAATAAAAGAGCAATCAGCAAAACAATATGTCTAACCCTAATTTTGAGTTGTTCCCCCACACAATGCTAGTAAAACCCTCTTGATCAATGGGATTGTTGATTCAGGAACAACTTGTTCCCATTTAACCATGGCGCCAGCTGTCAGGCTGGGCAGCTCAATCGTCAGTCATGTCCCCTTCACCCTCTGGCATTCATCCAGGCAGCCAGGCAGCGTGCACAGATCGCCTGCAACCTGCCGTGACTCACTCGAGACCAACTCTCCAACTGGCAGCACACCTGCCTCTCACATCTACATCGTGCATATCAGTGAGCGTAATTGCCACTGTTCACGTTGCAGTCTGCCAAGCGGTGGCTGGAAATTGGAGGCGAGGTTAGAGCCATTGTGTGGGTGGCTGATCACAGTCTATCACAGATCACTCTATACCAAAAGGTCATCAATTCAAATTCGGAGAAAACACACCTCCACATGTCATGGAAGAATGAAAGGTTGAGACATTTGTTGAGCAAAGGGTGTTTCTTCACTGTCTGGTCATTACAGAAGGGTAATTAATAACTCCACAAGACTTTAATCAGACTCATTATTGCTCTTTTACCAAGAGAGGACTTTCAGGGGAAAATAATTAATCTACCATTCTCTTGTCTGGACACACACACACACACACACACACACACACACACACACAAACACACACACACACACACACTTTGACCCACGACTCAATACACCGGGTTTTTGGGAGATTGGCCCGTTGGTCAACATTAGTGTTAGTGGTTAGTGGTTTTCATTATATGGCCTGTAGATTCTCACATTTCTGGAACTATTTCAGGTGAACAACTAGATATCCATCCACTGCACTGTGATTTTTAGCTGTACACTTGTCATGTCATTTCAGAAGAAAAGTGGAAGAATGGGATGACATCTTGTTGCTACAACTTGGGTTCACGCGTGTAACTGTGGTGATTGTAGGGTCACTTTACAAGTTCCAATAAAATCATAAATAAACAGAGACGTTGTTCGATAATAGTAATAGAGTTGATTATACTGGTTTGAATATAATTAATAATTTAGATTTGTATTTCTTTGGACTGCTGGCTGCCATGTTTGCCACCTATCGATAACACTTCTGAGTGGGATATATTGGTGCTAACAAAAAAGTATCACATGCCATACTTGTAATTACCACTAGGGGGGCTAAAGTGAACAGTTTTTCCCAGTTGGCAGCTTTTATCTACAGTAAATCCAATATGATGTGAATGCAGCACCAGTCTCCCATCTCCCACTCCGGTCACTTCCAACAGAAACAAAACAAGTCACACTCTGATTCTCAAAACACAACAGGGACTGTACCACTGTCCAGAACTGATCACTGATTGATTGTTTTAATCACTACTTGGATGCCAGTTTTTTTATTAATTATATGGTCAATTTAGGTGAGTGTCAAAAAGAGAGGGAGTGAACTGCAGCATAGATTAACTCAAGATCACGGCAGCACTTTTTATACTGCATAGTGTACTGCATTACAGTCATGGTACTGCTCCTGTGAACCTAAACAACTACATACCATCGGCTTTGCTCTGCCTGGACTCACAACAGTCAGCTTGCAAGCCAAGACTCTCTCCGGAGCAAAGAGATTACCTGAATTACACAACATGCCACAGTGCTCCTGCACAGAGCCTGCATTTTAGTGAATGGCCCCAGACACTGTCTAAATTCTCTGTAATCAAACTTCAACAAAATCCCTACAGCTCCTTCACTGGCAAAAATGAGATCCCCAGGGACCACAAAATAACTGACTCTTGCTAGAGTTGCTAAAATAACTGAGGACACGAGTACTGAGATGGCCTATCATGGTCGCCCACCATGCTGTCCATATGTGGCCTCCACATATCCACTGCTATAGACCTCAGCAGCCCATTTACAGGATGTCCAAAGCCGTCTCCTCATTTTCTCAGCATGGCACATCAGGGAACCAATCATGCACTGAGGAACAGCAGCTATTCCAGTCAGGAACATGTCTGGAACCCATTTCCACACATGTATCCTCACAGACAGTCCAAACTAAGTGTCGAACAGCACAGTCCATTGGAGGTTTGTCCTGAAACCAGGGCTGTGTACATTAACATCACTGGTGCCTATCACCTCTCCTCCTCCACTCCGACAGGAACGCCAAGAGGCAGCGTGAGAAAAGGGATGATGGAGATGGAGACTCAAATCAAATCACAATCAACCAAAATCAAACATTTCTTCAAATCAAGGTAATCAAGGTGTAACTGAATGCTGAAGGGGGCGCTAGAGGAAGTTCCTCCAATTGGCATGGAGTCAGGGGGGTGACCAGAGCAATGACTCAGAAGCTCAAGGGGAAAGTCCAGGGAGGAATCTCCTCCACCACTGCAAGTCTGGGAGGAAGATCGGCACCCACCGCCTCCCCCCTCTACTTGATTGCTAATAGTTTTTTATTTAAATCTACTTCTGCATGGATACAATAAATGATGAGAAAATATATAATTGGCTGCATTATTCAGAATGTGGCGTTGCTATCGGTGTGATATAGCCACTGTTGTTGAGGTGTTAAACTGCCACAGAAATTGATCAAAAGAAATTTAAATTCTTTCTAATGATCCAATTATTTGAATGGTGGAAGTGAACTGTGAACTTTGTATTCTCTCTCTCTCTCTCTCTCTCTCTCTTTCTCTAGCACTGTTATAAACAGCCAACACAAAGAAAGCAACTCCTACTCAATATCGGGTGTTTCGAGATTGCATTATTATTATTATTATTGTTGTTGTTGATTTTGTTATTATTAATACACGTCAATATTTGGTGTGCAGCAGCTTGTGCTTTTCTGTCGTCACTGATGAACTGAAGGCTGTCTGATATCAGCCGACATCCACAGTAAACAGAAGGCCCATGTTTGATCCACTGTGATCTGACAATGCCTTCACATCAACTGTCTACTTCATTCAAACTGATATGGAAAGCCAATATGAGTTAAAGAAAATTCTTACATCTCAATGCCTCATCTCTCATAAGAATATTTCAGTGTCTTTTGAAAATTAGTCTGATAATTTGCAAAAACACCCAAAGACACTGCTCTGCAATTTAGCTCTGAAGTGAAATTAAGAAAACTGTAAACATCTAAATCTATTAATTGGGTATTAGTTAATTAGTTAGATAATGAAAAACAGCAGAGTGAAAATTATGTTAAGAGTAAAGTTGACAATAAAGTAAAGCACATGGGCAGCTGGAATATATACAAAAAGAGACAACCAGGGTGAGTCAGCATTCATTCCCAGAGCATTAACCCATCTGCTGATCCAGTCCTCATAAACCAGACTTACGAGCCTCATGAACTTTACGTGTCCTCATCAATGGCTTACAAGAGGGCCGTAAAATGAAAAAAAAAGTTTAAAATTAACGCTGCATTTTGGCAAGTCGTTACCACGCAAATCTGTTGGAGATAAAGCACAACAGCAATAGCAATAAACAAGGAATCGATAGCAATGTGCGACATATATTCAGTGCAGGGACTCACAGGACAGGGGGAAAAAAGGTGAAAGCATGAAACGGTGAAAAATGTAGATTCAGTGAGCCGAAAGAAAAGAATAATTCATCAAGTACATGATAATGAATATATCAGCACTGTTCTATTTTAGGATGAAGTAGCAGAGTTACCAAGGAGAGTGATATAAAAAGCCAATTAGAAACACTGGAGTGAAAGTGTTTCATCTTTAACCATTTATAGTGGATTTTAAAAGACTTTTATTATCGGTCCCCGAGGAGCCGCGCCAACTAAGCACAAAGTGTCCAAGACCGTTTATGTTTCATTATTCTCATTATCTCTCACACACGTGCACACACACACACACACACAAACACACACACACACAAAGGCAGAGATCCACAAGAGTTGCACTGAGCAAAGACAATCCTATCCTATTATCCTATTATTATTATTATCATTTACAACCACCATCAACCATTATATCAAGATGTGTAAAATGATGCTTGTGCGTCTAAACTCACGATCTGATGTTTGTTTTTATTTGATTGCCAAAGTGCATAAAACACATAGGATATGAAATATGAAAACATCGTGACTGCTTGTAGCCAAAGCTTAGCCTGTCAGGGGGCTTGGGATATATTTTTGAAACACTTATCAATATCAAATGCATATTTCAGCCCTCAATGCAGCCAGCATGGACAACACCCCAGGGTGCTCCACTAGCTCAGAATCAGTTGCTAAGTTGTAGCCTGGGCCTATCAAAGTCAGACAGCGTGTCATTGTTGCCTACCGCTCACTGTGTGATGCTGGTGGCATCAAGTGAAGCAATTTGCCCTGCTAAGCTCCCAAGTGTGTCTACCTTATGCCACCCACCAGGCTGTCATGGAAAATGCATTACCACGTCCCTGTTGACATATTACAATTGGGTTCACACCGAATGCATAGGTGAGATTTTTAATAGGTTCTGCAAAAGTCCGTTTAGTTCTTATTCAGTTTTAAAAGTCTTGAAATGGAGTGAGATAATTCCACTTGGGTCCAGTGGAGCTTCACTGGTTTCAGGGGTTTTCTAGAAACAAGTGTCAGTATGTTGAAACAAGGTAGATCACAGCACAAGTATGAAGAAAATGACAAGCTGGTTTGCAGTAGAAACAACTGAAATGATCTTATTTAAAACTCTTATTTGTTTGTAAGACTCAATATTCTTACAATATCAATATTGTATCAATATCAATATTCTTCTTATCTTATCTTACAAACAAGTGAGATGGATATTTCTATACAGTTGTAATGTATTTCAACGCAGCAGTTTCATGAGCTGAATATGTTCTAGCAACAGAGGAAGGTCGTCAAAAAACATTGTTTACCTGGATGTACATGAAATATGTAGCTTAATAAACGAGCTGACAAAGCACGATGGGAAGCACTCTCTGCATTATGGTGCAGCCATTTCTTAACCACAACTAATGTCCACGAGTAAAGTCCATTAAGACTTTTTTATAGACACCAAGATGCAGTAAAGAGAAAGAGGTGTGATTCTCTCAGTATCAAAGATAAGCAACTATTTATTAGCGGTAAACATGCAACTTGCAACTCTGTTATCCTTCAAATTTAAGGTAGCAGTTATTCTTATATTTACAGCCAAGTGTTATTAATTGAGAACATTTTACAACATCCTCCGCTAACAACCACGTCCAAATGCAGGCTCTCATACGAAGCATCCATTATAACGGCACAACAATTCTTCACATAACAAACAGAATACAAATGCAAACACTAAACTAAAAGATGTTCATGTTTAGCACCACTCACCTTCCATAGTTTCTCCACTCGGGACAAATTACGTGTTTTCATTCTGACGGAGCGTTAGCATTAGAAAGGCAGAGAGAGCAGCGATGTGGATGCAGAGGAGCTCAATAACGACTCTGCTCATAAACAAGACACACCTTAGCTCTCAGTGAGTATAATCCCATACTCAGCATCTCAGCACTCAGTTCCACACACATCATGTTAAAATCACAAAGTGTGTGTGTGTGTGTGTGTGTGTGTGTGTGTGTGTGTGTGTGTGTGTGTGTGTGTGTGCGTGTGCTCAGATAGCTTGTGTCTAGGGTGACATCGGGTATAAAGGGACACGTTTTGGTAAATGCTCCTGCAGGCCACAAAATAAGATGATCAAGTGATATTTCTGTGTTGCCTACAATAACAGTAACATCATTTGTGATTGGCTTGCAAAATTACCACAGCATCATACCCAATTGCTGAAGGGTCCCACTCAAACTGAGAGTGTGTGTGTGTGTGCGTGTGAACGCTTGTGTGCACGTGGCACAAATTGAGGCGCTGCCCTCCTTTCTCAAGTGTTGACGCGTCATCAAGGAGACCCCATTGAAAGCTGCCAACAAGAATCCGACACCGGCTATCAGACCGGAGCAGGTCAGGTAAGAACATCGAAGGTGGCCCCGACTGTATCAGACAGAGCTGAGTGTCCGACAGCCACGGATGACCACACGCATCTCTGAAACACAAACCCCCGTAGGAGTGCGTGGGGATAAAGCCAAAGAGCCCGGCTCCTTCACAACAACGGGCGCTGAGGCACTTACCAGGGCCATTAGCTCCACGGTACAGATCAGCATTACACACCACATGCAGCACCAGGGTTGTTTATCCTCTCTCTCATCCTCCACCTCCTCCTCCTCCTCCTCCTCCTCTGCTACCAGGAGCAAATTCACCTACACTCTCGGGATTGATAAAAAAAAAAATGCCATGTTGAGATCTATAGGCTCTTCGAAAAGGATTAAGAGGTGAAACGGAACAAGATTGTGACGGTGCAGCTAATACCACCTGTAATCTGTAACCTCTCAAACGGCACACAGCGCCTGTGACCTCAAGGTTTTGTGAAAATGCTCAATGCAGTCTTTATCCGTGACTCATATTCTGTCCTGTTGCTTGTTTGTTAATAATTCATAGTCAGAATACAAAACACAGTGAAGAACGCGGGTAAAAAAAAGAAGTTGGCCTCTATAAATTAACTAGAAACCACCGAACCAACAAAGCGGAACAATTCACCAACTTGCTGTTACACCCAAAGACATCATTTCTGTCACTTACATTTTCAGTTAAATTGATTTCTTGACCCTGCAAAAAATACCCGTAGGATTTGGAAGTCACTATCTAGATTCAGACTCCTAGATCCAGATCACCACCAAAATCTAATCAATCACCTTGGCCCACATTTCATGGGAATCCGTTCATACGTTTTTGAGATATCCTGCTGTTGAGGCAGACGGGCAGACAGACAGACAACAGGGGAAAAACATGACTTACATACCTGGGCGGAGGTAATAAGTTGGGTTTGTTTGTCTTAACACAAACTATAATGTCATCCACACAGGATGTCATCCAGCAATAAAGTCGCTGTATTCCCATGATGCAACAGCAAATCTGGGGAGGGGGAGAACATCAATCATCTTCCTGTCTTTGGTAGTGAACAATCTGACAGGCTGCCAGCTCCAGAATAGCAAAATCACAGTGCTCCCCTTTCTCTCCACGTCCACGACTGTAGACAGTCATTATCTACCCCCGGCTCGGCTCACTTCCACGTGGGCACTAGACAGAACATCATCACAGAAGTCATTGCTCGACTCCCAGCACTGGGAAAAGCAATCTTCTCCTCCATCCCTGGAGTTCTGGGTCTCATTCAGACTCATGACTCCTTGCATCTCCTGCCTTAGAGGAACAGGAGGCATATGGAGTGGAGACGATGATAATATACATGTAGCAAAGCTCTGCAATACAAAGCTGCGTAACAGGATGTGATATTGGCACCCAAGGAGAAAAAACTCATCCACAGTAACAATGACCTGCACCTGCACATTCATAATAAGTTGGTGAACAGATGCATACATACATACATACACACACACTGAGATCACTAAACAACTTGTTACTCCCACTCAGACAGACATGCTGAAACTAACCAATCTAACAAAAGTATTCAGGTATAAACCCACCTTCATGACTTTAGGTGCTATAGTTTGGCTGGTGCTCCTCTGTCTCTCCTCGCTTGACTGCACACAGAAGACTGGCCAGGATGCAACACGAAAGCCAATCTCATGCCTTATTTATCAGAAGACTAGACAGGAGTCAGAGGACGGGAGAGGGCCCTCTTGTGTATACTCAAACACATCAGCCAGGCATCCATCTGTGGGTGTCCCACTAATCATACGCCGAGTTTGATTCAAATATATCGACTTAAGGCCCACGGCACTCAGCATGTTCAATAAACCAACAAAGTAGCCTGCAGCATCACTGAGAGAAATTATCGGAAAATCTATTTGAAGGTTGTTTTTTTTCGGGCGTGAGCATTGAAAAGTTCAATGATTTGCCAACGCCACAAGCTATCACCCTAAAAAGGTGTGGACATCGAGCAGGATGGGAAAAAGATGTGCGCTACTGTATTAAGTTTACAGTATAAGTTTCATTTCAATTCTGATGGTAAAAAGCAAGCCTGCGCTCAAATGTGCAGTGGAGTTGCTGTTCTTTCGTAGCACAGGCCTACAATTCATATGGTATGATGGCAAATACTTTTGTTCTCCCCAGTTTGTGTGTGTGGGAGAAAAGTACAGGGAGGAATAAGCCAACTAAACAACAATAATACGAGGCACATAGTCCTAAACACTAACAAGAGCTGTCTACATGTCACTTTTCCGTGCTCTCCCTGTCTTACACTGTTGCTGCAAATGTACTGAAGGGGACTTGTTGCTTCTCTTTACGAGTATCTACTATGCTGCATTTGACCCTGTTGACTTTGCCGCACTGCCATTCTATTGTCATTCTGTGTGTTTATGTTCCAGTGAAACTATGTGCTAGTGTGTGTGTGTGTGTGTGTGTGTGTGTGTGTGTGTGTGTGTGTGTGTGTGTGTGTGTGTGTGTGTGTGTGTGTGTGTGTGTGTCCCAGGGGCGTGGCACTGCTGTATCATGGCAGGGTCGATAAGAGAATCTGCCTGTGTGACACAACAGATTACTGCTGCCTGGTCTCAACCCAGGAAAAGACTTTGAGAGGACTCTGGAGAAATGGCAGCTCCACTCTACTGCTCTTATTCCAGTCGACAGATACTGTGGGGAAAGCGGCGTGGATTATTTTGTCGCCAGCTTTCAATTTTTGTCTATTTTTCTGTTCCATTACAAAATAAATTTCAGTTCTGATGATGATCCGATGGAGCATTGCTCTAATGCAATGTCAGAGTTCCAGTTTTGGCTGTAGCTTCTCCCTCAAGAGGACAGTTTTCATTTTAATTCCATTTTGGGCATTGAACTGACAGTCCAGAACACCTCGCGCTGACGGCACAGCCAGGGGTCCGGTGTCTTGCTCAAGGACACATCAACAGGACCCATGGCTGTTGATGAACAAACTGGCTACTGGCAGGGACTGAACCTGTGACCTTCTGGTTTCAGAACAGGCTTCGAACCACGCTGCAAGCCTTTCCTAATTTGACGATTCCCCCCTCTTAAATGTTATGATTAAGCGATACCATTGGCCGTTCTTTGCCCTCTGTGCCTCCCTTGTCTTTCTCTGCCAGAAAACGCCTCTGTGTCTGCAGGTCAATGCAGCTGTCAAAGAGAGTTTGTACGTATGTGGTGACCACATGGCTTTTTTTTTACAACTCCTGTCCCCTGGATGATCCTCTTGGTTCTGGTTGTGACGTCGTAGCATGGGCCAGCTTGGCTTTAGTTAGGGAGGAAGAAAGCAAATTCACCTTGGTGATTTTTGGGGTGTTCAGTGTTGACAGTCCACGCTAATCTAATCTAGCATGAGAGTGGCTGACCAATGCCTGCCTACGTCTGTGAATCTGTTCACCAGCCCCAATGACTTGGCCCATCTATGTCGATATCTTTGTGTACTTCAAGTCTTCTTAATAGTCTGCTTGCAGTGTAGGAGTTGGCACATTGATTGGAACATGATAGCCTCTAGTGGCAAAAGGGACACAATACATGGAAAAGTGGGTTTGTTGAAATGACTTTGCATTTCCAATCCCGGTGAAATGACATGTCTACATACTGTCTACATGCTTGCATTGAATATTGTAGCTGAATAAAACCCTGTAAGCTTTTTAAAAAATATATTTCTGCTCTTTCCTCCTGTCTCAAAATAAATGCATTGTTCCTCATCAGTTGTTCTAATACTAAAGCTAATCCTCAAAAGGAAAACAAAAAGAAAAACGGAGAACTGGGAGAAGACGAAATGGGAACGACCTGGGTTTAGACAGGTTATATTTAGCTACTGAGACACAGACATAAAGTTCTATAAAGCAACAGAAAGGTTTAACATCCACAGTGAAGTTAGATCTGTGATATAATCTCCTGTGGGAAGCAGAGAAGCTTCACTGCCACCAAGAAAGAAGAACAACGATTATGAAGGCTGAAAAAAAGGAGTGATTTTTTTACTGCATGAATATCAATCAGATAAATTTCAACCATACAGATTGTTTCTGTGAGTACGAGTTACTGCGAAAGGGGATTACAGTGCAAATAAGAAGAAGATTACGTGCTATATGAGTGAAAAGGAAATCAAAAGACTGAAAATGCCCACATAAAAGCTTATGAACAGCTGACTAGATGTTACTTTACAGGACCTACAGAGACACCAAAGCTCAACGCCAACCAATAAGCAGAATCTTCTTCTCATCATGGTGTAATGGAAGATTTCTGTATTCAAACACTCACTAGTACAACCCTGTCAGCTCCAGTAGTAATACAGTAAATCATTGGAGGAACGAGAGATAGACTCAGAGCGAGGCAGAGGCAAGGGGCCGCGCTGACGTGCTGTTGACAGGTCCGTGGGGGTGGAGGGGGGTGGCAAGGGATGATCGATGGCGTGTCACCAGAGTGTTGAGGTGCTGGGTGGGGGATGGATGACCTGTTGAGATGCCCCCCTGCAGGATGGACCGACTAAAAACAGGTCGATACCGTGTGACAGTCCGTCCACATCAACCAAGCCGTATAAAGAGCGGTGGAGGTTTATATTCATAACGGGCTGAGGGGACTGGCTGTTTCCAGTGCATCTTTAGCACGGAGGAAAACAATATGGCAGGCCCCTGATGGTGGATGTAGCATGGCTAGAGCTTAGGGCTCTCAATGAGGGATGTGAGCGTTGCGTCATCCCCAGATGGCAGTCTCAGCCACTAGAAAGCAACAGTGTGTGTGCTCACAGAGCTTTCAGCCTCACCCTCTCCACCTTTGCAACCATGGCAACCCAGAGCAGGAAGTCCTGCTGAGGATGCTGTGTTGTCCTGGGGGGGAGGAGCTGTGCTTGGTGACAGCCTGTTTACTCTGTGTGTCCTTTACTGCATGCAGAGCAAAGGTTGGGCGGGCAGTAACCTGGTGTGTGTTAGCCTCATGATCCAGACGAGACCTTATGACTTTACTGTGTGTATATTTTTATGCACAAAATTTCTCAATATGTGAATTAAGGAAATGCCAACGATAGGAAATCTCAAAACACTTTCTCATTTTGGATTTGAGCACCACATGGCTTCAATAAGCAGTCATCACCTGAGGCATACGGTATGCCTGGACACTTAGATAATGAGGACAGACTCTCTTTCTTTCATCTGGCTGCTGTTCTGAAGCTCTGTCTGGTTGGTTTTAGCTGAGCTCTGAACCAAAAAAGGGAGTGCAGCACTAGACGAATGCTTAGGAACTGGGCCAGTCTTACTCATATGATATTTTTCAGTAGAAAATACAGTAAAGTGCATGTGAGGACAGGCAGTGTGGTATCTTGTGTGTGTGTGTGTGTGTGTCTGAAGACAGATGGACTCGGCCCTGGGCAAATGTTTCAAAAATTTCATCAGTGAAAATCAAGTCCCTATAAATCGTAATCGCATAACACTTTTAGAAGAAAGGATAGCCAAGTACAAGTGATGTGGGGTTCAAAGCCAGAACTCTTGCAATATTCAGCTAAGAATACATCTTCAAATACAATGGCTACGTAAAATAAATCACTCAAATAATCTCAAAAGAGAAATTCTGAGAAGCCATTGTCGTTTGTGTTAGTCCCCAGATAGATAGCCTGTGTAACCTTGCTGTCTCAAAACCACATCTTTGCCACAGTCTCCACAGGAATATAGAGCTGCACTTGAGTAAATTGTAAGAACGAGGTGTCCATATTGAATGCATTTGAACAAAAGTAACATTAAAACATTGAGACATTGCTAGTATACTTTTAATCAAAAGTCTACAGTCTAAGAGGAGAAATAAATTGGTAATGCCTTAGTGAGCAGCATATCAGATTAGCGCAGCCTAGTGGGAAATGAGCTTTTTACTGGTGAATAGTCATCAGAGTTGACAGAATTCACAGTTGCCATAACAAAAGTCACAATTAACAAAAAGCAGCAAGGTTCAGATTCAGCCAGTGTGAGTTATCTGTGTAATCATAACATCAGGGTCTATTTCACAGAAAAAAACAAGACTAAAAATCTTCTTGACATGTTTCAAAAACCTAGATTGTCATTAAAGATGACGCTTACATTTCTGGAAACTGGCTTGACATTTACGAAATGTAGTGCTATCTAGATTGTTGTGAATTGTTGGAGTTGGGATTTGGATATTTGGGCCATTGTATCAAAAGTAAAGAGGGAAAGTGGGAAAGAGGAAGCATGCATGGAGAGAAAAGCATGGGGTCTAAAACTGAGCCCTGCAGGACTCCATAAGTGGTGTTTGGAAGAGGATCATGAGGAACTGCCCTTTGTGACTGAGAACGTTTTATTGAAAAGGATGAAGCCAAGCCATTTAAGTGAGATCTAGGCAAAGCTTCTCGAGGAGGGGTTGAACTTTCATGTTTGAGTCTAGCAAGGATGGTGATAGTGGCCAAAGGCTACTGATGGTGGATTGATTACTTGAATGAACTTTGTGGGGACATCAACTTGGGCATAGATAGATGACTTCAGAGACAGAGTCATATGGAAAGTCCAATGTAAGCTAACCTGCATGAATTGTTATCTCCTCACTGTGTTCACAGACACGTGTCTGTGCAGGGAAATGTTTAGATTTCTCCTGTGATGTCTGTGCACCCAGGAAAAGTCAATAAGACCAGGTCTCGAAGGGATTCCTAGGCACCAGTCGCTGTGTTTTAAATGTCCCTCTGTCTATCCATACAGCAATGATTAATTAAGGACGCTTTCTTGCCATTAGCAGTAAAGGACAGTGGAAAAGAGAAAGAACTATGGCTGATACATCCCAGGTGACACAAGCTCTGCCACAAAATACTGATGCTTACACATAGAGTATACAGCAGCAATTAATCAGCGCCCCCTACATGCTTGCCTCCAAAATCAAAGATGCAATGCCTGCACTTTGTGTTTTCTCAATAACCCAGAAGAACTCTGCAGCAAATGTTATTGCAGAAAAAATACTGTTGTTTCCCTCTTACCATCTAGGAGTACACTGCTGCATCCACACTACTTGTCTCCTACTTGTATCTGGAGCTGTGGGATTGTAGAAATGGGCTAAACAATCTTAAAGATCAAGACATTCTAATGATCTAGATAAAGAAAATTAATTGCATACAACTTGCGTAAATTTTCAACCTTTTCCTTGGCAAAATAAATGGAAACAATAAAAGGTCATTAAAACGCGTACTGGGGGTAAAAAAAATCACTCCTTAAAGTGGTCTCCCCATCTAAAGCAAAAGGCAATTTCATGCTCCAGCACTACTCACAGTGACATCATGACTAAAGGTGAGCTCAAGGTCCTCCTTTTCACACTCAGCCATGTAATAAACCACTGCTTAAAAACCAGACATATTTAGAATTAAAGGCATAGCACTCTTTATGTTTTACCAGCAATGAAAATACCTCATACAACGAACACAAAGCTTCTCGAAGACAACTGTGGTGTATGGCTCACATCGACAAACTGACTATGCGACTAACACAGGTGTTGCTTTCAGCCCAAGCAGCGTCGCTGTCCAGCCTGTTGCCAGCCTTCTCAATGTGGCAATCAATAATTCAGAGCAACATCCCATTAAAAGATAAAAGGTCAGAGAAATGTACTGTGGTCTTGGGTAGGCTTCAATTGGTGTCATCTGCAAACAAGTAACACCCTCATTATGTTTCATCAAGCCTCTCCTCTATCAACTATTGGTCCATCCGTACAAAAGCCAGTGTGCAAAAGTACCACCCATCCACCTATTTGGTGCAAACATCTAAATACTCTATATAAGTATGTAGGCAAATTACTTAATGTCTTTCTATCTGCTTCACACACCCAGTTGAGGCGACCATTTCCTGAACTTGGACATTCCCTGGACAAAATGTCAGGGTCAAATGAGAGTTGTGGCACCTTTGCTTTTCATGCTATAGCCACAAGCCTACAGCAGAGAGACAAAACATCTTAATGAAACCTGGGCTTCCTGCAGAGAACCATGACACAAAATCACTGTGAAGAATTGGCAGAGAGCAGGCTATGAAGTAATCATCTTTTGGTCTCCTTTTGGTCCCCTGCCCGTCTAAGTGGACGCTTCAGAATCACAAAAGCAGAGTTAGTGTAAAACCCCAGATGGCATCTACTGCCTTTGATTAGGTAGGCATTTTAGATAGATAAACCACAGACATAGGCCAGCTCTCACCTGGCCTCTCAGATGTTTCGCACTACAATTTGAAGACTGATTGAAACACTTGATGTCAAACAGGAGCCTTGGCAATGCAGCTGTGGCAGAATACAATGCAACCTTTTAAAAAGTTTCTTGGCCAGCCTGTAAAAGTGAAACCTGTGAGAGGGTCAGTGCATCTCCTAAGATATACATCACGATCTACGTGTGTGCGGAGAGTTTATTAGGGGCGTGGGATTATTTTGGCAAATAAAGATTAAGTGTCTTACATCCTCATCCTCCCGCACGTTTTTCTTGCGGTACTGGACGTGAGGTCGGCCATCGGGGAGCTGAGGGGTCTTCCCTGCGTTTTCCTCGTCTGCAACCTGTCCACCGAGGAGGTGGCTGGCCTCAGGTGGGTGCGGGAAGGAATTGTTGGTATTGATCTTCCCGGTGAATCTCTGATACAACGAAGCCATAATAGGTCCAATCCACTCAGAACAACTCACAGCATGTCAAAGCGACAGACGGGTCTCGCCTGACTTGGATTTGGGCAGATCTGCTGTTTTTTTTGTGCGCTCTCGAGGAGAACCGATGGCGGACAGCCAATTTTCCCGCGGGATGGAGCGAAGAGATGAGCTGGAGACACTTAGTAAATAAGCATGTGTGGATAGAAAATGTCTCACAGGCTGAAGTGAAAGACCGATATAAAGCTGGATCCGTCACAGCGATGTGCCTTTAGCTTTGTCCAAGCGCACAACAGAGTGGTGGGCTGTAGGTGTCAATAGTTACTCTGTTCTGTATTCACAGCACGTTGTCCCCCTCTTCAGTTTCCTGATGCCTCCTCGCAGCGAGATAGCAGGCAGATGCGGTGAGTTTCCAATCAGATATTTGCTCCTCCAGACTCCGGACAATTGTCCAAAAGGTCCAAAAGATAATCTTTCGACACTGTCAGCTCTGTTTTTGGCGGACTGGACAGTCCTAGTGCGTGAAGAGTGTGAAGGACGCAGGGAGCCTCTGGTACTCTCTGCAGACGCGCGCTGCATGAGAAGTGACCAGGACTGAGAACAGCTATACTGTAGTACTAGTAGTACTGCCGTCATAACAGATTTCTGGGTACCGTGCACAAAACAATATAACAGCACACAATTTCCACATGCATTTATCTTCATTCAAACCCTTTGATAAACACCAGTCTCACACATTTATGATTACACTAAGAGGGTCATGTAATTTTCGCCCAAATAATTTCTCATAGTCTCAGGACGGAGCTGGAGTGCCTCTCAGTGGCGCTTTGGGTTAGGACAAGCCGACCACCACAGACCTTAACTGTAAAATACCGAATTTTATTTTCGTTTTTGGAAGTTTAGCTCCGAGGAATGACATAATCTTGTCAGTTTTGTGAAACTCAAGATAAGATCAAGATACCTTCAAAGTTTTTCTGATTATCTCAGATAATCAGAAAAAATAAATTAGAGCAAATGTTTTACTCTTGCAACTGAGTCATGTGAAAATAAACTCTCTTTTCAGTTTTCAGTTTGTTTACTTTGAAATTACTTTGAACTACTTGCACTTTCAAATCCCATCTTCTATTAATTCAAATCTTGAACATTTCTCTTCCCTCCCTTAAACCATGCATTTTTCTTCCTTCCATCAAATGCTGTCGTCGCCATTCCACAGCCAGCAATGTAATTCAACTCATATTTTGCAAGTGATTTCATACTATTTAAAATGCTCACAGAGGCCAAAGTAACGCAGGTCTCTGATAAATGCAGAATATTGGCTTATATCTGGTGGTGGAGGGAAGGCTCTTGAGGAAAGTGTTAGAATCTCTTCAGTCACTGTCATGGAGGCCATAGGAAAACACCCCTTGGCCCTGTGACAGCTCAAACTATCACTCCTTGCTATATTTCTGGGAAATGGGTCATCTTCACAGGAGTACAACTTCAAAGCAGCACTAACTATGCAAAACAGACACACACACAGACCAAATGTGGCTGTGGTTACAATGATACACCTATAAGAAGTCATTGATGGAATGCACGTTCATTTTGCAATCATCCCATTTGCACAAAGTAACCGAGGCATGGTAACCACAACAGCAGAAAGGCCAGTATTTTATATTCAACTATGGACAATAAGTGGGTTTCAATTAATTTCTTCACAAATGGTGAGTCATCTCTAGCTCCAAAAGAACTGCTGGAGGCCCATTAATTCCTGACTTGAATTATGAATGTAACCTCTATAATAGGATATGTATCTGGAATACA
Organism: Hoplostethus mediterraneus; assembly: GCA_034670385.1. NCBI lineage: Eukaryota > Metazoa > Chordata > Actinopteri > Trachichthyiformes > Trachichthyidae > Hoplostethus > Hoplostethus mediterraneus. The sequence continues at coordinate 2,321,081 of JAXDDW010000029.1, read as the reverse complement.
GAACATTGATTTCAAAGGTTTGGATACCCATTCAAAAAATAAGATATAGGACATCACTGCTTAGCGGAGGTGAGTCTATATAACACTTTTCCTGTTCAATTTTAATCTATTATCCTTTTTAGGATAATAGATTATCCAATTATCCAATTTTTCCAATTTTCCAATCCAAAATTGGAGTTTCAACAGAAATGTATGTTGTTGTGTACTGAACATCCCTGGGATTCCAGCACTTGAAAGAGTTTCCACAGTGGCCTGCCCTGGTCCCTGTCGTTATTTGTTTCTCTTGTTCATAAATGCCTTTCCCGGGTCTGCTCCTGTCTACCCCTGGGAAATAGGTTTGGGTCACTTGACACCCATCCCAGTCTTTCTGATGGATGTCTTCCAATCTCCCTCACCTTGTTGGGGAGCTATTGTGAACTACCTGGCCGCTTTAACACTCCCTCCAGGACTGTGCTAGGGAGGCTGGGCTCATCCTGACTCCCCTATCGCCTGCTCACAGATACCCGAGCTGACTGGAGCTACACCTTATCCTGTTCTCACAAACATCACTGCAAACAAGCTCTTTGTTAGGAGATAAAATGTCTTTGCTATTTAGAGAAGTGTGTAATAACATCAGTAATGACTTAGTAACAACATACCTAATACCTTCGCAGTTATGCAATGGTGTCGTTGAAGCCAACACAGGTAATACCTCATTCACACCAATGTAGACAAACGATAATTGATATTCAGCCACTTATTCAGTGACACTTACTTAAGGTGCACAATGGGGCATCAAAATTACACCGATCAGTCATAAAACCACCTGCCTAATATTGTGTAGGTCTGACCCGTCGAGGAATGGACTCCCCAAGACCTCTGAAGGTGTCCTGTGGTATCTGGCACCAAGATGTTAGCAGCATCCATGGAGGTGGGGCCTCCATGGATCGGACTTGTTTTTCCAGCACATCACACAGATGCTCGATCAGATTGAGATCTGGAGAATTTGGAGGCCAAGTCAACACCTTGAAGTCTTGGTCATGTTCCTCAAACCATTCCTGTACATTTTTTTCAGTGTGGCAGGGCGCATTATCCTGCTGACAGAGGCCACTGCCATCAGGGAATACCGTTGCCATGAAGGGGTGTACTTGGTCTGCAACAATGTTTAGGTAGGTGGTACGTGTCAAAGTAACATCCACATGAATGCAGGGCCCAAGGTTTCCCAGCAGAACATTGCCCAGAGCATCACACTGCATCCGCCGGCTTGCCTTCTTCCCATAGTGCATCCTGGTGCCATCACTTCCCCAGGTAAACGACACACACGCACCCGGCCGCCCACATGATGTGAAAGAAAACGTGATTCATCAGACCAGGCCAGCTTCTTCCATTGCTCCATGGTCCAGTTCACGTGCCCATCGAAGGTGCTTTGGGTGGTGGACAGGCACCCTAATTGTTCTGCGGCTACGCAGCCCCATACACTGTGTGTTCTGACACCTTTCTATCATAGCCAGCATTAACTTTTTCAGTAGCTCTTCTGTGGGATGGGACCAGCCTTCGCTCCCCACGCACCTCAATGAGCCTTGGGCGCCCATGAGCCTTGGGCCATGACCCTGTCGCCGGTTCACCGGTTGTCCTTCCTTGGACCACTTTTGGTAGGTACTAACCACTGCATACCGGGAACACCCCACAAGACCTGTCGTTTTGGAGATGCTCTGACCCAGTCGTCTAGCCATCATGATTTGTCCCTTGTCAAAGTCGCTCAGATCCTTACGCTTGCCCATTTTTCCTGCTTCCAACACATCAACTTCAACAACTGACTGTTCACTTGCTTCCCAATATATCGAGATGTTATCGATGTTATTCACTTCACCTGTCAGTGGTTTTAATGTTGTGGCTGATCGGTGTATATTCTAAGCACCTACCTAACAAGAGCATGACACAATGCACTTAATTACGCTGTATGATTCTATGAGTAAGGGCGTTATGAGGCTCCACTATACAGCTAAGTTTGTCCTTGGTAAGTTTACTATGAATTTCAATGAGGAACTTACCCCAGAGAAATTTCCTGTAAGTGCACTAATTCTATCTCATACTATAGAGGCACAAGGGGAAATATTTGCTTTTCCCTCAGGGTTGAGCTTAAACAGCGCTGAAATACAAGTGATCATGTGTTCCACACTGTGCTGGAAGACTCTGAGGCAGCCGACAGCTAAAATCCCACTGCAGTGTAAGATCCTATGACTTGATATCAGCTTTGTTAGCTGCGAAGACTAAATTGGAACCGCGAGGTCTGCATGACATAAGGTCTGCATTTCCTTAACTTATAAATGTTAAGGAAACTATTATCCCATGTGCAAATGAACAAATAAGAAGACTTTTACTTTTACATATATTTGTAGATTTTGTTTTCATACTTTCAGACAATAGTGTACACAGACAAGCACATTTATAAAATTTGGTTGTGCAGAAAAATGCATAGCTGAGTGGCATAGCTCATCATGCCATAATTCAGTCATACAATATCTATATGTATTATGTCAATTAATGCTCAATGCTCTGATGCTTATAATGCACTCCGTAATGTGTTCACGTGAACTGAAATGCTACTACTGGCCTGCATGTTTCCATCAGTGTTCAATCCACTGCAATACATACATTCATTGAACGGAAGATCAAACAGATCAATTAATCAAGTTTGTTTGGGTGCAGTAATATCTCATTTCCTCTGAACATCACTCAGCTGTTGCTGAATATGGAAAGCAATGTGTCTCTACATGCATGTAATAGAATGGATTTAGTTACAGCCCATGATAATCAAATTTTTGCACCATTTTCCATTTGGCATTAGCTGGACCCTAATGATTTCCCTTGATGCTGAGCTAAACCAGCCACGGCAACAAGTTTCCTTATCGCCCTGTTTGCTGTATTGGATTACATGCCGTGGCTTTTGGTATGGGGAAGTATTATAAGGCAAACCCCAAAATAGTCCTATACAAGGCCACCGTTTGGTTAATCTCACAATGATTGAGCTGCGAGTTGCATTCAATTTGTCACATTTTCAAAATCGTTCTTCAAAGAGGAACTACATAGATACAGATAGAGAGAGAGGGAGAGAGAGAGAGAGAGAGAGAGAGAGAGACTGAACTGAGGGTAGCATCTCTTTTTTATTCTGTGTCTGGGGGACATTCTGACATTGAAACACCCAAGCGGGGCCTCGAAAACAAATTATATTTCTGATAAAATTTTAAACACAACTCCCTGCCACCTATGCACTGATCACCCCTTGGCCACCACTGCTAAAAGAAATCCTTCAATATGATCCCATATGAAACACAGAAAAGTTGAATTCATAAACAAGGCCTATTCATCTGATCATGCCCAAAATTGATGATCAGATGATCTCTGAACAGAAAAGGAGTTTCTCTCCCATCGGGATTACAATGTTAAATTGGACACTCCTATAAAATCCATTGCTCCCAGGGTAGAAACATCTTCCTCTGTCAGTGTTTATCAAAATTTAATTATACCTCACTGAAGGCCACAGTTAATAGGATTGTGCAGAGGAATACATTCCTTATCACTGAATTACACCCCAACTCTACATTACAACACTTGGCTCATTTCAGGCCATGTAACGATGGGGAATTCAATTACAATGTGCTGCAAGTCAAAGCACTTTATTACTGTTGTGGCCCACTGCACAAAAGCAGACTCTACAAATCACTGAAGTAGTTACCGATTTCAGGTCAGGTCATATTCATCTGATGATATACTCTCACAACCATCTTCAAACTGTAATGTAACCCATTTTAAACAAATGGGACTAGATTGCAAACGTCTCACACAGGTTATAGCATTTGTGCATCATTCATTTTATGAATAACTTTCTATATTTACATTTAGGTCAATATTCCAGTAAGTACTCGTTTTCGTTCTGCTATGCCGAGCCTAGAGATTAAATACAACTCTGTGAACTGCTTTCTAGGACTGGAACATGTTGCAAAAGCCTGTTGGAAGTAGCATGATATCGTGTGCAGAGTATGAGTGCTCAACCTTCCAGCACGTTACAGATGAGGGAAAGCTATGTAGTGAGCCCAAATTTAAATGGAAGCAGATAAGTCGCTGAGGAAATGGAGTTTAATGCTAGCTGATGTGGTAGAATAGACTGTGGCTAGGTTTGAGGGAAGCAGCACACTACAGCTGCCTTGGGGTTTTGACAACAGATGATGATGAGGAGGAAGGGGCAGATAGGGAATATTGAAAGAGGAAAGGAGAGACACATTTAACTGAAATTTATCGTCACATTATGTGTGTGTGTGCGCGTACGTGCGTGCGTGTGTGCGCGTGCATGCGTGCGTGCGTGTAAATATAGCAACACATCCACTGAAGGAAAATGAAGCACTTCATCACATGAGAATCCATATTCTGAGCATGTGTGAGGCACAATCCAAACCACCCTGACAGTCACACTGTCTTTTATTCAGCTATTGGTTTCAGCCCTGGGTGATTTCACTGGTGGTACACAATATAACCCCCTTTATCATTTATACCACCATATGGCTCTGCATCTGTGTGTTCTTGTCATCTGGAAGGCTGGCTAGACCATCTTAATCCCTGAGAAATGTCACATTATTTGTTGTCAGTAAACAATTGTGTTGTTCTCCTGGTGATGGATTACTGGATTATGAGCCATAGATACGAGACATTCTTTTGTCTAATAAATGTGAGGCAACCTCCTTATAATTACAGTGTCACATGGATGGTCCGATTTGTCCTGTTAGCTTTAAACATCACCTCAATAGTTAGAGCACAACATAAGCTATTCTAAACTTCTACTCTTCATCAATCTCCCTCACAATCCATTTGCAGACATAAATGAAAGCAGCATTATGACCACGGTAAAATCAGAGCTTAGTCACAGAGCTGAGAGTAGCTGTTTCCCACCGCTGAATGAGTATCACCTACACGGAGAGTAAATGCATTGTTTCAAGACTGAACAGTGTCCAATTATAAGTAATATTCTACTCTAAATCCAAATACCTCCAATAAGTACGTGGCTCTTTCCAGGTAACTTTTCCCCATGGTGGCCACTTCCATTTGAAGTCGTTAGATAGCAACACATCACAAAGGATGACAATGAGGCAGCAACCATTACCTGCAGTACATAGAACAATTCATTACCACTTGAGAGAAAATGAAACGGAAAGCATATGTCCATCAAGATCCTCATAAGGAGAGTCAGACCTGTTCTCCGTTCCTGGCTGTCCAGTTGCTATCACAAAGAGCCAGCAGTCTTTTCTGTCAGGAGCAGGAGACTCACCCATAAACACAGACATTCCCCCACACCGTGCCATGCATGCTAAAAGGGCCCTTACCCTTCTGGAAGAAGTGCTGGTGTCTATCTTCAGCTGGGTAGCTATGAGAACAGACATGGTGAAAAGTAACACTGCCTTCCCTCTTTTTCTCTCAAACACCAGTGCTGTGAAGTTTGGGTGCTGGAGGTGTGTGAGAGGTGTCCCCCCCCACACACAGCAGGAGAGAGTATGACCCAGGGGTCCAGGTGCCTGACCAGAATCGTCCCTCTCCTCGCCGGGCGAATCAATCACACTGGAATCGCCTTCACATGGGGGGGGGTGTGCAAGTCCTCCGCTCAGGCTGCTCCAAACGCTACTTATCTCTCTCGTCCTTACTCCCTCCGTCCCTCCCTCTCTAGCTACCTCACTCACTCCCTCGCTCACTCACTCACTCACTCACTCACTCACTCACTCACACACACTCTCTCTCAACCGGACCCTCTCTCAGACAAAAGTGAGACTAGTAACTAGCCAACGCACACGCACGCACACACCAGCCTGCCCTGGGGTGTTTTTGAGTGTCTTTGTGTGTACGCAACATGTTACACATGTTGCATACACACAAAGACACTCAAAAACACCCCAAAACACACACACACACACACACACACACACACACACACACACACACACACACACACACACACAAACAAACAAACTCTATATGTTCTTCACCACAGCAGCAACTTTATTGAAAGCTGTACATTTTCCTTTGCAAGTGTGTGTAAATGTGAGTGTGTGTGTGTGTGTGCAAGCATTACATACTCTGGTATGTCAGTTGCAGTGTGTGTGCACACATATTACCAAGAAATGCATCAATTCAATCAGCTTCCCTGTTACGTCGTGATGAAGCACAAGTAATATTTATGCTACCTGTCTTCCACATGGTAAAATACAGCCCCTCCACCCATCTACCCATACTAAGAGGACAGACGCCTGGCACAATCCACACTGCTGCTTTATTTATGTAGCATTTGTGCCTTGTGTATTAAATCGAAGAGCTGCGACTGAATAACCAGTTTATCCAAACAACCCAAAGCGTGTGCTATGAGGAGTTCCACAGGAGAGAGGGAATTAAATAGCTTTTGTAAAATTAAGACTAGGAAAGAGACTTTTTCAATGAAAAAGTCCAGACGAAGAGCAACACATATAAATACCTTAGGACAACAAGCATGGACATAGCAAAGCATTCCCAACTCATTAAGTAAGATCGGTGCATTGCAACAGCACTGAATCGCAAGGTTACCCCACAGTCAATCCCCGGTCAGATATGGCTGGTATTGATCGCCAGCGTTTTGCTTGCGTGCTACATCGAGATGCTGAGCTGTGAACATTCAAGGCACGTGAGCATCAAATGTCAATTGTACTATATGTAGTGCAGGGTCAACAAAGTGCCATCACTTTGCAGATCAGTGCCTCACGTCTTATACCATTAGAAACGGACCTTGCCAAATATTCAGTGGAACAATGAATTAAAAGAGGAAGAGGGGCCCATGTTCTTATTTCACGGAGAGGAGTTTAGCTTGTACTCTGAGCTAGTAACTGGTTTGAGGTTTCACGGTGCTTCATAAATACTGATATTTAAAGCTCACTAAATTTCTTTTGCACCGTGACTCATGAACCCATTTAAAGAGGAAGTTTTTCCACTGCAGTTGGAGCAGTTTATCGCTGATGGCTGCTGACTGTCACACCATACCTCATGTCTTTGATTTGCACAAACAATGACAGTGACCCGCAGTTACTCAAAGGCTTACAGTATCGCCGCAGAAGGTTTCTTTCATCACACCGGCTGTGCTAATGAGGCCAACGTACAGCCATATTGTTGGGTATAAAGACGAGCTAGAGTTCATATTGGCATGCACGCCACAGGAGATAAAGTTTCATCTGAGAGAATAATTGCTCTGGTGTCTGTACTGGGGTCTTATAAAGTCTTTTGAGGTAATATAAGACATGGTGGGAGTGGTTATAGCTGCTCCTGTTAACAAGCTGACTTTCTACTATGGCATTTTCCCCTGAGGCCCTTTTAACATTCCCCTGATTGGTCATCCTCTGCATTCATTTTTGTCACATTTACAGCTATGACATATACTCCTGTGATTATGAACATTGCGGGCTCACAGTAAGTCACTGTAATTGCAATTAGTGTAAAAGGTCACTGCCGTTATTGCTGTAAAGCGCAGGGGTGATGTGGTGTTTTGTCATACTGACAGTAGATTAACAATGTGTGGGTTGGATTTCTTTAGTTACTTTCTAATAGAGCACAGCCTGCATTTGTTTCCTAATTTCCTTTGTTTGTGATTTCCTGCTGATTTTGCAGAATGCTGTGGGCTGCTATTAAACCATTTTATGAGCTATTGTCAAAACAAAATCATTAATAACAGCTTTGATCGATGGCACAGAAAATGTAAGGAGGCATATTATCTGAACCCCTAACTTAAATGCAGCTAATGAAAGCGCTCTTGTCTATTGATGTCACTCATCGGCAGGTTAAAGGGAATAGACTGAAACAGACAAACGGACCTCAAGAAGAACCGCAGGATTTATTATTGGCTAGAATTGGGATAAATAAGTCATTCGTTTTGCTTCTGGCTCACCCAAGTGCGTCCGGTTAGCTGATGTCTACAAGTGATAAATTAATATTAATAAATGATGAGCTGATCATTCAATATAAGTGCTAAACACCTAACCTATAGGTATATGTGGAAAGGAGCAAATTATTCCTAATAGCATTTTTCTGTTGCTAGCATGTCACACTGCTCAACACTGCTACAAAATCTAAGCTTCACAACATTATCGGGCTAAAGTCCATGTGAAATATTTATACTCTTCTTGGGAAAACAAAGAGGAAATGGTGACATCTCAGGGATTTTGTGCAAGTGCATATGTGTGTGTGTAGACGTGTTTGCAACGTGAATGTATAATCTAAAACTCACAGCCTTTTTTCCCATGACACCCTCACACCCTTAGGTCTGTACCCCAGGCTTGACCTTGACCTTCAGCCAGACCACAGTTCCTGTCCCTGGCTAATCGGCTCAGAGGCCCCAAGCATCCTCCATTTCCTCCACCTGCACACCTCCCTGTGGATACCAGGGATTCATGCCACTGCATTTGGTATGCTTCTCAGACCAGCCCTCCTCTGAGCTCAGGGAAGGGCAATGGTGCAATGATATGAATAGGACAGGCAACATTGTTTTAGTAATAGGAATGAGTCCAACAGCTTGTGTGTCTCAGATTATAACATGTCTCTATGAGTAACGTACCAACTTGACTACAGACAGAGCTCTATCAGGTCATTTGTTACAAGTGACAGGTATAGATGAACCCTACACCTCAAGGGGAACAGGATGAAGAGTTTTAGGTGCCCCAGGGTGGCCAGGAGTAGCAAAACCTGGACAGCTTTCATAAACATGGTTCTCATCTACAGCAAACCTTCTTTGGAGCCCCAACCCTCAGCACAGCAGTTAGTGGTGACAAATGATTGCTGTTGAATGGTTTTGTCCCTTGCTGCTGTATGTTTCTCTGTCTCCGATTTCATTACATTGAACAATATGCTGTTGTTCACCGATGTATTATCACTCAGTATGGTCATTGGCTAAAATAAACAGATGGTATCAAAATGTGCACAAAGACTCTGCGCGTGTGTGTGTGTGTGTGTGTGTGTGTGTGTGTGTGTGTGTGTATGTGCGCGCGCGTGAGGGAAATGAAAGTCATTTTGTAACGTCTAATAGTGGCTGTGGGTAAGCAATACAACATTTTAAGCAGGCGATTCAAAGAGCAATGGTTGAATGCAGAAATACAGAGGACTCACTAGATGAATACAGAATGCTTTTGAAAGGCATTTCATCCGTACATATTCCTGCTGCATACAAATCATTTCAATAGAAGTATGTCTGTACAACTACACTCCTGGGAACCTTCAGTCAGTAAATCCTTGACACCCACTTTAAAGCAGCTGCAATACTGGTTCACTGAAGAATAAGATTAAGATTAAGATTACGACCATGCCATTGGCCAATTCACACAAAGTACTTGAATTATCACTTAAAACACAACATGACAAAATGTAAACATTATAGGCCAATTTCACAACTTGGTGTGCCTGAACATTTGAAACAATAAAGCAACTTGAATGTTTTCCAGAAGGTGACACAAGACCACTCCTATAGTAACAGACAGCACTGCTCTCTACAAATCTAGACTCTGGAGGAAGGTATTGGCCTCTAAAGTGTCAGACAACACGCAACACCAGAAGCAGCCAATAGGAACTGAACATCCATGTAGCAGCTTAGTTGACACAAAGTATGTTGGAGCTTGGAAATAGTGTATCCACTAGGCTGACACATTATCAATATTGACAAAGGTGACAATTGTCATAGACGTGTATATAAAATGACATAATATCCATTACTTCAGGATACCAACACTATATTACAAACTACAAACTGACAACAAACATTGCAAAAAGCAAGATCAAATGACAAGCAGTTCAGCTGAATATGGTGGATCCAGCGTCAGCATGCATGTTAAGGTGTTCTGTTTGTAAAACACATGTTGTTAGTTCATAACATGTCGTTAAATCCTGAATTCTGAAAGAGTCTTTATGTGTTCTGCTTGATTCATTTTCCCAAAAACCTACATCGAAAAGAGCAAATCTATATATTAATGCCTGAATCAAGATTTGAAATGAATTATCCTTATTGCATGATTCTTACTGAAACAGTGTTGTCGTGTGTAATGTGAAAGGAAGTTGGTTGCATACCTCAAATACCATAATTACCATTATGAATAACCATTTTGAACCAACTTACCCCTGCCTGTAGCTTTGTCAGCGTTAAAAAAAAAGGATGTATAAAATCAATGACTGCTGCAATGATTCAGCTCATTCACAAAGTGAGAAGAGAGTAGAAGGTGGTGGAGGAAGAAGAAGAAGAAGAAGAAGAAGAAGAAGAAGATGATGATGATGATGATGATGACCCATGCTTGGTTCAGCTGGGAAGTGATCTCTCTTTCTCAGGGCAACATTATAGCAACTATATCAGGCATAATGAGCCTTGCTGAAGGGAAGAGTACATTTACTCCAAATTACACATCCTATCCTCTAAAGAGGGGGTGGGTGGCTCAGATATCCACAGCCAGACTTAATGATTTCTTTTCTATGCAAATTGAGCGCAGATTATGGTAGAATTTATTTTAAATTGTGGCTGGAACTCCTCCAAGAGGACATCTGGTTTCAAAGTAGTGTTAAGAAACTTTTTGTCATCAGGACTTGTGGGCTTGAGGTTTCAACATCACGTTGTATGGAACACACAGTGGTTGTGCTTCTCATTGCAATGATACAATTTGTGTGACATAAACCGCATGGAGGCCTTTTACTGCGGTAGTAAAAAGAATCAGTCAAGATCCAGACAAATTGCAAAATGTGGCAATTAAACTTGATCTTGAGAGGTGTCAGTATGTGGCTTTGTACCTCCAGCAGAGGGCAAACTAAGTCAGACGTGAGTTAAGCCAAACTTTGCACAATGAAACTGAATACAACAGATGAAATCAAGAGGCAATCAAATATTAATGTAACCTACACTAACTGACAAATCAATTGTACTGAAAGATAAAGGCCTGCATGCCTACATCACACACAGACACTTCAACAAGACTAAAAATGGTATCATCATTTTAATCAATAAATGTATAATTGTGAAATCTAAATTCTGATTCAGTTAACTCAGTTAATTCATAAGTCAAAACATTGAGCTGCCCACATCCCATATTCCTATCTCCATGATGTCTTCCAATACGTGCACGATACATTAGTGACAAGTGAGAAATTGCTGTCTGAAAACTATAAAAGGCTATGGAAGATTTTAATAGATAAAAACAAGTTGTCCCGTAGGTGCCATTCAGATTACCAAAATAAGGAAAAAATACAGTGCATGATCTCAAGACATTTTTTGGGATCGCATGCCCCCTAGCGGCACACAGATTTGTCAGACTTTAATATTTCACAGTTCCTCAGGGAAAGCTGCTCAATGCTTCAAAACATTTTTTGTCTTCTTTGAAACCACAATGCAAGTCCACTTTGTATCTTTTTCCAGCACAGACTGCGAAGGCTGTGTTGCTCGGATATGAGATATGGAACTGTTGATGTTAGGGTATCTCCAGGCAGACAAGATAATATCCACGTGTATCCTACATTTACGGATACGGAGAGATTCGTAACATTTTTCTTTAGATGTGCATCCAAAAAAAGAGCCATGCACTGATGAACGAAGCAGACGACATACAAACAGGCCCGTATACAAACCGAAGTTGAAGAACACACCAAGCCACAACTGACCTAGTAAACAGAAAACGATACGCAGACTGTCTTCTGGACCGCCTGATTGGCTTGACTTCACATAAAAGGACTTGGAGAGGGTAATTTTGGCCCTTCAAGTTTGGAAACAAGTCGTAACAAATCATTTAGTATAGTACTGAGCCTTGTCTTTCTTAAAGCAAGTGGAAACCCCTGTCAATAAGGTGAGATGGTTTCAATTGGTTCAAATGCAATCATGGAGTTTCAATTATTTTTCTTAAATGAAGTGTCTTAAGTGTTTCTTGATACTAGTGGAGGGATCTGCACCTTTCTGCCTAGTTGCAATTGTTCAATTGACACTAGTATCCCACCCCGTTGGCATAATCTTTCACTTGTTTTACGAAAAGTAAGACTGAAAATGACTAAATGACTTTGCAGACTAACATGCAGTGTGCCATTTATTCCTAAAGTCATTTGACACAATACTGTAAAATATACAGCACTGCAGAGAATAGATATCCAGGTATCCAGTGTAATCAAGTTGAAAGGTCCAAACGCAACATGTAACACGATTCTATTCGTCTTTGTTTTCTAATGAGGGCGAGTCCGCAACAGAGAAATTAAAGACAGAGAAAAAATAATCTATACGTTTCAACAAATGTATACCACGAAAATTTGTTACACTGAGTTGTAAACACAAATCTCTCGGTTGAATAGAAGAGAAAGAAAGTAGAAAGAAAAACGCTTGAAGTAAAAATTACCTTTTCTCCCCCGATAGATCCCCTGCGGTAGTTTCCTGCACCTGCTGATGCGTTCATGGTCCCTTATAGCAATAATCTGCAATGCAAAAATGTACACCTGGAGCCGCCTTTAAAATCGACTTTAATTGCTCTCTCTCTCTCCCTCTCTCTCTCTCTCTCCCCCCCTCTCTCTCTCTCTCTCTCTCTCTCTCTCTCTCTCTCTCTCTCTCATACACACATACAGACAGTTACAGCCAGTTAACCAGGAGAAAAGCTCCCCTATTCCATGAAAATCCCGTTGCCTGTGTGTTTCCTAGTATTTTATAGTAGTCTAATGAGAAACCTACAAGTTGAAGTACGTCAGATGGCAACGTCCGCGGTCAGATCGTTGCCTGCAGCCGAGCTATGTCACTGCTATTAAAAAGTCCTTTCCGGAGATATCCAATGTTAAATCAAAGCGTAAAAGACGCACTCTCCGGAGATGAGTAAGGATAAGGGGGTGGGTTACGGCGTGCGCTTTCCTTCTGTGCGCCGTCGCTCCGAAATCCACTGAGTGGAGCAGCGGAAAGTTTCCTCACGGTGACAAGTGACTGCGATTCCCAATCAGCAAGTGACAGTTTTGTACAGAGGTGTTGCCTAAACTTAGCCCGTTTCAGCTGAATGGCGGCCAGTTTGCTGTACTCTAAAAAAGACAGGGACTGCTGCTTTATCAGCGAATTTGCATTTCAGCTCCCAGGAGTAACGAGTCACATCCACCTTCAAATTGTCAGGATAATTGACATTTGACTGTGCAGTTTGGATCCACTCAGTCTGTATGGCTATACTTATCCATGCTGCACCTTTTTATTTTCACAGCCCCATGTCAAAACATATATTACAATAGTATCTGACAAGTAAAGAAGACTTTTGTCCTAATAATGTGTTTATCCATCATCCAGCCCAACAATGGCGTCTATTTATATAGAGACGTTTAGAGACCCGATCCAGAACTGATCCTGGAACAACAACTAGACCTTAGGCTCCTTCATGGACACGTGCACTGGTGTCTTTTGCCCTCAACAGACAGAAAAGAGTCCACAGTGAGCCACCAATTAAAAGGCTCTTAGCATCGGGTGCTGATCAAAGACGAAACAATGTCACCCTCTTTCCCCTTAGCAGCTAATAGTTTTCCATAGGCCTAATGAGGAGGGGATGCAAACGAGTTCATTACAGAGAGTAAAGTGTGAATTTAGTTAAACCACAGGGAGCTAAGTGGTGGCACTCTGGAAATAATGATATGGGGCTAGAAAGTTCTGCTAACTTGCAGCTACTAATTAGAGGGAACAAAATACAGGCTTCTTCTGGTACCGAGATACATTACAGTGATATTCAGTTTAGGTTATTTAGGTAAATCTAAAGGGGATGATTTGGCCATTTGAGTGACCAGCATGACTAATAAAACATGTTCTTATCTTCTGTCTTCAGATGTGTATGATGTGCAGTTCAAGTTTCTGAAATCACAATGGGGTACATGAATCATTCCAGTCAACGGCCAGCAAAGGCACCCCTGATCCTGCTCTCTGTGGAGGATTTGTGGAGGTTAAGTGTTGACTGTAAATTGCCTGCACTGTAACATCAACTTCTTTCCCGTTGTTGTGTTTGCTGCATTGCACTGGGGTCGGACCATAAATAATAATAATAGAGGGTAAATGTAGTATACAATACTCAAAGACAAAATACAAACGAGGCTAGTTAGTTAGATAGGAAAGAGGAAATGACAAACTGAGGCCAAATTTGTGTTATTTGACAGACAATTATATATTTTTTAGCATTTAGCTACATAGAAGTTTGAGAAGTTTTGTTTGATTAATTGTATATTAAAAGTGAATGCCACGCCACACACAGTCTTATGCAAGTTAATTCAAACATTTTCTGTCCACTATGCATAAAAACAAAATGAGGTCCAACAAAAATGATTATGTTGGGGCATTGTCCATTTGGAACTAATTGCATTCAGTTTGCCCTTGTCAGTTTGATTTTTCCATTTTGTGATAAAAACAAAACGTGACATTTGATTGTGTGCTCCATTGTCTTCCAGGAAAGTAAAGGAAAGATGAACGAGAGGAAAAAAAGCAGAATGTAAAAGGATAATGTAGTATGTTTGACGGAGGGCTGTGCACCACGGAAGCACTGCTCCATCACAAAGCCATCATTTACAGATCAGCACCTTGGACAGCAGCCAGCCAGCTGGTACTGCTATGGGAGCACTGTGGTGGTGCTAATGGAAGAACAGACAAGGGGCTCTAAAGCCACAGGAGACCAATTACAATTTCTTTTATTGTTTGGTGAGGTGTGGATTCAAGTGGAATAGAGGTTTCAGACGAGGGAAGGGTGTTAGACAGAAGTTACACTGAACCTAGATAAATTGGAAATTGTCCAGATCAAATAGGAGGGGGAGAGAAAGGACGATGCGAAAGGAAATTTCTACTGTTTCTTTTTCTTTCTCTCTTTCATCCTCTGTCTCTCTTAAGGCCCCAAGTTTGTACTTTCATCACTGCCAGATAGACAACCGGTTGTGAGTGTGTTTGAATGAAGCATTGTGGTCTTCATCAAAAGCTTATCTACTGCTCCCAGGAAACTACACAATTAAAAGGAAAGTACTTGCTTTTGTAAGTTACGGTTGGTGGTTCAACAAGATGTAATGCTTCAAAATATATTGCATATTCTGAGGATGGAGCAAAAACAACTCCAGTGTTCTATTTTTGTTGTTGTTAGTAATACCACTAAAGTTGCACTCCTTCAAAAATCAAAACCATTGTTTTTAGATTACAACCTCCAGAGAGGAGAAATATGGTGGTAATAATAATTATCCCCCATGGAGTCTTCATATATATTTACTCTATTTCCCACTCCCTGTGCCATTTTAGTTGAATGATGCTCCGTACAGAATTACATCAGTTGACCATTAGAAAGTATCAGTGTTCCCATGTCCCTGTTATCAATAAAGCATTTCCTGTCAGATGGTATGTGAGAGCTCTATGACTACTGTGGTGCATTTTCAGATCTTGTTTCAGTCCATGTGATCAGAGTACTTTATTTAGATGAAGCTAAATATGCTTCTGAGATGCTAAATAAATACAGTAAATAAGTACAGTATGGCAGATAGAAGATAGGAAGGGAGGATTCAATGTCAGTTTTGTCAGGTTACAAATCTTCAGTCTCTAATTTGATATGACAAGATATTGTAATTTTGGCTTTGGGAAGTATCCAAAATGTTTTGATATGTAATCTACTTGGTGTTCTTTCAAAACGAGCTTCATGGATGTACATA
Organism: Hoplostethus mediterraneus; assembly: GCA_034670385.1. Classification (NCBI taxonomy): domain Eukaryota; kingdom Metazoa; phylum Chordata; class Actinopteri; order Trachichthyiformes; family Trachichthyidae; genus Hoplostethus; species Hoplostethus mediterraneus. The sequence goes on along the minus strand of JAXDDW010000029.1, from coordinate 2,305,409 downwards.
TGACTAATCTTACTGCTGGAAATCCAATTCCCCTCTCTGTTGGTCTCCCGTCTTTTCCTCATTAGAACATATCAATGACCACAGGGGTGCAGGGTGATAAATAAATCTCTGTTCTGAGCACCACTGATCTAATGGACGTCTGGGTCTCAGGGCTCAGAAGTGTAAGCTTTGGGGAGCGCTGTATGGAGAGTCGAGCCCTGGAGTGATGATGACCTGAATGACCAGGGGAAGGAGCAATATCGGCTTCAAAAGCTCCACCAATTAATGATGGAGTATGTGCTGCTGAAGGGCTGACATGAGGTTGGAGCGACATAATACTGAACACGAGCAGCGGTACCACTGTCCTTGATATTCACTACCACTCCTCTGACTCTAATTGCTTAAACACAGTTTCCTTGCAGGGAAGTAAGCAATTTGAATCCTCTAAAATTATCTTTCTTGTTCTTGATATGGTGGAAAGCACTTCAAGGAGAGAGACACTCTCTGAAATCTGATAAATAACAGAGGAGCAGAACAATAACAAAGAAAAAAAAAATCAACAATGAATCCATTTTTGTAGGGTTTAAAAGGAGCTTGAGTTCCTATAATTTTCTATCATTTCTTATTCATTCAGTGAAAACTACGAGAGACAGAAGAGTACAGTAGTTGTATTAAAGTACCACAACTTCCTCAGTAGGAAGCAAATCGGGGCAAGACAAACTGGCAGGCTATCCTATGGTGGTATAGTGTAGTGGCGGTGGCTTGCTACTGCCCCTGTATCTGCAGTAGATTCCTGGACCTAGCCTGTATACCTCACCTATCAACAGCATGGGATTTTAGCGATACAAGTTAGTGATTATACTGGATGCAGTTATGATTTTATAGCCTGACAGACAGACAGACAGACAGACAGACAAGCAGAAATACACATACACAGGGAAAATACAAACAAGCACACAGTCTCTCGCTCTCTCTCTCTCTCTCTCACACACACACACACACACACACACACATACACACACACATACACACAAAGACACAGAGCCAGCATCAGCTTTCAGGGGCAGGTCTCAGGCTGCCTGCCACTTTATCTCTGGTTGTGGCCAGTAACGGCATGTAGACTTCCTGTCGTATTGCCTTTCACTCACGCAGTTGCACACAGCTCCTGTTTACCACCCCACTGACATCCATACAGTAATTAGAATTGAACCCAACCGGGCAACATGCAGGTTCCTGCAATTTGCTTCGAAATAATGTGTACTATGTGTACGTATTGTGCAAGAGACGGGAAATACTGATTGACAATGAAGTCCGCATGTACATTTTACGTGTATTGTATTTTATTCTATTCTTCTAGGCTATTTGATGCCTACTAGACTAGAGGATTGGATGTGTGGAGATGCAGAGTGCGACTATCACCTATATTACAAACAGTCCAGATTTGGAAAAACAGCTCACATAAACAAATGTGTTTTGTTATATGGAAGTGTTACTGTGCCACTGGGGGATATTAGAGATGCTCAATTACATGTAGTATGGCCATCTGTTGTGAGACACAGTCAGATTTGTTTACACGTAATTGCCAGAGTTTTTATGGGTGCCCTGTGTGGTGAACATTAATCACATGGCGTGTAATATGACAGCCTTCCATTGGTGTGAGGAATTCCCACCCCGGAGTCAGTGTTGTGGCTGAGTTGGAGGGATAAATCATACCATTAGCGGCAATGCTGTTGCATGACACCGCAAGGAATATATTCGCCCAGATTAATCTACAAAATGAGCCAACAATTCAATAACCTTTGTGGTCTATGTGCAACCTGTCATATTTTATTATAGAATTTGTCAACACGAGGATGAGAGGAGACGGATAGTCCACAAAATAAGCCTGCATGAGATTTGATTTGGACAGATTTGTGTGGGTTCACAACATTGTATTTTGCACTGAAGAGCTAAGCAAACAACATTAGATCATTTTCAAACACACCCTGAGTAAATGGCTGTCATGTTTGGTACATGTGGCACAGAAAATTGCTCCATTTTCTACTAAGAGCAGCATTCCCATGATTTGCCATAGCTACAGTGCTACTCTGAATGGGATGGGATCAAGAGGTAGAGATCCTATCTGTCCTCCAATCAGATGAGGATACGAAGGAAACAACCACTCCGATACTGTTGCTCCGTCACATTGCTCTCTGGACATCCAGCTCCATGCATCACCTTGGCAAGACATTAAGCCTTATGTGCTTTATGTGGTGGGATTATGAAAGGAAAAGTGATCGAAATATCTCATGTTGGCAGAAATACTCTGCACACACAAAGGGGTACATATTCCAGCTCAAAAAAACAATTACTCATCATCAAAGTCTTTTGTCTCGGTGTGCTTTGTTGTTTTGACAAAGAGAAAGGGACCATTCATCACTATGAATGGAGGGAGACACCGTGAATTTAATTTTACTGTACTACAGCACATTCAGCTACGGTCAGCATTGCTGGATCTTTTGCTTTAAGACAGTGGTGATTTGTGGTTTATGATTTATGATTTGCTGGGCTTGGAAAGACAGCTCTGTCCTGCATGTGTAAATATTTCACAGGTGCAAAAGTTTGTGCTATAAGAGTCAGCGCCTCAGGTCAGTATATAATACACTAATCGCAGTCAGAATCAGATTAGTCACAGTCAAATACTTGTGTAGGATATCAGTTTTAATGGGGATTCTACATTGTTTAGACATAGAAACATGGCTGGGAGAAGAATGAAGCTTCATCTGCACCAGTTGCCTGGAGTTTTGCATATGCACACCACAGACTACTATTTACTACCGACACTATTCTTGGCCTGATAACCATTATTCTTGTCTGAACTTCAGAGAAGACCTTTGTCTTTTTTTGAATCTCCTTTAAATTTACCATTTCAAAGAGCCCATGATCTTCTGAGCAACTGCAGGGCTTTTCTGAGTATTGACTGCTCCAAGGCAACATGCAGAACTGAAGCAGGAGAATCTGAGAACCTCTCTCTCTCTCTCACTCTCTCTCTCTCGCTCTCTCTCTCTCTCTCTCACGCTCTCTCTCTCACTCTCTCTCTCTCTCTCTCTCTCTCTCTCTCTCTTTTTTTTAACTACCCACATAGCTACCGAACTCTCTTTATTATCTACCCCCTTTTCAAACACATCTGACTTTGACTATGTCAGTAGCACACGGGGCCATTAAATCAGTAGATACAGAGCACAGAAAATCATAGCACTTGGTGGCACGTGACCTCAGATGCCTCCATCAATGCTCAACATCTACAAACACCTTCGGCAGGTTTGTGACTCGTGCGATCTCATCACCTGCCTCATCAAACTTTGAAACAATCCCCAGGTAGGCAGCAAAGAGAATTCTTGCAATTCCCTAATGGACTTGGACGCTATGACTTATTCAGCAGCCTCACATTCAGCCCTGCACCTGAATTTGGGATAGTTTTCATCCATTTCATGTTAGTTCACAGCATCTTGCTCTGCGCTGTGAAATACCCTGTTGTAAAATACATGAACGCATGAAGGTGTGTGCAGTGCTCTCCTGGCAGTTTTTTGGAAGGGTTATAGGAATAACCCAAGTGACCTCATTCAGACAACTTATGCAGATATTAATTTTCCACCACTAAGACAGACACCAGTCAAAAGCCAGCAGGAATGGTAAAGCCCCATTATATCTTTTCATGAAGATTTCCTCAGCACTATCTTCTCGACCAACTTTGAAAAGAAGCTTTGGGCATTACAAACAACAAATATTAAAATTGTTATGTTATGTTGACATTTTGTTATGGTCAGCAATTCTGGACTGAACTAAATAAAATTGTGACCATAGCTGAAGAGATGTGTATATAGGCTAAGAAATAATTGAACCTACCACAAATTTGTAACCATGCATGAATAAAATGAAATAATGACACTTTCTTTCAGTAAAGTTAACTGGGGATATGCTATTGGAGACTTGATCTTTGAGTACTTATGCATAACCTAAATTCAGCCTGCAAACTATACTAGTTATCTGTTCACTTCCTAGTGTACATACTAAATTATTGACCGCCGGTCTCCTTACTCTCTCTCTAGCGCCCAGCTGAGAGATTTAGGACAGACCCATTGGACTGGCTCCAGAAACTGGCCTATATTTTCAAAAGGTGGCTTTGATCCCCTTGAAAATACTCCATCTGGACCCTTAAATGATTTACTGTGCAGGAGAGGCAAAGTTAACAAGATGAAGATTGATGAAAACATAATCTAATGCTCATATCCTTAATGATCCTGCAACTGTCAACTTGCCAGTGAAAGGTTGGGCTAATTACTGATGCTTTGACCCACAGTCTAACAGGATCGGGTACATTAGAAGCCGAGCAGTGCCCTGGATTGAGCAACAGTATTAAAACTCAGCTTAAAACTCTGTCTTCCGTTTGTTTCCTACCTCACAGACTTTTGATCAGCAGTCCTAGATTTGCACCAATAGCCTACAATATTCAGCACAAGAGGATGGAAAATTGTTGCCATAGTCACCAACATGTCAGCCTTGGCATTGTGTTGCTATGCTGCTGAGTCATATCATTGCTGGTTTTATTTGTCTCACCTATAGTTTGGACATATTTATTATCTACATAACTTGGCTGAATGCTCTCAGTTCATCAGTTAGGGTCTGATATTTCATTACTTGGAACATCTACAGAGTCCATTACAATCCTTCATGTAAATCTATTTTACAGAGACACAAGGAAACCACTTACCCCTTACCCCCATGCATCTTAAAATAACAGAATCAAAGCAAAGCTGTGTGGCGTATTACAGAGTATTGAAATGGAAAGGGCTATCTTTTTTAAAGCTGCGGCTACAGCTCTCAGAGGAGGTCTTGCCTGGTGAACCATAAAACACTTACAGTGTTTAATTGCATCAAGGCTCCACTGAGAGCCTCCTGTTTGTTTGATTGATGGATAAAGTGCTGTCCTTTCCATAAAATGCCGACCAACATCATATATATATATTATATATATATCTCTATAGAGTGCCTAATTCAGCAAATGGAGAGAGAGGGCATTCTATTTTTATGTTGCACATGTCTAAAGAGTTAGTTCAGCAGCTCGAGCTGATTCATTAGACATGGTAACCTGTCAGTGACGTCTTAACAGCATACATACCAATGATTGGTGGACTAGGTAGAGGAACATGAGACACATTAAGTCCATATAAAACTCTCCACTATAAAGCATCTGCGCCCCCCACTAATTCCCTCCATGGCAATGTGCCTAGTCTAGACAAGTAATGAGGAGGAATGTGAAAGTCTGGTAATCACTTCCAAAACAATAGCTATACTTCATCATAGCACATTGCAATGAAAACAAACAACTTGACAGCTTGATAACACAAATAAAATATGAGTGGCTGTATTTCACGGCCAGTATTCAGTATTATAGTTGTAACAAACTGTCACTGATTTGTCACTGCATAGGCTTATTACTGGGATTCTTATTTCCATGGAGAGGAAAACCCCTGCAGTAAATTAAGGGATGGCTTGATATCGGAGTAAATGTGATGTGTGCTGTAATCTTGCCCTGTCCTATCAGGTTTGACAAGCATCAGTGAGGTGAATCCAAATGCAGTTGCATTCTCACTAGTCATGGACCACAGTTAGCACAGATATGTCCAGTTTGTCTCTGATTTTCCATGCTTCTACTATTGAGTTATCTCCATTGGCTGCCCTAATGTGTTGTGAACATCGTCAAATTTCTATAGCCAGCTTTATTGTTGAATGAGGCATAAAAATAAAAATTTTAGTCATCCAGCATTTTGTTATGGGGGGTGGGGCTCTGCCTGGTTTCAATTATTATGTAAGATCGTAACTTATAACAACAAACAAGCACAACTTATTACACAACAATAACAAGAAAAAACAATTGTGCAAATGTAAATAACCTGCAAACATAGTTTAATAATGAAACTTTCTTTGCTTCATACACCTTAAATATAAACTGTCGAGAAAGAAAACCTCCCATGTGAAACGCTTGTTATAAGGAGAGCATAAGGGCTCATGGAGACCGAGTGACTCTGCTATGTCAGAGTAACACTTCAATAGTGGAGCTCTCAGCAGGCAGCCAATTTGAGTCCCCGGCCACTCGTCCCCCCCCCAGCAGGGACCCCCTGACCTTCTAACTGAGGGAAGCAGGGTGAGGAATGGCTCTCTGCAGCAGACCACTTGCAAGGTTTATGGACATCAGAGGAGATGTAGAGTGGTCTGTGTAGAAAAAAAAAAGAAAGGATTGGGTTGATTCAAGTTTCTTGGAAATACGAATTGCAATTTAGCTGTTTGATCATTTGAATGACAGTGGAGAGCAATGTGTTGTTGCTCTCCAAGTATGGAGCATCAGTCATGCTGAAATACTGATGAGAGGAAACAGGAAATCACACACTCAAATATATGAAAAGTTTCCAAAGCGCTATATACTGTATTCATTTGGGAAGAAACTAATTTCCTGAAGTTCATTATTATATATCTTTAAACTACAGAGGATCCAGATTGTCAAAGTGATATCATTTTGTCAAATAAGGATTCATTATTTATTAACTAAATACTATCCTTTCATAATACCATGATTTATTTTAGTTTTTACATGAAGTTGAAGTACTGCATTATGTGTTTCAAAATCCCTGACAGAACTATGTTGTTTTTGTTATTTCTAGCTACAATACATGCACTCTATGCTCCACATAGAGTAGCTCCACATAGATGGTTGCAGGGCCATTGCCATTTTATGATGTCAAGTGTGAAGACAAGCTATGACCTGTGGAATTGAAAAGTTTTTAAAAAGCTATGTAGCTGAACACAATACACAGTGCACAAGGCTCCTGAGCTGGCTGAATTCCTGCTTGCATATTTCCAAGGTTAGGTGGACTGGAGTCTCTAAATTGCTAATAAGTATGGATGTGAGTGTCTGTCTATCTGTGTTATCCCTGTGACTGACTGGTGACCTGTCCAAGGTGTCTGCCTGCCTTTCATTCAATGTATGCTGGGATATGCTTCAGCCTCCTGCAACCCTGAATAGGAATAATGTAGAGAAGATATAGCGATAATACAGAGAAAATGAATGAAAATGAATGAGTGAATGAATGAGTGAATGAATGAATGAAAACAGATGTTGTCTGTCTAGGTGTACTTTAACTGGATTTTCCATACTCTAATTTGTGAACACCAAAATTCAGAATAGTGTTTCTGGCTTGACAAAAAATGCTTAGGGAGACAAGGTGTCCTGGTGGTTAGAGAGGTTATCCCATAACTGGAAGGTCACAAGTTCATCCTCAGCAAGAGAGAGTGTCACTCTGCAGTTAAATGGTTAAAAGAACATAATATCCTATTTCCTTTCACATGTACTGAAACCATCTCACAGAGAGAGCTGCCACATCTTGTGGTTCTTAAATTCTCAGTTGAACATTGCTACTCAAATCCAAGTTATGGAGAATTTATGGTGAATAACAGGATATGATGGCCCCAACACCCTCACAACCCCTCCTCAAGGAGCGAGTCAGAGCCATGCACTGTCAAACAGAGGACAGGGGTCTCAAAAAAGCAAAGCCTGCTTCATTCTTCAGTGTCACATTCACTTCACTGCTCGATATGTCTGGAGGACAGAGCATGATTCTGGTGTCTCGTTCTCCAGGGTTTATATGGGAACTCGAGCACTATGAATTCATCTACTCTATAGCTGCAGTGGGTTTGAGAAACTTCATAAGGCATTATCTGAGTCAACTGATGTATGCAGCAATAGGCTGCCTTATGGTGCCGTACAGCTGAGTGAAATCTTTGGAGACACAGAAGAAAATGTGGACAAAAAGATGGCAAACACATAACATGGAAAGTCCTTGTTGCAGTTTTTCATGAGAGAACAATGAATTCACATGAGAAGCCACAATGTTGGAGGCTCACCTGGGCCGAACCAAAGTGTTGCGGCCCACTCTATCAAAAATGGCTGTGTAAAATGAAGAAATGGAACATATAATGATGTGCACCAATCTCTAACCTGAGTTGGAGGAGTTTTCACTGTCCTACTGTTCTCCTTTCCCCAGGGAATTATAGGTAAAAACACATACCTGACCTTGGCTCATTGTAAGCCCACAATTGATTTATTCTAAATATAAGGATTACTGTACCACCCCTGTACAGTGCTCTTGGTGTCGTGGAGGAGAAAAACACATCTGTCCGACAGAAGCCTGGATATTAGAGAACTCTCTGAATGGATAGGGGTAGGAAGAGGAAGCGACAGGACAGAAGCATATAACCTTGGCTTTAATAAGGCCTCCAGGGTGTGCCTTGAGGAGAGTCCACCGTCTCCAAGTTTTTCATTCCTTTTCCAAAAGCGAGAGTGGAGAGAGACCATGCCTCTCCTCAGAGGAACATAGAATCGGGGAGTGGGAGAGTTTGGATAAAGGACAGACAATATGAAAAAAAAATCTTGAATGTAGAGAAACTGACAAACAAAAAGTCATATTATAAAAAATGTTTGTATCCTGTCACATCAATGTCCGATGTTCCTTCCATAGAGCAAATCAAGATATATGTGGATGAGAGGCTTTTGAGTTTATAATATTTTTGAGTATGTGTATTACTGGTGGAGAAGAGCAGCGTGGATGCACAATTTTATCTGAACTAATGTGACGTAAACAACTCCCACCGATAATTGATGTGTTTTGTATTGACCCCCTGTTTATGCTTGTGTCCTACTTTGCCTATGTGTGTGTGTGATTGGCTGTGTTAGTGATTCACAACCAGTCCAGTCAGACCATTAGTGCCCATACGTGAGTGGATGATGGGCTTTCTGCGCTGAACTGAATTTGGTGTGTGCGAGCAGTGTCATGCAATTACATAAATATGAGCGGTCGGCTAATCATTCACCTGGGACCGTCACTCTCTGTGCCAGTGCAGAGTGCTGACGGTACGGTCATGTTTTGGTACAACGTAGTGAAGCAGAGCCTGTTCAAGGTTGGCGGCTTTGATGATGTAACTGCAGAGTGCAAATCAAGGTTAGGCAGGAAGTTGAGCAGAGCAGGGCAGAACGAGAATCACAATCTTGCATTTTGATGTGTGAAAGCATCTTGACATTATCTTTTGTTTGACTATCAGGGCCGACAAGCTTTACTTCTTCACAGTGTCTCTTTGTTGTCCTCATGAGGAGGGCCTCTCCGTACCACCCCATGAGACCAAGACTTGACTACTGAAAGTTGTTATATAACTGAAACTTGCAGCTTTAAAGCGGTTGAGGAGTTCCTCTGTGTGTATCAGTTTGAGTATGCCCTTGTGTTACTCAACCTTCTCTTTCTTTACTCTCAAGCAAAAAATGCTTTTCCTGTCTGTGTGAACTTACTAATTTAGGTTTTGTCTGGTTCCTTGGACATGAACGTAAAAGTGGTTTCAGTTACCATAGCATGCAGACAGATTTCACGACACCCTTTACCCCCCTTTCTCTTTCTCTTTCTCTTTCTCTATCCTCCCACCCTCTTAGCTCTTTGGATATATTCCCCCCATGATTATAAATAGTTTCTAATTAGCTCCTCCAGCCATGGGCAACAGAATTGCTCATCAAGTAGGGACTGCACTCAGAAGCCATTATAGGTTGAAGCTTGTAAAAAAGTCAGAAGAATAGCAAATCCCCTTGGCTTTGATTTTATTTTATTTTTTTGCAAAGAAGGGATTAATTTTCCTATATTTTATCAGTTCAAAAATAATTCTGTTGTGGAAGGATTTTTCCCTCATGGTTCAATTGGACTATGAAAGGTTAACTTGACCTTACCCTATTGCTAAATGTCACACAAAATGGGGAAAAAAATAGATGTGGTACAGAGTCCTGAAAATCAATGAGTTACATCTTTTAAAAAAATCTATGCAATTAATCAATAACAAAATCTATTTTAGTGTTTTTGAGTTGTCCCCTCTGAAATGGCATAACATCACTTGTGATATACCTTAACTGCTTGACTGGTTTCTTCATCTCTTGCAGTACCTTTGCTGACTTACAATGGCACTACTCCCATACATGGTTTAACAATTCCTGTCAATGCAGTTAATAAGATCCTTTCATGAGATCTAGGTACATTGGGTACATTTTCTAATTTCTTTGTGACCTAAAGCTTTCAATTTCCTCTTTTTTTCCCAGTAGGAAAACTCAAAGCATGTCATGACCAAAGATTCAATCAATTTTGATTTTTGAGAAATGGGCAGAAAAGAGCCACGGAGAGGTAAATGAAGCACACACACACATTCACCCTCTCTCGCGCTAATACATACATGCACATGTGTGCACACACACACAAACACACACCCAGAGAGAAAATAGCACTTTTACCAGTTTTCCAATTTGCTTAATGCTTAATGTACACGGATGAACACGTACACACACACACACACACACATACACACACAAAATGTGGCGATAATAATAGATGAGAAACCAATGTATTCAGAGGTAAAGCAGATTCAATCAACAGCTACAGTGATTTTTAAACTTCCAGTTGTCAAATGAAATTACCGTATGATGCAAATGCATCTCTGTGGAATAATTTAACATCTTATCTCTTTCAAAGTTAGTGTACTCGCTGTGGTTTTCAATTCTAACTAAGATTATTGAGTTAGCTTTTAAGACGTCTAGTTTTGAAATGTATTCTGCGTGTAAACGTGAACAATAATTCTCTGGCTGTGTGTTGACTTAATATGGGCTAAATACTACAATACTCATTGTCCTGCAGAGTCAGACACAGATCCCAGCCAGCATCTGGTTTCATGTTTATTCTCTCTTCTATTACATTACTAACTATGATCCATCTGTTCACCTGGCAGTAGACTGCAGATATTATGCAATCACATGCAACTGCCTCTTGTTCTGCTTTGAGCATCAATTCTTAGTCATTGTTATAAATGGTTTAAAGCATAGGAAGTCTGTCCAGTGACACTGAAAAGTAGTTGTTAACCAGCAACTCTGACATTATCAGCACAATTTTCTCAATATGCTTTTGTTCTTGTTGCAGCAAGAAAATAAGGACCTGATCTCTCTGATTCTTGCAAATCTGATTACATGGTTTGTATTGCAGTCTTTTATATCTTGTCCAAACTTAGGGTAGGGATTGTCCTTCAAAACACTTTTCTAAATGTTATTATATCTCTTGCCCTGCAAAGGCATCAGATAACAACATTAAGAGTTATGTAGTGATAAATAAAATTGGATATCGTCCAAACTCTGGTCGCTAATCACCATAAAGCAAAAAGCCACCAACACAAACAAAGGTGTTTTTTTAAGGACACCAATCTACATCAACAGTTGACGCCCTCATGAAGGCCTCTGTGTGGGTCAATAGCCTTAAAGAGTTTTATCTGCAAGTCACTGTGCCTTGATATCCGAAAGACAAAGAGACTGATTAAGAGTAACAACCAGAAAGACGTACTTTGAGCATTTATCCATACCTATTGTATTAAAAATTTCAGTTGAATCAGAATCAGAAAGACTTTATTGCCAAGTACGTTTGACCCCGTTTGTCTGATAATACTTAAAATAATGTATAATATGAATGTATATCATAAAGATTTAGATGAGCATAAAAATGTGGGTCACATCTATTTCACAAATAAATGAGTAAACTCAGTGTAGGTGACTTTGCCCTACACTAAATCCCTGATCATCAACCTACAAAAGATACAAATACAAAATGGTGAGAGTCACTGTTAGTATAGTAAGAGGTCCCTCTGCTCAATAGAGAGATCTTAATGCCCCTTGACTCTTTTTCCTTTCAGAGGGTTCATTGTTGGACCATTGGAATGTACAACCCTGAGATTTTATCAGATTGATTTCTTTGTAGCATCTGTCCTCCTGGCATCTGAGAACTGCCTATCTCATCTCTGATAGCCAAATGAGGCAGTCGGCGTAACAGAGACTTGCAAAGTGATAAGAAGTCAAGGGATGATCATCACTGTGATGTGGAGGAGAAGCCCGGGGGAGATTATTTTCCTCACTGACAGAATGGATTAACTCAGCAGTGAACTGAGCACAGTTTTTCAATTTTTTTAGATTAAAAAAGATCTCCTCGATTTGATACCCATTTGTCAACATGAGGCAGAATGGCATGCTATGAACAGCAAAAATCCTGTCAACCTCCAAACTGTAGATGTCTTAGAGAGAGAGAGACACACACACACAGAGAAGACTGTATTTCTCATGTTGAATAGAATTAATCAATTTGAGCTGATTACTATTCCTAGGTTGTGCAATACAGAGTCATACTGCCCTCTGTCTGTAACATTCCCAAATAGTCTTTTATTCTTTCTTCCCCAGTAGTAACTGGGCCAGTTTTTGCCTCCATGTTTAGTTGTTTTGATTACAGCAGATGATGTTGAAGGTTACATTATTGCAACTGCTATATTTTTATATTTCATTTGTTTCATAAGTTCCTTATGGATTATGTAAAGGATGTTTTTTATTAAGTAAAACACAAAAACAAGGGACAAGCACTTACCTATTTCAGGAGAAATTCATTTAAAGATACAATCCAGAATTTGAACATTTAAATGATGGGTATATTATGGGTATGTTCTGTAAGAGTTTGACTTGTAGATGGAAAATACGCTTTTTGCAACTTTCATGACTCATTATAACCCAAAAACACATCTGTTTTACACTAGCATTTGCAAACGTTGCAAATCCAAACAAACTTTTTACAACATCAAAATACATGTGAAACTCACTTTCAGCTGTCACATGCTCGCATATCAAATGTCTTGTATGACAATGGGCGTCATACTGGGGCTTCAGTAGGCATATGGTTCACAAGAATATTCCTGGTACAGAACTGCACGGTAGCATCACATGTTTGAAGGTAATTAGGGCAATGGAGCTTAGTGGTGTAAATGTACACCAGCTCAAAGGTCATCATTTAAAAAGTGACACCTGGACATGTGTTGTCTCACACTTCAATGATGTCAAGCAAATGGTGACTAACACATTTGCCTTTGGTCAGGGTTTGGGCATAACAGAACACATGTAACTACAATGATCTGGTTACTCTGGGAAATATTTGAGTCAACAGGCACTGTAGACACTAATATATTTTTTATACATCTTGAAATAATGGCTAATAGTAATACCACTCAGCCTAAATTGCAATACACTATTTAAGTACTTATTCTGAAGGTTTTAACCAGGTTTAACCAGGTATTTATTGACTAAAGGGGTATAATAATAGTGAGTTAAACTTTGAAGGTAACTTTCCCAACCCTGCATAAAGCATACTGGCGCTGTTTGATTACAAAACACTCAGGGTCTTAGGGTCTTAGAAAGTGCCACTTGATGACATCAAAATTTGAGTCTTGCATCATCAGTTACCAACTTCTGGCGAGAGCTGTGCATGTCAGCAAATGGCAGAAAATAACATGAATACTCTTTAAGGGTGGATTTTTAAACAATTATTCCGTTTTTTCCCCTGGTTTATGAAGAAAAGACTTTGTGTGCCTTGGGTCGTATGAGCCAGTAGGGGGTGCTCATAGTCAAGGAAAGAGATATCCTGGTTTACCATTTACTGGAATAGGGCTGCATTTGTTTCCAGAAAATGTTCTGGCTGCTACGCTCATAGGAACCCAGTGAGAGGAGACTGGGAAGCTCAACATACAGTTAAGAACGGATGCACGTAGATGTGTAGCACCTTCTGGCTCTTAGACCTAATGTACAGCAGCTAAAACCCGAACCCCGGGGGCTCTTCCAAGTTTAACCCCTGCATGTACAGTATGTCCGCCGCTTTGACCCACCCGATGCAATGACTTACGCCTTAGTGTGTGTGTGTGTGTGTGTGTGTGTGTGTGTGAGTGAGAGAGAGAGAGAGAGAGAGAGAGAGAGAGAGAGAGAGAGAGAGAGAGAGAGAGAGAGAGAGAGAGAGAGAGAGAGAGAGAGAGACAGAAAGGGGGGGGCTGCCTTGGAAATCCATTTGGTCGTGGTCTGTTTGGATGCTATGGTTAGTTGGAAGAAAAGAAAACCACCACGGCGGATATTCAAGTTAATTCATCTACGTGTTTTCCCCTGCACCGGAGAAGGCTGATGACTGATGACTGGTGGAGCCACTGCTGCTGTTGGCGAGGAGTTGCATGAGCTGGAGCAGAAACGGCTGACAATCCGCTCCAGTCCGATGTGGTTCCAGGTGCCATAGTTTTGAGCATTCCCAAGCCATTATTTTATTTACTAAATGCCCATATCCCTCCGCAGGGTCAGAGAGTATTTTGAAGAAATTGCAAAAGGGATTGTGTATTAATTGTGTCGTCGTCTTTCTTAAGTGTAATTGAACATTTGCAGCACGTTCGAAACATTTACATCTCGATGAGCCATGCCAATTTCGAGATAGTCGTGTGCGGCACTTTGGGTTGGAGAGGTGGGTCTATATCTTTGAGGAACCTAGAGGGTTGTACTTCGGTGCCACTTAACATTAGATATGGCCACCGTTATAGAGTACACCGAAGCGTTATCTTCAACTTAATTTTTTAATGTTTCATAGCCATTTCGTCGCTCGGCCAATGTGCGCAGACGAAACGTTATTTTTTGGCATGCTCTTGTTTGTTTTTACAAGTCTCGAGTGGCGATTGTTGCTGCGTGGCAGGCTGGCTGCGAGAGTCTCGTAACTGGCCGCTTGGTCCCGCAGCTTGTCGCAGCTGAAGAAAATAGAACCAGTTGGCTACCGAGCGATCGAGACATAACGTTTGCTTGAGCATCTCTCTAATCTCGCTGAAGATCAAATATAACATTTCCTTTAAAGAGAGTGTTGGGGTTTGCATCCGCTTGGATTTGGTATTCAATCAATTACCCATTAATGGTAAAATTGTTGACCGCTGACTTGGGTGGCTAACGCCAACTAGCTAGATAACCAGAACTGGTTGAAACTAACATTCGTGCGACGACAGCTGTCATTGGAGAAAGGAAAGTGATCCATCAAATGTGTATTCCAATGAAGCTGTGTTCTGTTGGATTTACATCACCCGTCTTTCCATCAAATGGGCGAAGTTAGGAATAACCTTACAACGTTGGATTACTATGTTATGCGTTATGCATTTTTGAGAACTGCAGTGTTCCTTCATTGGAGAGAGGCTAGCTAGCTCAATTAGCTTGCGAGCTAGCTAAGTGATAAAAGTGCGACGTTTCATCCCCCAGTATTTTGGACATGAAGAGAATAATTCGCTATTCATAGGGTTGGAAGGTAAGATATATTGGAAAGTTAGTATAATTTTATTGCAACCTAGATATGTTTGCTTTGCATCTTATGAGTGAGCCAATATTATCCAGCCCTGGTCTAATGTTGGGGTTTTGTCACCGCCTCGGTTTTCATGACTCAGACTATTCAATGGAACGGGACATTGGCTAGAACGGTTCATGGAGACAATCTAATAAGCATTATATGGGTGTTTGAACAGCACTTGAGATCCTATTCCCAGCCTAAATCAACACATGAACTATAAGTGTGGTAAGAAAAAAAAAAACAGAAATCGAAGCTGGCCTCAGTAGGTATAATTTCTACTTGATGTGTAACGTAATAGTTCCACGGAACAGTTCCGTTTCAGTAAATAGACTGAGCCTTCCCGTGTGTGGCCCAAATGTTTTTCATTGCCTTGTATCCAGTTGTTGTGACTTAGCTAACGGATAACGCAGTTTCCAGTTACACTAGGCAATGGAGTTTGCTATCATCGTTATATTCTTCTAGTTAACGTTAGCTGTTTAGCATAGCATCAAGAAGTGGGAAAATGACTGCTTGTGGTTGTTTATCGTAGGCGTAATAGCAAGCCGAGTTGGCCAACAAACTGAAACCTTAGCTAACCTGTTTGCTATCTGAACCAGTTTCAAAGTTGCCGAGCTGGCTAGTGTGGTTCAAAGCCGAAGCCAATTTACTGTTGCAACTTAGCTTAAGGATCAAGTAATGTCATCTTTCTGCATTTTATGCCACGTTCAGACGACCCACTGTTACTTTCTACTGTGGTCGTTGAGGAAAGACTTGAGTTCTACACAACAGGCTAACTATCGTTAGCTGCTTTTGGAGCATGCAATTGCTTTGTGCTCAAGCTTGAGTAACAAAAGCTAACGCTAGCATCTGTCCAATTGTACCGTTTCTAGTCATGACTGTTGGTCTGCCCAAGAGTTTACAAATCGTAACGTAAGTGTAGCCTAAACTTTAATGACAAAAACGACGGCCTTTGTCGGCTTTAGTTGAGGTTTATCTGGGTATAAGATAGTCCTTATGAAGTTATTTTTTGTTACACCATTACCACCAGTGATTTGAGGACCAACGTTGGCTATTGCTACTTAGATGCCCAATGAACAAATTGCTATCTCAACCATAAATTCTATCTGTTTCATAATTTAAAAGAGTTGCACAAATAATCTCACCAGTTTGATCAATTTTCATGTTACCCCACTGCCTTTACTGTTGTAAATATTTCCTATGGAATAATCTGCTGTAACTGCACCCCCACCTGTCAGACCAAAAGCCCAGTTGAATGCCAATGTAAAACAAGAGAGAAGAATCACACAAATCAGCAGAAAATGATGGTGTCTATCCAACACCATATGAAGTACAGATGGAGGCATCTCCAAGAGCATTGATACAGAATGCGTGATCAATGCAATGATTTATCTTGTGATAGAAATAGTTTGAGGCCACAACAAGCTCTGCCTCTTGTAAGATACAGCACATACTTGGCTCATAATAGGATTGATTTAACTCAACCATTTGGCATAACCAAATAGCTAAAATGTAGTTGGATAATACAAGGTTTAATAATAAGCAAGGTTTCAGATCAAAGGGGACTCCTGGTGGCTAAGCAAACTAAGATGCATCTTATGTATGTGAGCTGTTATGGGTTACATTCTGGCTAACAACCTCAGTTGCTTGTCATTCCCTTGCTTTTTATACTTGCCAGCAATGCTGGAAAGCACCTAGACCTGCTGATGTCTCTAACTGCAAGATTTGTAATTTTCAGCGACATAGCCCAGGAGTGGCTGTCCTGTAGGTGAAAAATGTATTTCATGGTAATAAAATAATAACTATAAATATGTAAAAGGTATACTCAAGTTGCATTAACAGTTGCAAAAACATAATGACGCACTTGTACGTAGTAAGGTATTAGAGCCAGCTATATAGCACCAGTGCAAACGCACCAACTCCTTCTCTGAGATGTGGTGTTGGATAGATCTAAGTTTTGAGCAATACAAATTCTTCATAAAGTCTATAACATCCCTAAAGTCTGCACATTGACAACGGTATAGCCATTAGTTCACAATACACTCAATTGGTCCTTAGAAACATTAATTGCTTGCATCGCAAGCAATGCCTTGACATTTCAGCCTGAGATTTCTACTAAAATCAAAACTTGATTAAGGAATCTACCGTATCAAAAGCCTGAGTCAACTAATTAGATCTCTATGCAACAAAATATCGGGTACAAACACAGCCAAGTAAGTTCAAGCAGATTTGAGTGTCATTCAGGTAGACTTAGTTACATACAATAAGCCATTGAATAAGCTATGTACCTGTATGCATGGATGTGTTATGGGAAAATCTTACAACTCATCTTTTCAGAACTGCAATTTGTCTTACACGTTACAATGGGCTAAAGGTAACATTTAAAAAAATGAATGGGCACCATGTTCCTGCAATGTTGTGGGTTAGTATTCTGCTCATGACATGACTATGTCATCCCCTCCCTCCCATCTTTGTGACTTTCTTTTAATAATCTTAAATAAGGTGAAAATGATAACCTCTATGGAAAAGCATCAGATTTACCCCTTAGTTTCAGTAAAGATGACTTGATTAGACACACATTTTCAAAGGTTTATGTTACCTGGCATTTAATGCATAGCATACTTGTCTGTGTCTTCTTCTCCCCACTTGTTCAGAATGTCATCAGAGGATAAGACTGTGGAACCCTCTGACCAGGGACCCTCGCCGCCCTCCAGCAGTGTAGGGGCCACGTCCACAGGAAGCCCTGCTCACGCAGACAAGCGCCCCCGTGGCAGGCCGCGCAAGGATGCTGTCATCCCTCCCCAGGCGCCACCCTCATCCACATCCAAGACCAGGAAGAAGTATGTTTGTGCTTCAGTCATTCATGCAATAAGGCATACATAATCATGGTGTCATTTTGTCATGGTATCATCTTTTGATGTGATCATGTTTTTCTTAAGCTAGAGGGTAATTTATTTTAAATTATGATGGTTGGAGCATTTACCCCCACGTCTTGATGCTTGAAGCCTACTTGGATTATATATAAACTGGTGATATTACTAAAGCAAGTTAGTAAATTTACCATGATTGCCATCTCGGTTGTACTTCCTCCTTTCAATTAGTTCAGGGATCTCCATTTGATACTGCCTGACCAGTGGAGATGGCACATTCATGTACGGGGTCCTGGGAACAATTTGCTAGAAAAGAGATTGGTATCTAAAAAAATCTGCATGTAAATTGTTATTTTAATTTGCAAAAGAGGTCGAAATTTTAACCCAAAGTGCAGTTTAATTACAGTATAGGAGTACTGGGCATTGGTTCCATACTAAATCATGTCCGAGACAGACTCGTTTAGATATTTGTCTGTGTGATCATTGGAGATTATGTCTCTGTCAACCCAGCTTTCAGTGTCCTACTTCTAATGTCCTACACTAATTACATATATTGACAGCTGCTGCACATTAAGAGAAACACAAAAAACATAAGACGGATAGATACAAAGATGCCTAATCAAGGGAAATTGGGGAATAGACAGGGGGAGGGGGTACTATCATTAAAATCAGGTACTAACATTGAATATATTGATCATTCTGGCCAGTAAAAATTATTGTTGGCAATTACATTTGTTTTAGTTTACCAGCCCCTTAACAGGTGATCTAAAAGGTTCATTTTGGACACTGCAGTAATAGTAAAATGATTTTCCAAAGATTTTCATGTGATTTGCAAAAGTGATTGCACTGTGGTGTCAACCATTTGCAAACGCTAAACCACAATGGGGCTTGCTGATATGGCTATGGTGAAATGAAAATCAAAGGATCTGAGAACTTGATATTACATTAAAGAGCATGATCCCCAAATGGCTGATAAGATGAAATGGCAGTTGATAGGATGAATGGGCACCAAATTTAAAATCGTATCGTTTTTTTGTTTCATAGAGTAACTTAGGCTTAGGCTATAGTATATAATTCTCTCATGTACGCTTCAGTGTTTCCCTTAGCTCAGAACTTTATTTGTAATTGTAGTGCACCAGTGGTGGTGGATATTTTTCAATGCTCACCTGAGTGAACAAATGTTCAATGCATTGATTTTCCACTCGTTGATGTATTGGTACATGGCTTGTTGACTATGTAGACTCCGCTAGCAGCTGATATTGTCACTTTGCGGACTGCAACATCCCAAGTATCGGAGAGAAAAAAAAACAATTAACATTCACCTTATGTTATCAAGTCGATATGAGTTTTTTTTTTTTTTTTAATCAGACTGCATCAGACTTCTTGTCTGTCTAGCAGGCGACTGTCTCACAAGCGGATGACGAAAAAGGCAAGTGTGTGCAATGTGTACAAGCAACAGCCAAGTGAGCACCCCAGCCTCGTGAGATTAGTCTGGTGTGACAGAGAACATAATGTGATGTGCACCTCTTAGGTGTAGCGTTGAGATCAATTTAATTTCTATATGTTGACCAACTTTTTATTGCGTCATGGCTGTGCCGATATTGTGGCAGAGCGCCACAGATGAGAATGGGATGTATGGGAAACACAATGAATGATCGGCGTTTTAAACTTCATAAGTAATGTACAAGATATCAAAATCAAAAGTCTTCCAAATATTCCCAGCTGTTGCGCAAGAAGACATCACACCCAAGTCCTCAGTAGCTAGCTGTTTCAATTTCAGAGAACCAGCATAACCAGTGTCAAGTGTTCATGTGAACTTGCCAAACAGATATTTATTAGCTGTTTTTTTCCACATTGAGCAAAAGTAGGTAGCTTAGAATGGTATTACCAGGTAGCTGGTTTTGAGAACCTTCTTATTCTTGCGGCGAAAGCTTGACCACGTTGTATTCTTATTTAGAAGACCTTTTCATACAGGGGTTTGTAATAGTTATGATTAAGCTCAACAGCAGCATGAATTCAGGTTACACAGCTCAAACAATTCCAATCTTGCATTGTACGAAGTGCTTGGTTTCTTTGTGACTTCCATAGCAACACATAATGCAGCTTAGAGCTGCTGTGTAATATATTGCCTGCAAGGTTGTTAACTCTCTCCTTACCCTGCTCCCAATGGATCGTTCAATATGTAAGCATCCAGACCATGTGTTAATTTCACAGCCTTAGGATGACCTAGGATAGTCTTCGGATGCTGTATGTTAAGGTGCTGGTGAAGAAGAATCTGGTACATTCACCAGAAATGTACTCTTCTGTGTTGCTGTGGTCAGTGTTGTCATAGTCCGAAACATTTCTGCTTGCCTTACAAAAGATTGGTATTTGCTGTAGTTAAGAAAACAACATTACGGCCATTAATTTCTGACCTTACCATGTAGTGAACTTATCTAGACAGTACTCGGAGGAGTTGTATGTGTGAACGCAAATGTCCGAATCAGTTGGTCTGGAAATTAAACTGACTTTACCCACCCAGCACCCTGCTCTAAAATCTGTTTTATCGTCGAGTGAGCCCAAGTGTGAATGGAACAGATTATCCGGAGTATTCTCTCCGAGCGAGTGGACGTGTTGATGACGTATTTATCATGCGACTGGTGCGAAACCGGGATAATACAAACATCCACATTTCTGCTTGCCTGTAAATCGCTTTCCACCCTTTCGTCAATACTTGCGGATACATCTAACTACATTTAGTATTGACATCAACGCAAAAACGGCCACTGAGAGTGAGTTGGTCACTTCGTCCGCCATCTTCGCGCTGTAAACAAAACACTGCGATTTCTACAGCGTACTTTCATGTTATGGTCATGTACAGTCTCCCGCATGCTCTACCCAGGCCCCGCCCCTTGCCTAAACTAGTATAGAGTATTTTCTGCTGCTGTGAACGCATCTGAAACGGACATTCTCCGGTGGTGTGCTATATGTGTGGAAGGGCAAATCCGGTTAAAGACCTGATTCTCTGGAAAATATTTGAAAGGCTTATTAGTCTCAACCAGGGTAAATTAACTTTTGTTTTTGTCAGAAGGTATTTTCTGCCCCCTTGATCTGATTATTAGGGATTGGGGGGCAATTTTATTAACTATGAAATAATGTACCACTAAGATTTGTTTCATTGTAAGTCATAACACACTGAACACACTGGAAAGAATGCCCCGGTCATATGAGGGTTTGATACCACAACAGCAAAAATGTTAACTGGGTGAAATGCAAAAGGGGGTACCCCTAAGTAACAGGGGCATTTTTTTGGCCCCCTCATTTTTTATTTCACAGGTATTTTATGAACTTTCAAGGGCATTTTTGCCCCGAGCCCCTGTTAATTTCTGACCCTGTTCTCAACAACAGTAGACTGATGGGACAGCTGATGCCCCTGGCTTGGAACAGCCCGTTCAGCAGTTCAGAAACTGAATTGTACCAACAATCATAGGATGATAAACGAGATACTTCTTTGTTTTACCGTGTAAAAAGTTCACCAATCTCTTAAACAATTTAGGATCACACATTAATCCTGTGTTTAGATCAACTGCATTTCTCTTTTAATGGATATGAACAGTGATAGTATAAATGGTCAAATTATTGATGCAAAGTGTATAAAAAGTGTATTTTGTTGTGGCAAAGGCAGACGTATCTACAATCGCTAGCTCTTGTAGACCTGGTTGTTGAGATTCACTAGACTTGCCCACGCTCCATCTGCTGTTCAATCCATTCCAAAACATCACAATCCCTGTCAGGTTTTCCAGTCTGCACCCTCAGAGCTGGGACTACTTACCACAGCATTATTTTCACCTTTTCATTTTTTTTCTCTTTCCCCCTCTCTCCCTGTGGGGGGGATAAGTTGTGCAGGGAATGGGGGTTGGATGTTTGTCTTGATTGTTTGTCAGTGAAATAAATGGCCGTTCCAATTCTGAAATTTGATATTTTGTAGTGACATTATTAGAGTAGGCCTACATGTCTGCATAGCAACCGATGTCAATACGTCACCAACGCCTACTTTGTGTGTACACACAGTATTGTGCCTGTAGATGAAAATGTATATTCCAATGGTGGAAGGACTGTTTGCCCGGTTTCTGAGTACAGGCTAAAGCCCCTTAGGTCATGCAGTCCATCCCTTTTTATTATGATGGTTTGTTACTCTGCTGTCATTGTAAACATTTGTAGCCGCCTCATGGAGATTAGATGTTCCAGTGATTTTGTCCTTGTGCCTAATTCTGAAGAATTGAACTACTTAATTGAATACCCTCTTGTCTAGCTGCAGATCAACAGTGATCTTCCTGATAATTTCAGTCATGTTTAAGTGTTATGATTTGGAATTTGTACGAGCTCGTTGTCTGAAATGAGCAGCACATTGAACAAATACCTTCGATAGTCAATGAGAGTTGATATTGGAAAATTTCGGCACAGCAAATTGATGAATTGGGATAGCATATTGATTAGCAGTCCTTTGATTTGTCAGTGCAGATGTTAAGCACAAGCAAGTTGTTACTGTTGCCCTAATTGATCCTCGATTTCAATTCTCTGTTCTCGTATTTGATATTATTGGAATTACTGCAAAGAAAATTGTGCCTGATGATGATGATGATGATGATGATGATGATGATGATGATGATAGTAACACATTTGTATACTTTCAGGCTGTGTCATAGATCCCAGTGTGTATGTCAGTGTAATACGATACTACAGTATCTTTGCCACTGTGCACACTTTAAATTGTGTGAAATGACCTCTGTTGGTCTGGTAGTCTGTTTCCAGTTTACGGTATTCATGTTTGATTCAAACTTGCGGTTAACTGTTTCTTGCTAGTGCAGAGGTCTTCACTTTTTTTTTGTGGTCATTTTTAGCTTTTTAGGTTTTGTTCCTAATCTTGAAATGGAAGTCATTTGCAGGGAGGGGTTGATTTGGCATCCAGCCTGTTGTGATTTTTCTCTCCAGTGGCACTGAAAATTACCCCCCCCCCCCACTCCCCGGAACCACCCACACACACACCTCCCTCACTTCCCACCCCCTGCATCCTCCTGAGTACCCCTGAGACATGCTGCTCTCATTTGGGCTGTGTTTGCTCTCCCCACTTAGCATGCTCACAATGGATGTTGCTGTTTAATTTGTATCCATGACAATTATCCCCTCCACATGGCGCTTCCAAGATTGGGTTAACAGAGCTCCCATTGGAGGGTGCTGACACTGACAGATCTTTCCATATGTGGAGGAGGGTTGTTCGCTTGTGCGTACGCATGTGTAGGAGTGTGCGCAAAGGCGTATGGTTGCATACATGCTAGATGTGCTTGTTTGATCTGCTGACAGGGCAGATTCAGTAAGATGTGAAAAAGGTTATGTTGCCTTGGTAATGCCTAGAGGGTGTTTTGTTTTGATTTATTTATTTATTTTTTTGTTTTAGTGCCAACTAGGGATGCCATCTGTAAATAGAGATGAGTGAGAGGTGAAGAAAAGGCTAAGAGATGTGTTTGAGATGGCACTACTGGGAGAAAATATTGAAATAGAGCAGTGATGTGATTTTGAGTCAGAAATTCATAAATAATTCAGACAGATAGTTTCCCATACCTAGACTCATCTGTGGTGCATCGCCACAATATCGGCACCGCCGTCACTAAATAAAAAGTTGGTCAATGTATAGCAATTGAACTAAATCGATCTCTAACACTGCGCCTGAGGTGCACATCTCGTTAGGTTGTCTGTCAAGCCAGCGTTCACTCAGCTGTTGCTTGTAAACACACAGCAGGCACATGGAGCCTCCCGTTGTGAAAGTGAAACTTAAAATTCTACAATTTGCTCCAAACTCGCTGTTAGTACCAGTGTTTGTAAAACGTAGGTAGTGTCAAACTCTCCAACAGTTTTAGAAAGTTAACATGACTGAAGTGTAAAGACTGGCATATTGCTCCTATTTGCCATATATTGAATATACCCCCCACCCCCACCCCCACCCCACCCCAGAAGTAAATTGTCAACCTGTGAGAAACACTGCAGATATCTATGCTTGTCAAGCGCTATGGGAAACTTTTGACTATCTTGCGCAAGGCTAAATATCAAGGTAATTTAATCGGTAAACATAGGCAAGGGAATTTCTACTGCCGATGGATTCAGTGTATCTCTGATCCCCGATGTATTCATCCAGTCACCCAACCCTACTTTGGATTCAAATGCACACCACATACAGTATGTTAATAGATAACCACTTGCGGGCTGTAGCCAGTTATGTTAATAAACTGGCCACAATGTCATGTATTGGGAGCTCTCATTATTTTAATGAACTGCCATATACCACTGAAAATATCTGCAGGTTGTGTGCTTCTTGGCCATCATAACTTGATAGGTTGTATCAATGCAGCCAGGTTGGTGGTAGCTAAGCCGACTTACAATGTTGGCCATCTTTTCTAGAATGCCAATTCGGAAACATTTAAATCAACTCTGAATAGGTAGAAATTAACAACTTCTTAAAGTGGCAGTTGAGTTAAAGATGTATTGTTTTTACAATCAGATGTATTGCTTTGCAGTACAGTCGAGTGGCGATGGAGCAGCAACATTAGCCAACTTCCACCCATGAGGGCTAGTGGGGTAAAGATGTTAATTATTCCTGAGGAATAATTTTGCATTTGCCAATGGGGAAAATCTGCAGGACTGTGCAAAAGTCTTAGGCCCAAAAAATCCGTAAAGCAAAGATGCTTTCAAAAAGAATGAAATGAAAAGTTTCTAAATATCAAATTTATATTAAAACAAATCTAGGGTGCCTGAGACTTCTGCACAGTACTGTATAGGTTTTTGTTGTTTTTAGAAATGAACACAACCAGTAGTCACTGAACCTTTTTGCCTGTTCTGAAAACACCAGAATGTGACCTCAGTACTGAGGTAGGTGGGTAGGTAGGTAGGTAGGTACTTTTATTAATCCCCAAGGGGAAATTTGTTAGTCACAGCAGCCAAGTAACATAGAATAACACAACTAAGTAATAAAGGGGGGGATGGTTAGTCCAGGGATGAGTTGTATAGTCATGTACATACCCAGTCATACCCAACTGTAACATTTGTCTTCATTAGAGAAATAATTCACAAAACGAGGCTCACATAAGAGGCTCAAAGTGCCTTGCTCAAAGTGCCTTGCTCAAAGTGCCTTGCTCAATGCGCCTTGCTCAATGCGCAACTTGTCCACAGTAGCCCTGCTGTCGACAGGTGGCTATTGTTCACATATAGTAATGAGAGGTTATAGCTGTAGTTATTATTTTATAGGCTGGTATGTCAATGTGTTGAACCTTTTTTTTCTATAATAGAAGCTAATTGAAATGCATTACATCCGCTATACCACCAAGGTAATTTCAACAATTGCATAAAACTCTTTGACTCTTATATGTATTGTATATTTCATTCTCTGCATCATTTAACTGGCGAGTTTGGTCTGAAAACTTTGATGAATAAGGCCCATTTTAATCGGATGTGATGCACATCACAGGGCATAACTAATTCACTAACAACCCTAAGGTTATGTCAGTTCAAGATGCCAAATATGACTAATTAATATTCATGATTAGATGTTTGTTTGTTTCTGGTGTCTTAAATCACTGAGTTGTTCTCACTTAATAAGCTAGGCCTGTGTTCTGGTTTGAAAGTTGACTAGCGCATGTTCAGCGCTTGCACCTGAATTAGGCTGTAATGAGTCGTCATCCCACTGGGGACTGTAAATGATGAGGCATTGGTTTCCATGTTGCACTCAAGATAAACACATGCATCTCAATTTTTATTTATGTGCAAGAATACATTGTGATTTTTAGAAAGCATACAGTACATTGGTTACAACCGTCACCATATACTATATATACCATATATACTACATATACTACACCATTTAATATGTCATTTAATTTATTTGTAGATGTGGCTACTTCAGTGCATCTTGTCTCTGTATTTCATTTCTCAATCTTATCTAACTCAGCTATCCAGATTCGTCTAGTTCCATCCTGGGACTCAAACACAAGCCCACCACTACTACCAGACTGCATTATACACCCCCCACTACCACCCTTTCCACCCTGCTGCCCTTCCGCCTTGCCCAGCGGCCTGAGTGCCTCCATTAAAAATCAGTGACAGCTGTGACTATATTTAACTAATTCATGACCCCCCCCTCCTCCTCCTGAGGCAAACCAAGGCACTAACGCTCTTGTACTTTTCACCGTCTGTCTTTTATCTGATTCTGTCTCTTCCTTCCTCTAGGGGTCGCACCAGAGGAAGGGTTGTTGTGGATGAGGAGGACAGCATGGATGGGACTGAGATAACAGAGTCCATAGGCCCTCAGGACACAGGTGAGTCTCTGCAATCTCCTTTTTGATCCATTATGTACCTGGTGGTGCTGGTGGTGGAGTGATATGAAACTTGAACTTGCACATCCATGCAGCCTCATGCAGAGAGTACTTCAGTGGATATTTCAGGAGAGGCAGAGGAGACTCCCCTCTCCTGGAGAGGGATGGATGAGAGCTTTTTCTTGGCACCCCATGCTTCTACTTCAGGGCTATAATTGAAAGGGTTTAGCTTGAGCTGTGAAGCTGCAGCGGGGTGTATATATATATATATATTATTTTTTTATATTTTTTATTTTTTTTCTCCCATCTCTCCCTGCTTCCATCTCTCCTCTTCTCCTGCACCGAGATTGGCATTGAGGTGCAGTGGGAAAGAGCTCAAGGCTAATGCCCTCTAAAAGCTTTTTAAAATCCCATCAGTCTCTCCAGACCCATTTATGTGCTTTTTTATGTGTGTAGATCACATCACGTGACCGTGCCTCCCATTCCCATAGATCTTAGTGCTGTCCTGTTGCTGTGGTGGTTATATTGGGGAAAGGGATTCTGCCAGTGGCCAAATTGTCTTGTCTTAGCACCAGTTTACCTTACAGCATGGATGTTTTTTAAATTCTAACAATACATATGATTTTGTTGTTTTGGTTTCTAAAGAACAGGTCACACAGTCGGCCTTTTCTTTCAGTCTACTCCCTTGTCCACTAAAACCCCAATGGTTCCAGCTCTTTCTGTCTCCAAGCTTTTGGCAGAATGGAATTCAATTCTATACAATCTTGCCTCCCAAAGTGCTGTGTGTGCACCCTAGGTCAAGCACAGGGGATCTATGCATTAAAAAGGTCAACACATGGGTTTCAACATGCCCTGTGCTAATCTTGTGTTTAACATTGTTTCCTGACAAGCACATCTCCCATGACTGACTTTTCTTTTCATGGACATCACTATTTAAAAGCTTCTTAATATATTTGAGACCACATGCGACCATACTCGTTAACACATTTTGAGAACAAAATCGTTATTAGAATAACAAATGTCAAATAGAGGGAATATAACCCAGCCACCAACATGACATAACTCCAGCAGAGTACAGAGGTCACTGTTTTGAAAATTGAATTGAAAATTGTATCTTAAAAAACAAAGATGATTTACAATTTCCCACATCTCATTCATATCCCAAGACTATAAATAGTCTTGCACTGGTGCATTGGGTTTGAGAATTATTAGGAGCTAATGAGCTTGAATTTGTCCTTGTGTAATTCCATTGGATGACACTGAATCATTGCGTATTAGCCTAATTACAGCTCAATGAAATGTTAATAAAAATTTGCATGGCCCAAAAGAGGAGTACTATTGGGAGTTGTTTTATATGCCTAGCATAGCGAATTGGCTTTTATTGTAATTCAAATCAAAAAAAGCACCCATAGTAGTGACAGAATTCAGTTGTATTTTGGGTAAAATGGCGCATTAGTATTAGACCCCCTTCTTTTAGTTACTTCGGCAGCCATGATTTTGTGATCCGTGATGAGAGATGAATTTTTTGTTTCTTTTTTCCTCCTGCCTCCTTTGTTATTGCTGTTGTGTACGAGAGCCTCTGTGTTCCCCATGGGCTTACTGTAATCAGTGCTTGAGCATATGGTCTCCATATTTTACCATCTATGTCACTAACAAAGGCTGTGTTTTTGACCTAGAGCAAACTGCCTGGAACACAATTAAACTGCCCTGTAACATCTTGTATCTGTCAGAAGCTTCATGGTGCTTTTACCCTTGCAACTAACGCTGAGTCAAATCGCACCTAAAGGCATAGGCCTATAGGTTGTGGTTCAAAGGGCTGCCATGCTTACAAATACACTTGTAGGATTTTATGCTTGGTTATTTCTCATTGACTGATGAATTTATCTTTTGTTACCATCAGAAACGCAAACCCAGCCAGTGGAGGCTGTGGAAGTGGTGACCACTGAGGTACAAGAGGAGGACAAGCCTTCTTCCCCTCTGGCCCAGAGCCCTCCAGCCGAGGAATCAGCAGGACCATCTGTCCCAGTGAGGAGAGAAGTCAAAAGCAGGTTAGGGACACTCTGAACCTCTCCTCAACCAGAGCTATTGGAGAAATGTGGAAAAATGAAGATTCTTGTGTTGTAGAAACTGTGTTTGGGTGTGTGTGTACATGCGTTCTATGTAACTGTGCATCTGTGCCACACTGTTTGAGAGGCTGTCTACCTTGTATTGTGCACGTGCATGGTGCAGCCTGTTTGTGTCAACAAAATGGAGTCATCAGCTGGTAGCTGCAGCACACCCTTCCCAGGTGCCACTCCGTTAAAGGTTGTAATCAATCTTTCAGCTTGACTGTGCTATCGATGGTGGTGATGGAGGGCAGGCAAGCAGCATCTCCAGGGATCTTATTAACAGGGCCATCTCCTCCTTTAGAAACCTGATAAATATTTACTGACTGCTTTATTTCTCTCAACTTCCAGCTTCCCTCTCTCTTTCATTCACTGGCTTGCTCCACAGCGAGCCCCACTGGGCTGCTTTGAATGGGTGCAAATTGATTGACATATGTGCTGTGGCTGTTACCTTGTTTACCATTATGGATTCCACAAGTGATTGTTCATAGCTGCATAGCACAAACATGTTTTGTGTGCCTGCCTCAAAATTGCAGGCATTATGTGTATATATGTGTATGGTTGCGCAGATAGTCCCATTGCAAACGACGAGGAGACCTTAATTCACAGTGAAATGCATGGCACTGTAACTAGTCACAGTAGTCATGTATAATTAAACACCCCCCCCTCTCTCTTTGTTTCAGTGAGCGTCTCTGTGCCTTCTGTTACTGCGGTGGCCGCAGCCTGCTGGGTCAGGGGGATCTGCAAGTGTTCAGCACCACACCTGAGCTTGAAAAAAATCTCCTCAGCCACAAGGGTGGAGGAGGTTCAGCGAACAACAGCAGCGAAGGTGACAAAACCACTCAGCCAAATGTGGCCGAAGAGACCACCTCAGGACAGAGGGGCAAACTGAAGTAAGTGGGCCTGGCTGACATCGCTGTCACAAAGGGTTTGGCCATCAGTGCTGGTTGGGACAGTGAAATCATCTGTGATGGGCCCCTTTAGTCGGTTAATGAGCTGCATGAAATCTGAACTCGCTCATGGTCTCGCTTTGATGTTACAACCCTCTGTTGTTCCTGCCTCCCTGTATGGGCTGGACACTGGTTGGGGAAATAACTAACGTGATGCGGAAATCTAACAGACGAAGGAAGTGTTACCCTAAGTTGAAAAATGTATTTTTAACTCGAGCTAAATTAATAACCCCTTAAAATCATGTAGAATTAATGCCCCACACCCACCCCATATAAGAACACAGGCCTGCATTTTCACTCCTCAAAAGCAAAATAGCAGGTCGCGTTAGCTCTCTGCACTTGAAGGCTAAATTATCACTTTGCCTATGGTCTATGTCTATGGTGGCCCCCAGGCCCAGGGATGCCACATCGGGCAGAGGGTACACGTGAGCCTCTCCTGTGTTTGTGTGTGCATGTGCGCGCACACTGTGCCAACAAAGGACCCTCCCTGGACTCCTTTGGACAGCTGCCTAATTTGTTTCGGTTCTTTGGAACCAATAGAGCGTCTCCCTGGGGTCCCAGTGACGTAATGCCCAGTGAGAGCAGTACAGGCCTGGCAGAGTGCCAAGCCAACCAATTGCTGTTGTGTTGGAGCTGTGTGATTGGTCATTGGGACCAGCCTACGACTGTGCCACACAGAAACAGAGAAAGGACCACAAGGGGTAGGGGGTAAAGGAGTGGAAGAGATTATATTGATTTGTAAGAGAAGCAAGAGAAGAAATTGGACATGTAAGGAGGTGGGGAAAGATGATTACATAATATTACTGGTGAAAAACAGTAACCATGTCATGGCTGTATGTCATGAGTGTGCCATCGCACTTCCAGAAGCCAGGCTCTTGATTTTGGCCGTTGGTTTGTTTACTGGAACTGGGGTCCTTTTTAAATGCTAATTCTCCCTCTCCACATTTTCCGCATGCTCTGCAGCTCAGTAGTTCAGCCAGGGACTCGGAGCAACACTTCCTTTTCAGCAGATTTTATGAGACAGAACAGCCAGCCTCTTGTGCACACGCCAAATAAGATGGCCCTCTTCCTCCTCCTCCTCCTCTCCCTCCTCCCCCGCAGCTTTATTTGCTCTCTAACATTTTTCCCCCTGCTCATTCCTTCTGTCTTCATCTCTCTGCTTTTGTAAAAATTGCACACTGTGCTCTACTTTAAAGTTTCTACTCTTGATTGACTCCCAACTTGCTCTAGACTTTAATCTGTTCACATGTTTTTCTAATTCTTCCTTGATATATCTTTTGGTCCTCCCATTTAAAAAAAAAAAAACAACAAAAAAAATCTACGCTGACCTCTTGCTTTCTTTCAATTCCTTTTCCTTTGTTCCAGTGGGTCTGAGGGCCACAGGGAAGAACCAGACCCAACCACTCGGTTTTGGGATGAGCTTTCTCATGTCGGCCTCCCTCAAGACCTTGACGTCCAGTCTCTCTTTGAGTCAGGTAAGAGCAGTGACTTCAAACCTTTTCTCCCTTTCGTGGAGATGACAGATTTAGCTGTGAATGCACCATCTGTAAATGCATCATATGCAGATTCATGTATCTAATACATAATGCAGAGTCTGCCTTTGATATTTAATTCCAGTCCTTGGTTATCATCACCTCTTTTTTGTCTTTTTTTTTTACAGGGCAGTGCTGGGCGCATCAGAGTTGTGTCTTGTGGTCCGAGGGTGTTTGCGAGGGCGATGGACAATCTCTGCTCAATGTGGACAGAGCCATTGACTCAGGGAGCACAAAGGTGAGTCGGGGAGGACAACCATGGACTAATAGGTGTTAACACTGTCTATAATGTGTTGGGGCAGCAGGGAGAGTGTTCTTCGGTGAGGCACAGCAAAGCTGATGGATCAAACTGGCTGGTAAAGGTCGGCCCTGGCAGCGTGGATCTCTCAGCTGTGAAATGGAAAAGGTCACGCCACTCAACGGGTCTGAGCTATCATGACAGCTTAGCTCCAAGCATTAGCAGAGGCACAGCTCACAGCTCCCTGATTGCGTTAGCACCCCCCTGGTCCGGTAAACCATCAGCCTTTCACTTAATCTCCTATTGCTATGTGACTATTAGCAGGTGAAAGATGCCTCAATGAGAGTCTAGGGCTACGCCCACACTATATGTATCTATCCGTTTTGGCCTTCCGTCCACACTATACCAGAGTTTTCTGAAAACCCTCTCCCAAATGGATGAATTTGAAAACGCCGACCTCACGTTGTAGTGTGGACGGCGTTGTAGTGTGAAAACGGAGACTTTTGAAAAGAATGACTCTTGATCCAGGTGTACGCGGTCGGCCTGAGTGGTGTGTTTACAGCGGAAGTTGTTCATTTTATGTGGACACAAAGACACACGATAAAAGCCATATTTCATTTTTAAACTTTTAAACATTTTTATCTCTCCCCTTCTGTAGCACTGTGCATACTGTAAGCGCCTTGGAGCATCCATTAAGTGCTGTGCTGACGGATGTGCTCAACTCTACCATTACCCCTGTGCGGGGGCAGCTGGGACTATTCAGGATATTGGGAGTCTCTCCCTCCTCTGTCCAGAACACATTGAATTGGCCATTTGCAGATGTAAGTCCAATAGAATTGCATACATTTCATTATGTTTGAAGGCAACAATAACAAAGTACTTCAGCAGAAAGTAAAACAAAGTTAGTTAGTGCCATTGTATCTGCAAAATTGTCTCATTTACCTCTGTTTAATGTTCCTCTCCATAGTTGCAGATGATGTGAACTGTGCGCTATGTGATAGTCCGGGGGACCTGCTGGACCAGCTCTTCTGCACCAGTTGTGGTCAGCATTACCATGGGATGTGCCTGGATATGGCTGTGACTCCTCTAAGGAGGGCAGGTTGGCAGTGCCCTGAGTGCAAAGTCTGCCAGACATGCAAGTGAGTCACCTTGCCGCCCACCTCTGTAACCTGCCCCCATACTTGTCCACTCTTACCTTTTCTTTCACTTCTCTTCTTACTAATTTTCTCCATGGCTACCAGGCATGGTGCAGACTTGCTGGTCTGTTTACCTCTGTGGTTTGTGTGGAGCTAACTGAATGTTGTACCCTAAAGCTCAGTCTTCTAACCTCTGACCTTATTTAAGCAGGCCTATATTTGCCTTAAAGCACACATTAGCTTTGTTGAAACTACAAGGCCAAATAGGACGAGCCAAGCCTTACTCATTGTTCACATTGCACATTTTATCCTAAAATAACATCTGTATTTTTTGGTTGCATCTTGTTACCACTAGTGAACATTATCCACTGAGCATTTAATTTAATTTGAAAACCCGCCTCACTGCCGATGCTGATGGGTGGTCACAAAAAGACAATTTGTCAATTCTTGTAGATTTTATTCATATATTTACAAATGTGCTTGGCCAATCTGAAAATAAGGACAAGGTCAGCAATAATAAAGGCTGCAGATTGCTAACGTTGACATACAACCACACACCAACATGTCATACAACAGTGTCTAAGTATTTGTATTGCACCCTTCACGACTTACAATCTCAAAGGGCTTATCATTTTAAAACAAACAAAACGGATAAATATACAACAGTATACACCATTACATAAGACACCACACAATGTCAGATGTGTAAGAGAGAAGGAGAAGAGAGTGCCTGGCAAAAGGTGGTTCTTGACTAATTTCTTACAACCACAAATTGAGCTGGTCAGTCTAACGTTTATGGAGAGAGTGTTGGGGCCACAATGTGAAGGCGTAATCACCTCCTGGACCTTGGGCCCTGCCTAGAGAACCTGTAACACACAATGACACAAAAACCTAGAGCCTGACTGATGTTTTGTATGGAATTTCTCACAATCTAGCTAATGTTAGCTTGCGAATCAGTCTAGCTTGATTGATGTCGCAGCAATCAATTGATGTTGATAGATAATGTATACTTGGATAATTTAAGGCTGATACTGCATTTTCATGATTTTAAATCAGTTTAGTGACTAAAGCGGTTTACTCACCATGGAGACTTTTTTGTATGTAAATTTCAATATACATGCCCTCACACACTGTAATATCAAACTCCTTCATTGTCCCATACTATACACTCATTTCTCAACTCTATGCACAGGAACCCAGGAGAGGACACTAAGATGTTGGTGTGTGACATGTGTGACAAAGGCTACCACACCTTCTGCCTACAACCTGCAATGGAGTCTATTCCTATCAACGGATGGAGATGTAAGGTAGGAAAAGATGCCACATGCTGCTCGTTGCTCATACAATACAAGATCAAATCACGTGGTAGGTCAGGACATAAAAATGGGACATTCTGGCTGGATTTCAGAAATATTATATTACGACTTTATGGATGAGGTACCAGCATATGTCGTACCATGTTAAATTTTGTCACCAGCCTTAAGTATGATTTTGAACTGCTGATTTTGAACAAAATTCCCACTGCACTATGAAAGGTATTCCACACTTGTACTGATATATTTTTCCATAGAATACTATTGTCCATCTTTCCTTTTACAACACAGATTGTTCAGTGTTTTTTCATGTCATCTTGGCTCTAGCGCAGAGCAAAATGTCTACCACCCATGAAAATATGACCTTTTTTGGTGGTTTGCCTCTGCGCTTCCTGTGGGTAAGAAATGACTCACACTAGCTGATCTTTTAAAGGCTGCAGTTCAACCTTAGTGCCGTAAGATAACGTGTGTGGATGTGGATGTGTTAAACGTGTCTGATGGAATCACACGCACTTCTGCAGCCCCGCCTCTCTTCCACAGAAGGCTGGTTAGCACAACACTCAGTCAGCTGCAGCGGTCAGAGAAGACCGCAGCAGCAGAGGCACCAGGTGGTGGAAGGTCTCCACACTTAGTTTCTCTATTTGACTCAGCAGAGCAGGAACACAGCCTACACATGCCTGGTGCCCGCTTCCCCGCCCCCCCCCCCCCCAACCCCTGTCCCCACTCGCACAGCAGTTTCGGTATGAGTGCAGTCATCTCAGTGACTTGGAAATGAATGAAAAATGAGTCATTGCTCCAGTTTCAATGCTCTATCATGTGCCTCCAGCCAGCTGGATTGATGGATCTTCTTGCTTGCAGACATTTTAGTCTTTGTTTACAATGTCTTAAGAGTCAGAGGGACTCTTGCATCTCTTGATGTACGTCATCAGCAGTTTCAACAGATTTTTTATTTATTTATTTTTAAATTGTAGCCTTGGCAAAGGGACTGTGCATGTGTGTGACACTGATATCCCCTACAATACATGTGCATCAGGAAACTGCAGGGTGTGCTTGAGGAAAACCAACCAAGTTAACCTGAGCTAACTGGCTAGCTAATCTAAGTCACCACATTGTTGCAAGAAAAATGTAGGACCATGACTTGTGGAAAATGATGCAATGCCCATCCCTACATTAAATCTGAACTTGCACATGTGCTCCTATTACAGTTTCTAGGCAGCATAATTGTGCTGCTCTATCTAGACAGGGACTGGTCACAGCACCTGTGCTCTTCTGTTAGCTGTGCCAGTATACTGAAATGGGGAGTGTGGACAGAGCCTACGTATTGACTTTCACAGGCTATCATTATTTTATGAAAACCCAATATTCCATTGATATTGCAGTGCTTAGTAGCAGTGGTTGATACCCCCTCCCTCAATCACTTTGAATTTCATGGTACTAAATAAGGCCTGCCTTCTTACCCAGAACTGCAGAGTATGCATCCAGTGTGGAACACGAACCAGCGGGCAGTGGCACCATACCAGCCTGCTGTGTGAGAACTGTGTCCAAAATCAGGACCCTACTCTGTGCTGTCCTCTGTGTGCCTGCATCCTGGACCCTGAGCACCACAAAGACTTGCTCTCCTGCCACAGCTGTAAAAGGTAATGAATCCATTTATCAGGATGGCAAGAATGAGCATTTTCCTTTTTCTTTCTCTTTCTTTCTTCCTTTTACTTTTTTTAAGATAATTTAACAATAATCTTTCCTTGCTACTATTAATTGAATTCCTGTGATAAATTGATGTTCTCTGGTAACGTGGTAAGCACTAGGGAAAACACTATAATAAATAAGTCACATTTTGGGATTGTGTTGAAATCCCTGTTGACCAATCCCACAAATCCACCCCAAAACTCAGTTTAACACAGTTTAAAAAAAACCTATTATTATTATTATTATTATGCTTTCCTGGATCAATTTCTTGTTTGGTGTGATTTTTTTTTTCTTATTTTCGTGGATAAGTGGCCAAATGTAGACATCGCATCAAGATATTTGAAGCACAGCTGCAAAGGAGTTTAATAGGAGAAAAATGTTCAATGATCTACAGCAGTGGTCTTCAACCCTGGTCCTCAGGGCCCACAGACCTGCTGGTTTTCATTCCAGCCATCTCATCAGGGGCTGATTAACATGGCTGGTAGGAAGGAAAACCAGCAGGGCTGTGGGTCCCGAGGACCAGGGTTGAAGACCACTGATCTACAGCATCAACGGTAAATGTCAGGTTTTGGTGTCAGTCCTGCAGAATTGATAAAGGGCTTCTTTTCTAGACCCACCATGGTGCTCTGACGTTCAACAATCGCATGGTGAGAAATCCATTGTAGAAGAGGCAGAGATACCAATGTGACAGCAGACAGCAGCCTCAATAGTCCAGAGTGTGTGTTTTGCTCTCTTGTTGCTATCGCAATGGATGCAGGAAGTCCAGGCCAGTGCTCTGGGGGATGTCGAAATTCTAGGAAATGTAGGAAATCACAAACTGAAGTAGAAGTGGACAGGTTGAGGGAAAGTGGATACAACAAAAAGGTTAATTACAACACTTAATAATAATCATAGTCATGATAGATTGATGTATAACAGTGGATGAGTGTCAGACGGTGGAATTTTCCTTTAAATCCCATTTCCCCTACTTTTTTAGATGGCTACACCTGGAGTGTGAGCGTCAGAACTCAGGCCAAGCAGACATCCACCCCAGGGAGGACTATGTTTGTTCCAACTGCAGGTCTCCTGCTGCAGAGCAGGCCTTACAGGCAGAGGATATGGACACCGGCCCAGAACTCAGCCCTCACCCAGCCTCAATGCACACGGACTCTGAAACTGGCCCACAGCTCGCTCAAAAGCACACAGATCTAGAACCTGGCACTCAACTGCCTCCTGAAATGCACAATGACCCCGAACCGGAATTGCTCGCTGTTCCATTGCACTCAGATCCAGAGCCTGTCCAGGCCACCGTCCAGGAGGAGAGACTGGCCACGTCAGCCCAGAAGCTTGGTGAGTCTTTATTCCAGGAGGGTTAGATTGTACACAGGAAGACAACTGCTATGATCATTTTGCCGTGCCTCGGATAGCTGTTTTGTTTTTTTGAGTATTGTCAGGTGGACTCCAGGATTGGAGCATGAGTGATTTGTTTGTCAGCTGGTTTATTACCTGTTAGGATTACAGTATCATATACAAGCCAAGCAGTGTCACACTTTTGATCATCCAAAATCACATACGTACACACCGGACTTTGTCATTGACAATGGAAAAACTTGCAGAAAAACTCAACCTGCAGTTGAGTATTCTCTCTCTCTGTTGAGTATTCTTTCTAGCTGTGCAGACGCAGGTGTGAATTTTGTCCAGGCAAACCAAGGTTTAACAGTAGTGACAGCACTGAAGTTTTGAAAGTCCCCCTTGTGGCCGATGAAGGGATTGGGGAGACGGATGTTTGGACTAAGACTAGAGAGGAGCACTCTGTCATTCTTTGGTAGGACTTTCTGAGGTCTCACCAATAACCAGATGGTGTCCTAGTAGCAGCAGATTAAAGCAATTCCATTGTCTGTTGTTCTGTGCTTTGAAAATCAAAAGCACTTTGTTTCTCCCTCCTGTCTCCTGGGGACGTAGTGTTTGCTGCGAGTCTGTGAAGAGGATTGATCCTCTGTTTAACCTCAGATAATCTTTTAGATTCCTCTGTAGAGCATACCAAAGTTAAAATATACAATGCAGCTTTAGGCTATTTTGTAGCATTAGCATACCCTTCGTATACCCCCCTTCACAATACCTATCCATTGTTTGCATCGGTGATGGGGCTTGCTTGCCTCATTGCCATGCAGGCTGTGTCAACAGTGTGAATTATGTGACCCTGCTCTCGGCTTGTATGAAGTTCAGGCCTGGCATCTCCATTCTGGTTTATGGGAGTGTGGCTGCCAGCAGTGGAAGGCAGGATCAGGGAAATGAGCAGTGAGCTGGGGATATTGATGCTACCTTGTCCACTCTGTGTCTAGACAACAGACTCCACAGGCTGGAGAGAATGGATTGGAGAGGCATGATTGTACTGATAACGGATCCCCTGCCTGGGACCTGCCTTGGAGCTACGCTGGCTCATTCGTGACTGCTCATAGCAGCGTGCTTGCACACACAGGCTCACAGCACACATTTGCTATCACTTTGCTAGCTTGGGTGTGAGGCCTATAATTATCAGTGGGTGTGGTTTTTTGTTGTTTTTCTTGTTGTGGCCATGGGCTCCTTCATCATGGATTTAGTCAACAAGGTTATGTGTCCCCCACTGTAGTTGTAAAGAGTGGCTGAGTGTTGGTCTACCACCCATGATCTGTGTATTGATTTAAGAGAAGCTTTAGGAGGTTTATTCTGAGCTCTTCAGAATAAGATTGTGCCAAACTTATCCAGCTTGCCAATACATGAATCATGATGCTCTCTGCCCCTCTTAAGTATCAGTTGGGATTTTGAATTGAAGCTTCTTTGATCTAACAGACAAGTGGTATTTGTTTGCTGTGTTTTCCTGTCCTAACTAAGAAGAGGGAAATTCTATCATAATGTGCTGATATTTATTTAGGTATTAATCAGTGTTTTTTTGAGTTACCTCTCTCATCATAGACATAATATTTTGGCTTGGCTATGTGAGATCATGACACTGCCATCGACAGCCTGCCAGTGTAATGTAATTACAGTCATTAACCAAAGCTGTTGTCACCTGCCAGGATCCTCCTCCAGTCAGGGTTTAACAGCAGGCTTATCATGACTCAACTGACAAACACTGTTAGATCCATCCTGGGAGTGCAAATTAGACCTGACATTAGGCCTTAGCTGCATTAATCAAAGCCTTGTGTTTATCTTTACCATCACCTTATTCACTGTGGAAGATATAGGAAGTAGGATGTTGATGTGAATGAGAATGTGTGTTCAGCTTAGTCAATGGTTGAAGGATGGAGATGGTTTGAGACCCATCTCCTAATTGACTTTCTGGCATCAGCACCGGATGTGCACCTGCAAGCTGCACAGTCATGAGCCCAGAGCACACAGACCCTGGGATGTTGGTTGTCATGGTTACTCCCTTCCCTGGCAGAGATTCTTAGCAGGTGCATGTGTGTGTCAGGACCAGGGTGACATGGGAATTGTGGATTGAAATGGTGGGTGCCCCGTTAAGACTAGGCTATCTGTACTGTCAGAGGCTGTCTGGCAGAATATTGGCTCAATGTGAGGATGTCTGATAGCCAGGAATGACTAGTTCTATTCATACCAGACCAGTCCAATGCATAGATGGCTTTGATACAACACCAAAAGCAGAGAGAAGGTAGAAGAAAAGGCACTAGATTAATACCAAAATGTGGCCTATGATATAGGTTTAGCTGGTCTACTTGTTATGCAGTGTGACTGCTTGTGATGCTCGAAGGCCACCCATTTCCAGGAGCAGCTCTCAATCATTTGCTTTTCTAGGCTTATGTAACAACTCGTCAAAGTGGGGCAATGAAATTATCATCACACCCAAATATATTAAGTGTCCTGAGCAGGTTTTTAACCTATGCTAATATTGAACCATAAAATACCCTTTTTCACTGTTGGGTTTCAGAGATGGTTGGTGGTCTCTGACACAAAAAAAACGTAAGGGTTTATATGATAAATTAATTATATATCAAATGAATCAATCATTCATAATGGATTATTGGTTAAGTGCATCATATGGGTTGAAAGGTCCCATCAGTGGTTTTAAAAGAGGGAGAAGGCAATCGCAGGTTTGGCAGTATTCAGGACTTCAAATAATAACTTAGTCGTGTTTCTTTTGCCATTAGATTTAAGCGACCGGTTGGTTTGGAATTAATGCAGGCAGAAAAGTATTTTTCTCTCAGCTAGTTTGACTGCAGGGTGTCCAGGCCTAACATTTCCCTGTAGTCGTTTTTTCTTCTTTTTTTCGCACTTAATTCCCTCACCACATTCTCTCATAGTATTCAGTCTCAGCAGACTATCTATATCAATAGCCATATTTATATAGATTATGAAGTATTTTCTTTTTCAGAATTCTCAATGGGAGCAGACGTTGTCGAGAGGCAGGTTATTGAACCATCTGTCAACAAAAACCTGACAGAAATCAAACCAGGTTTGTCCTCACAGCTTACTAATTCAGTGCTTAATTAACATTGTGCTACTCTGTTTGATTTGCTGAAACATGGCTCTCCAGTTATGCTGATCTTCCAACTGCAGTGGTTGTAGTTTTGCTATAAATGTCATGCCAAGAGTGTCTTCACATTGTTTGGAAGTAGTGCAAGTACACATTGCTTTCAGTCATTAGACAAGGCCACTGACATGGAGTCTCTATACCAATGCCATGTGCATTTTCCCTATGTGGTTTTGGTAATGGATAAGTAATAAAAGATGTCTTCTGTTTCCAGGTTGATACACTTACACTACACAGTTCACATTGCACAGGCTGGGCTAAGTAGTTGTCTTGGGAGTTTTTATATATATATCAAAAGATGATAAAATTGATGATAAGTCAAGATATTAAGTTGCAGATTGGATGGGAAGCTCTAATGTGAAACCAGCTTTGAGAATCTTGACATTGACTACTACTGACATCAGAACTTGAAATAAATCTAGCGTAGCTTGCTTTTTAGCTTGCTGTTGTTATGAAGCCACGCAATTCTTTGTGACTCAGGTCTGGAAGACGCAATGTTGTTAAATCAGATGGTAGAGATCAAAATGCACAAGGTATATTATCAGTTTTAGACAGAAACTACAATTACCATGGAACATATAGATTTTTCTTTTTAAATGCTGTTTACTGCTGTATATGATTTATTACTAGCAGCAACCAGTGCAGAATCTGCAGATCAAAGACGGTGAATCTATTTTCTTCAGAAATGTCTTCAGAAATTGAGTTTATACTAATGCTATTTCACTTATCCTTTTTTGACCATCTCTGAACCCTGTGTCAATATTAGAGCCTTTATCCAAAGAATTGCAAACTTGGTTTTTCCACTCATACAAGGTCCTTTGTTCTCTCTTAACTCAAAACTCTTAACAAATCCCCTCTATTGTTAACAATGTGGTTAAGTAGTACATCATCCCACCTTCTTTCAGCTTCCTGCAGCAGTGAATGCTATTGCTAGTTCTGTTTTGACTGTAGGCAGTGCTACTGAGTTAAAAGTACCAATTTGTCAGTATTGACAAAATCCATTTACAGATGTTAAAAGTGCCAAGGTCATACAGCCATTATTACATCTATTACGATATCCATTTTTTTAATCGTAACCACCAATCCCATCGCTATCATATTGTAGTGGTGCCCACCACTAATTATCATCTGTTCACGAACACAATGTAGAGATGTCCATATGTGTTAATGATACCCCTGTCTGTTTCCTCTTTCAGAAATAAAACCAGCAGTGAGGACCCCTGTGAACCAGCTTACATCTACAGAGAGTCCTGCCTCTTCAGGATTTACCAGCCAGGAGTCAGAGTCTCTCCCAGCCCAGTTTCCTATGGAGGCAGAACAGGCACAGGATATTATATTACCTACCAGGTCAGCAAAGGCAGAGGCCTGCCCTGAGAAGGGCATGGTCAAGCCCAGCACAAAGGATATCACGGCCATCATCTCACCTACCAAAGAACCAAATACTGCATCTGTAGTTGTCAAGGACGAACCAATGGAAGTCTCACCATCCCAGCCTTCGGGTACAGATGAAGTTGGAGCTGTTAACCTGGAAATTGCTCTGAAAGAACTTTGCAAGGAGAGCAATGTTCATGGGAACCTGGCAGAAGCT
Source organism: Hoplostethus mediterraneus (assembly GCA_034670385.1). Lineage (NCBI taxonomy): Eukaryota > Metazoa > Chordata > Actinopteri > Trachichthyiformes > Trachichthyidae > Hoplostethus > Hoplostethus mediterraneus. The sequence goes on along the minus strand of JAXDDW010000029.1, from coordinate 2,263,903 downwards.
GTTGAGTCTTCAGCATCAGGCACATTGGAGGAGATGGATACTACCCCAGAGAACAAGCCTAATCTCTCATTCCTCTCTTCATCCTCTGAAGAGAAGCCTCACAAGGCATCCCTAGACAGACTGGCTGAGATAGTTGTCTCCCCTCCCCACTCCTCCCCTTTGTCCCGAGGGATGTCTCCTAGAGAACCTCCCCAGACCCACACCTTCCCCCCCCTAGGGGACTACAGCAGTGTTGTGCCCACTACCACCCTCATACCACTCACCCCTAAGATTGGCATGGGAAAGCCAGCTATCTCCAAGAGGAAGTTCTCCCCCGGGAGGCCACGAGTGAAGCAGGTAGGGACCTGAGCACCACGTCTCTCAAGACCAGTAATATTTTTCAGGGCTGTATGGCTGGTTCTGTCTTATTGACTGTCTCAGTCTAAGTAATAAATCCCTGGAGTGCAGGTTAATATTGGTGTTCTTTGGGCCCTGCTCTAAGAAGGTGGATTAGGCTTTCTGGCGTCATTGGGTTGTTTGAAGCAGCTTTCGGGGTTCAGGATATACTTTTTTCCATAATAGTTGTGCTGTAGCTTGAAGTACAAGTATAGCGGGATGACAGCATGGTGATTTGAAGCTCGCTCTCCCACTCCCCTCCCCCTACACATACATTTGTATTCCACATGACGAGTTAATCAGTGTTCATATAGAGCTCAGTCGAAGTGCGAATTATTACTCCATCGGAATTGTATTTCTTTGGCGTGAATACCTTTTTACTAAGAGTCCTTACCATACCCCACCTCAGTGGCATTCACCATGTCATCACTCACTCTGTTCATTTCATGTCCACATTGCAAACATGCAATACCTGATAGTCCTATACATGATGAACATTCTCCACATTACCCCATGAACTCTAGTGGGTCGCTTTTGACCACAAAAAAACAACTTTTAATCCCCTTATTCCTTAAAACACTCTTTATAATTATTATTAGACTTATCATAGACACTGTATGTAGGCTATCTCAGACAAATAAGAAAGGGAATTGAATCACACCCATGGCTATAATATATTATGAATGATGCTGGTGAGGGTAGACTAATTTAGTTTGCAAAATGTTTTTTTTTCTTCCCCAGATATATCCTATTGCTTAAATCAACATTACAAGGTTGAAACTAATTTGTTAGACTAGGCCTGGGGTAATCCAGAAATTTGACTGTAGTTCCCTGTTAGTCCAGCACGCCCTTTTCTCTGATAGTCATGTGCTATTGTGCTGACGCAATTCCCCTTATTTTGTCAACATGCCAAACGCACACAGTTGCCATGGCGAGAGGTTGCAGGGCCTCTTTCCTGCTGCATGGTACCGTGATGGCCTGGCAAATGATGCTGTGTGAAGTGCAACTAACAATTCTGCTCTCGGTTCTTGCCTGTGCAAAGACTCGGTAGTTAGGAACATGCCACTTCAAGTCATGCAGGGAAAAGCCTACGGATTGGCTTTAACATAAAAAGTAACCAATCCTATCCATAGTTGAATGTGCTTTGAACAGTTCCCAAATGGCTACGTTAGAAATTCACTGCATCTCTCTAACATCTGTCTTTATATGTTTTGTTCCTTCGCTGGCTTTGTTTTTAAGTTGCTGCATTTTGTCGCCCTTCCTCCCTCCCTCTCTCACTCTCTCACCTGCCCCTCCTTACCTTAGGGTGCATGGAGCCCCCATAGCAGTGTGAGCTCCCCCTCGTCCTGGTCGCCAGACCAGCCAGAGGGGTGGGATGTCCCAAAGACCAGGCAGTCCTCTGGCAGCCCCGGCTGGAGCATCAGAGTGGTAAATACCGTGGCTCACCAGAGACGCCAGGGCAGCAGCTGCCCTCTGTTAGCGCTTTGTTTACCCTAGGCCTAGTGACGTGCACTGCCAGAGTGCTGCTGTATGTCACTGTGATATATGGTAGCCTGGACTCACAATTACTACCACCTTACTACAAGAAGGGGAGATTCAGAGACCCATGGATAAACAGTAGTGACTTTACTCTAGGGGAAATATATGGACAGCTCAATAGACAATGAATCCTGCTGACTTTGCTGTTGAATTATGAGAAAGCTGATGGTGTAATAATGCATCCCACAGAGTATAAAAATAATTGGGTGATCATTAACACTAATGAATGAATGTGTCCTGTGTGTGCGCATGCGTGTGGGCGTGCGTGTGTGTGTATATGCTCATTTGCAGCCAGGAGCTGCTGTTTGTTGTTTGTTTGTCTTATTTAACTTTAAGTGTTTATTTGCAGCTTTTGTGGGTGGGTGGGTTGAGATTTTGAGGGTCAAATACAGACACTTGGTAAGATGTAGCAATCTGTTGCCATGGAGATCTTTTCACCACACTGGGTGAGCTGGGTGAGGGTTAATTGGTGTACTGTGGCAGGGGTCCAGCCCAGGTTAAATGGCATCATACTGTATGTCAATCAAAGGGAACACTAAATGAAGGGGGGCAAGATCTTGGACTAGGGCCAAATGTGGGTTAACTGGGAAGGGATTTGGGGGCAGGTGCTGGGGGTTTCTTGGAAGTCTAGACTTAGGTTTGACAGTTATGATTAGGCAGAGGCCTCTCATCGGACAGCTGTGCAACTGCTGTGCAACTCAAATCTCATGAACAGCTCAGAGGCATTTATCAATAGCCAGAGAATCCCGGCACTTGCTTAATGTTAGAAGGGCTGTACTGATAGAATTGGTAGGGTACTTCTAAAATTAACATCATTAACAAAATGCATCTAATTTTCAAGAAAGGGGTTGATGGGATCAGTGTTTCCTCCCTGTCGAGTATCTGCATGCTGTTCAGATAATGAGGATTAGTTTACAGGGGTAGATGAATACAGAATGGAAATGTGGAGTTTGATAATATTATAAATCCCTCTAAAAGTTGACTTTTCAGTTAGTTTGCTTTTCAAAGCCATGGCAATGGCATTTCACCTTTTTACCTAAACACTTGAATGTGTTAAATAAATCACTTATGCCGGCTTTGCTTGCAGCAGCTCGCTTCCATACAAACACCACCAGACATTACCTTTCTAGAACTAGATGAGTGTTGCTGTTCCTGTTGTCTTATCTGACTCAAGAGGAGATACCAGCCTAAAAGCTCCACAGTGGGTGTGTTGAAAGGCCCCCCGATGGAAAACATTTAAGTGAAGCTGACTTCATGCGTCAGTTTAGCAAGCATCTTGATTGATGTAGCATGTGCACGTGTGTGTGCAAGAGAGAGAACTGCAAAGAAAGCAGCTGTGTGCATATGTAAAATGGTATGGGTTTGGTGTCAGTGTGTGCCATAGTATAATGTTTTTGTTTTGTCTTGTGTCCACAGGGTCGAGGCTCAGGCTTCCCAGGCCGGAGGAGGCCAAGAGGGGGTGGGCTGTCGGGTAGAGGGGGTCGTGGCAGGGCCAGGGGCAAGAATGGAGCTATAGCCACCATCACCCCTGGGGTATGTGTCACCAAGTGGGTCACATCTAACATCACACTAACCGCATATGCAAAGCGGTGTTTATTTTTCCCTCCAGCAGACTTGGACCGATGTGTTGTAAGCAGTTATTATGTTAATGATAGATTAGCTGCTAGCTGGTTTCATTTTACGAAGGATGCTGCACACTCCTGAGGGCTAGTTCCTAGATAATTCCTAAAGGTGACTCAGCAGTTGTGAATAGTAAATTCTGATAACTAATGATAACTAATCCACTGTAGCATGTGTAACACTAAGTTTTTATAGTAAAAGACCCAAGGAGGTGTATTTCAGTCCAATATTGTTTTGTAGGGCAGATGTTTCTGCATATATCATTACACAAGACTTTGTTTCTATATTGTGTGTTTTTTTCCCTCCTAATATCTAGGTCACCACAATGGAAACACCATACCCAGTCAAGGAAGAGGAGGAGAATGCCATGCATAACACAGTGGTCATATTCTCTAGCAATGACAGTTTCACATTGAAACAGGTATTGTTTTTACTGTACAATATTGATGTGGTATTTATTTCTAAACCCTCATACAATACTCAAATTAATACATTATTTATTTTTATTTTTATTTATTTCTGTCCTCATTATATGACCAATAAATGGTCAGATTGAAAGCAATTGCAATACAAGCAATACATCTGAGATGCTGTTAAGCTAGGCACCTAGTGGAGCTGCTCAGTGTCCAGTGTCCTGGGCAGCTCTCAGTTGTGAATGTGAGTGTGATGGAGGGTGTTGTTGAAAAAGAGCTAACTCAACCACTCCTCACTCCTCCAGGGGTTCAGATAACAGGCAACCACATAGATAAATGATTGATCCTTACATTGATGTAATAGGTGGAACATACTGAAACCCATGTGATTGGATGTTGACAAGCAAAAGTTCACCAGTGGTCAACCTTTCCTTCCTGGCCAACTGGATTTAACATTGTTAGGAATAGTAGAAGTCTGATCGGTGTTCCCGCTCCGGCTTCAGAATGAGTGTCCAAATGTGAGCGTCTCAGTTCAACTTCCTCACTGAGATGAGGTAGCTCATGATGTGCTACTTCTTTCAGGACATGTGTGTGGTGTGTGGGAGTTTTGGTCTGGGTGCAGAAGGCCGTCTTCTGGCCTGTGCTCAGTGTGGCCAGTGCTACCATCCCTTCTGCGTTGGCATAAAGGTAAGCTCATTTTTAATTTATTATGTGACAGTGCTAAAATATTATAGTATGCTCACAAAATATAGGGGTACACGGACACATCAGCTACATTTGAACTTGTTTATATTGTCCCCAGATTACCAAGGTGGTGCTGAGTAAAGGCTGGCGCTGCCTTGAGTGTACAGTGTGCGAGGCCTGTGGCCAGGCCACCGATCCTGGTCGCTTGCTGCTGTGTGATGACTGTGACATCAGCTATCACACCTACTGCCTGGACCCTCCACTGCAGAATGTACCCAAGGACAGCTGGAAGTGCAAATGGTGGGTGCCTCTTATCGATTTTTCTTTGCTTTCTTCACTTTCTTGCTCAGTACTTTGTGCTAAAAGTAACATCTGCTCAATTTCCTCAACTTCCATTTGATATGGGTTGATTTTTGGTTCAAGATAATACCAGGTTTTTTCATCTTAACAGCTCGGTCAGCGTTGTTAATTTTTCATGCTGCATAGACTGTAATGTAGACTCAGTTTTGTGAACACAACATGAAGTAGCCTGCCTCAAGCACTAGTTTTCAAGTTCTCTGCTACAATCTTTGGTCCTGTGATTGTTGTTCAGATAGATTCTTCAAAGTGTCTTCCCAAACACCAAAAACACTTTGATGTTATTTTAATTGATAGTTTTGAGAAAACTACACCCCACTACTTTCATTTGGACTGTCGTCTTACCCCACCTTGCAAACAGCCAATCATCAAATGGGACCAGCTGCTCTAACAAGAGCTGTCCTAGGAAACGTATTGTCAAATTCAGCATTTTTGTATTTATTGCACTCAATACAGTTGTGGTCAAAAGTTTACATACACTTGTAAAGAACATGTATATCATGGCAATCTTGAGTGATGGAATGGTTGGAGCACAAAAACATTCATGAATTTTGGTTCTTTTATGAATTTACTATGTGTCTTCTGAAAATGTGACCAAATCTGCTGGGTCAAAAATATATATACAGCAATCCTAATATTTGGTCAAATGTCCATTGGCCATTTTCACCTCAATGAGGCGCTTTCGGTAGCCATCCACAAGCTTCTGGCAAGCTTCTGGTTGAATCTTTGACCACTCCTCTTGATAGAATTGGTGCAGTTCAACTAAATTTGTTGGCTTTCCGACACAGACCCGTTTCTTCAGCACAGTCCACATGTTCTCGATGGGGTGTAAGTCGGGACTGTGGGAAGGCCATTCTAAAACCTTAATTCTAGCCTGATTTAGTCATTCCTTTACCACTTTTGATGTGTGTTTGGGGTCATTGTCCTGTTGGAACACCCTACTGCGTCCAAGACCCAACCTTGTGGCTGATGATTTTAGGTTTTCCTGAAGAATTTAGAGGTAATCGTCCTTCATTATTCCATTTACTTTCTGTAAAGCACCTTGAAGCAGACCAGACACATCTATAAAAATTACAGATGAACAGAAAGTGATTAATTTCTTATTTGCAACGTGAGGGAACATGTTTACAACATGAGTAGGCTGGGTGTTGGCAATATACTGAGTCTACGTTGCCATCTAAAGTAACCTGGGTAGCATGACCTCAGTCCTCTCTGCCTCCTACAGGTGTGTGTCCTGTACCCAGTGCGGTGCCACCTCTCCAGGCCTGAGGTGTGAGTGGCAGAATAATTACACCCAGTGTGCCCCCTGTGCCAGTATGGCAACATGCCCCATCTGCCTCCTGGACTACAGTGAAGGCGCCATGATTGTGCAGTGCCGCCAATGTGACAGGTGTGCACCATTTCCAATGAGACAAACATATTTACAAAACATGTCAGCCCAGGAGGACCAGTCTTTATTCATGTTTTTATAATATAATTGTCTGTTATCTAAAACTTCTCCTTTATCCATAGATGGCTTCATGCCTCATGTCAGGGTCTCCATTCAGAGGAGGATGTGGAGAAAGCTGCAGATAGCAGCTTTGACTGCACAATGTGCCGAGCTTTCAAGACCACTAAGGGTAAGGAGTGCCACATTGATTCTTCTATATCTGCTGCTTAAACAGCGTCTTGTGTGTCTGTTGTGGAGTGAATAGACATTACTATGATATTTGTTGATCCTGTTTTCTCCCTTCTGTGTTCTTTAATGGTTGCAGCAGTGACAGCCAAGGCCAGAGACTCCATTGAGCCTGCAGTTATAACGCAGATTGTTACAAAGGCTAAAGAAATAGGTAAGTCCACAATTTTAAGGCTGATGGATAGATTACCACGTCTGGCAGCCCATTGCCAGTGCAGTTAATTTTGCTTGGTCTAGCTCTTAACATTTTTTTTGTGCTTTTGGTTTTCAGACTTGGCAAGGACCTACACCCAAGATGGTGTGTGTCTGACAGAGTCAGGGCTGTGCCAGCTCCAGAGCCTGTCTGCTACTACATCGCGGCGCAGAAAGCCCAAGCCCAAGCTGAAGTTGAAGATCATCAACCAGAACAGTGTGGCAGTGCTGCAGGCCCCTGTGGACCACCTGTCGGAGCACTCTCGTGATGAAGACATGGAGGACAATAGAGGTGCCTGTCTTCTCATACGAGCTTCTTAGAAACCACTTCATGGCTACTGCTTTAAACTCAGACTGGTTAATATAGACCTTCAGAGTAATGGTGTCTTAATGGCGTTGGAGGATGGAGGTACTATACTATAGGGAGCGATACATATTGATGCCCCCCCAATTTTAAGTCAAGAGCACAGCTTGGTGAGCTTTTTGAAGATGAACATCATTAAAAGGCTCGACTGGAAACTCTTGTTTTGAGCTCTTGAGGTTTTTATGTTGATCTCTTTGAATCCAAAACTCTTCTGCTGAGTGGGAGATGAGGAGAAATTAGGTAACTCAAAAATGAATTGCAGAAAAACTGCAAAAATTGGAAACCCCACATTGGAAATGAAGGTCCTTAATAATGGAACTCATGAACTCAATTTCAATCAGGCTAATGTCCTGCCTGTCCTGAGTGGAGTTGAAATGGAATTGACCCTGGCACTTGTAGGAGGGGGGCCAGTGCAGGGTGTTCTGAGCCGCAGGGCTGTCACTCATCATCAGTGCTCTCTCCTTGCAGAGGCAGAGCTCCTGGATTGTGAGGGGAAGTCTGATTCGAGCCTGGAGCGAGAGCCAGCAGAAGAAGACTCAAAGGGGGCCGATGGCAGCAAGAAGAGGAAGAGGAAGCCGTACCGGCCGGGTAGGGCAACTGATTGAAGGAGACAGCTCCTCTGAAGCATAAAATGGTGCAGTACGTGCCCGACGCTGTAGCTGCAGCCAAGCACAGCCATCTCAGGGCCTCTGATGTACAGAGGGCTCTATCTAGTGTTCCCAAAGGGTGTTTTATAAAAGATGCCGTCATGCTGAAAGCAGCAATCATTACTCTATTAATGCAGCCATAGACTCATAACTCTATTTCTTGAATCATTTCATCACCAAGATAACAATTAAAGGACTGTTGTTGGTGTAGTTGTGTTAGTCACAATATTCAACAAAAAAAGCTTTAAGTGAACCATGGGTGTATTGATTGATAATTAAATAAATAACCTCTCCCTCCCAGGCATTGGAGGGTTCATGGTGCGCCAGAGGAGCCGTCCAGGACAAGGCCCAGGCAAGGCCAAACGATCCCTCTGCAGGAAGGATTCCTCTGGCTCTGTGTCAGAGAACCCCACCGGAAAAGATGAGGGTCTGTGCACCAATAATGTAGCCACACATTAAAACATTATAAAAGTTTACATTTTGCTCTAGTTTTCTTACTTTTTCTTCTGTGTTTCCCAGAGAATATTTTTTAGCTTAGGTTTTCATTTCATATCACTTATAGCTTGAAGACACAGGAGAACTAGAATTAATCTGGTGTGATTTTTTTTTGAATGCTACTGCAGGATGGACGGAGGCACTGCCTGATACCCCTGTGGATGAGACGCCCCCTGGACCAGAGGTCCCAGAGAAAATAAAGAAACGCTACCGGAAGAAGAAGACTAAATTAGAGGAGGCCTTTCCTACCTATCTGCAGGTATGTCACCTTTATTACTATTGCACCTGGTACTCCACACTACTAGTTCTGTAAAATAATTAAATATGAGAATGGTCTCATTCCATTACACTATATATCCATTTTGGGTGGAAAAAAATCTAATGTTCAATGCTGAATATTTCTAACTGACTTAATCACCATTAGTGTATCGATTTTGTACACTAAAATCTAAAGGTAAATACTAACATGAATAACAATCGGTAGTGAATTCTTTCATGTCAGCAATAACGGCCAAGGTAGGTGTCATATTTTATTTTTCATATGGAGGACATCTCATTCATTTTGGAATGAAACTTCCACTTCATATCTGAGACACAAGGTGATGGATCATCAAGAGTGAAAGTATTTCATTACTGCAAACGGCGTACTGTTCAGGCATTTCATCAGTTGTTAATTGGAAAGGTAATTAACCTTATGTATTTTTGTTTTATCGTTATGTGAGCTTCCCATTCATATGCACTGTCTAGTCATGTCATGCCATATCTTCATAAAATGTGCTTTACCACCCATGGGAAGGTTGAGAATGCAGAGTACATTGCCTGAAAATCACTTACAGATAGACCTTCAGTGCATGGAGCCCCTTCTGTGAGCTTTCTTAAAAGAGGAATAGCCTTAAGGAACTCTCCGCAGAGGATACTCTGCTCTGATCATCCTCTCCAAATGGCTTCTGTCTGGGTTGTGAATTGACATATGAAAGCTTAACTGGAGATGACTTCAAGGCTCCTAGTCTCCAGCCGGCATCTCAGTGTCACCTTGTGTTGGCCAAAGCATAGATATGTGATGTGCATTAAGCCATGGGCAGCTGTCAGTGCTGCTCTTTATCCCTCCACAGTAGGAGGAAGAGGAAGATGTTCATTCTAATCTAAAGGGTCCAACACAGAAGCACATTTGATTAATTATTGAAACAGCAACACGTTAAGCTTTTAATGTCTTGCCGCTGCGGGGAGTTGCAGTCACGTGTCTAGGATGAGGACGGTAGGGGGGAACTGACACAAGTGGGGACAGCAGCAGCATGTCTGTTAGACTCAGTGCTTCTCCCTGTCACTTTGGTCAATTCTCATGGGCCCTTGCTGTGTGTCTGAATAAATTCCTATTCCTGACAGGGTGGTGTGCTTCCCAAGAAGAGTCTCTTGGGGATGATGTTGGGGAAAGGTGGGTTGACAGTTCCTTAAGAATGGTGTCAATACAGAGAAGTCACCCATGTTTTGTGTTGTCATGTTCAGGAGGCGTTCTTCGGGAAGGACTTGCTAGACAAAAGCAAGCAGAGCAGGCAGCAGGGGGTGGAGTCAGGCCTACTGGAGGAGGGGCAAGGCCAATCGGAGAGGAAGCACCCCACTACCAGCTTCCTGGAACCCTCGTCAGACCCTCTGCTCAGCGCATCAGCCACTTCCCTTCCTACCAGGCCAGGAGGAACAAGTACATAAACACACATCACTACATTACTCAAATGCTGTGGTGAAATAGAGATACGACAGAGTCGGGCATGGTTTTATGTTTTCATGTTTTGTGGAGTGTTTCTGACTGCAAGAGTATAGTTTCATGAGTGGTAATTAAACATGATTGACAGGACAGGCATTTCTTTAGTGTCTCCAAGCAGAATGCTTGACTCAGGCAGATACAAAAGGGAAATGAAAATGTAACCACACATCTTCTAATTACTTGCAGTGCATTGCCATAGACAACCGTGTCAGAACCCTAAGAAAAGCATTTATTTTAGGGATCAGAAAATGATTTCATGATGAACACTGTTGCGTACCTGCGAGTTTGGAGCAAATTGTAGAATGCCAAGTTTCACTTTCGTTTTCACAACAGGAGGCTCTGTCGGATTGAGTGCAATGCTACTGGTCTGGTCTGTATCATACACCGGCGAGATTAGCTGCACAACAGAACATATGTGCGTGTTATTAAACATATTATAGGCCCATTCAATGTAGATATTGCAGTCTTTTGCGATGTGTATATCGCAGAAGTTCTTATCGCGATGACTATAATAAAACAATACATTGTGCAGCCTTAACATGAATATAACAGCAACATGATTTAGCTGACTGCTAATGTTAGTTAACATTATCAATATATTGATAATGCCACTGGTGTGAGCAGGTTTTAGCTTCAGTATCATGTACAATTCAATCCAGTTGCTGTAGCCTTGGACCTTCTTGGGTCATTTGGCTTTCAGCTCTGCTTATCTCTCAATTGAAGTCACAAACAAACTATTCAACTATTCTGAGCCAACTTGGACTGGTGTCAGACGGACCTCTCAGACGGACCTCTCAGGCTGGCATAAGTGTTTATCGTGATGTTTTACATCTGGTTCTGAGCAATAATTCGAGGGTAATTAGAGATTCTTTAACTGCATTAGATTGGTCCAGTGGAATTACAGAAGCTCCGCTTGTGGAGTTCAAATAGTACGAAAGTTAAGCTAAAAACTTTTTTTTTTTTTTTTTTTCAAACCCAACATATTTGTAATATCATATGAAGCTGGCATATATGTAAAACTACTGTTGATCTTAGGAGATTAATAGTCTTTCCACCTGCAAAGAAGAGATCTTTGCATTGCAAGTCACACACACGCACAAACACTTGTGTGGCCTCCAAAGTTATGACACCAAATCCTAGCCTCATGTCCATTTACCATCACCATCGATTATGATTTTTGACGCTTTCATTTTCTTTGTTTTCCCCATCTACAGAGACCTCTGAGGAACCATTAGTTGATCTAGCTGATGTTCTGAACACTGATGCAGACATCTTGGGAATGCTCGGGAAGCCAAGCAGTGACTCTGGTGCGTCATATTATCCACAGGCAGTCACAGTGGCAAGAATTTATAGTCTCGACACCTTTAGCTCTGGGTTTTCGAAATATTTTCTCCCCGGGATGGAAATTTCCTCAGATAGCAAATTTATTTTACTTTCACAACATATGTAATTTTTTTTAATGTCACATTCCTTTCACGGTGATTTTATGTGCATCTTTGGTCTTTATTTTATTATATTTTATCTTTTTTCGCATTGTCTGAAGCGTGTTGTGCTTGTTCTGTCTTCACTATTTTTTCATTCATTTTTATCTGGTTTTGGGTTCTTGTAGGTCTTGATTTTTGTCCCTTCCAGGTTGACAGCTCACCACCTCCTTTTGGTAAGGGTGCCATGGCCTACTAATCCCTTGCTTTAGTGCATTCTTCCTCTCTTATGGTGTGTGTGCAGTGGAGTGTGCATGTATATAAGCTGCTTCATACTAATCTTTGCACACATGCACCTTGTGTCCTTCCTAATCCCATTTCAGATTTTAACAGTCATTCAAAACTGCTTAGTGCTTACCCAACTCACTGCACAATATGCACTCAAATGATTATGGCAGATCAATCTTTTTTTCATTATGGTGACATTTTCAAATAGAGTTTGGGCACAAATTCAGGGCTAACTAACCAGAGGTGTCATCGAGATGCTGCAGAAACATACTGGCAAGGACATTCCTCCATTCAAACTCAAAAGAAACAAGCATTTAGAAGCATTTAGAAGCAAGCAATTTAGAGGCCTTGGTGAACGGCCTTTCAGTTCCTGATGACAGTGAAGGTCGTCATTTCTCAGCCCCGTGGTTGGATGAAGAAAAGCACTGCTATTCTTCTAAGGCCAATACATTTTCCTTCGTTCTTTGTAACTACTACTTTGTTAAACTTAAATGCACTCTGGGTTGTTTTTGCCCTGTTGGTAGAGGTGTTTTGTTTTAAGTGGGGGAAAAATGGAAGCAGGCTAAAGGAAGAGAATCGTTACCAATGATGGCAATCTTGATACATCTTAAACTGCTTCTTATTAGCTGAATCAATGATTATAAGGTTGCATATTTTAGTCCTCCTTATAAGGAAAGCAACAGGTGATTAGTAAGGGAGACCAACTTAATTAAGGGATCAGAATATTATTTTCCTGTACAAACATTGAAGTGAAGTGTATTTTGCTGAGTATTGGTATGGCCTGTCTGCCTTTTCATTGTTCCCAAAGCACTCGTATCACACAACACAGGAACCCCTTAGGAGCTGTGATTTTAGACTGTGCTGTTATGACTACATTCCACAGGCTGTTTAGACTGTGAACGCTCTTCTCACTTTAAATCTATTTTTATGCCCGTGTTCATGGTTCAGTATTTTGTTGATGTTGCCTCACGTGTTTGTATGTGTGTTGTGATTTGTTTTTTCATGTCTGTGTTTCTACAGCCGGTCTGGACATCGGTCCCCTGGCAGACAGCTCCCCTGTCGCACCACAATCCCAGTCTGGCCGACGTGCCCTCCCAGAGGAACCCCTGGACGGCATCCTCAGCCCAGAGCTAGACAAGATGGTCACTGATGGTGAGTGTGAGAGAGCAGACATCCATATCAATCTTGAAGCCCCTTTTTTTTCTTTCTTTATTTTTCCTTTTCCTTACTTTTCCTCGGACAAAGAAATACAAGCTGGATAACGATCTCTTCTCTCACACTTCATTCCTTGTTTCAGAATCAATTCTCAGCAAACTCTACAAAATTCCAGGTTTGTAATTGAATAATTTCTCTCAATATTGTGAGTTTTGATCCAGTGTTGTCCTCCACTAGGAATAACTACCAATACAGTATTGTATCAGCACTTGGGCCATGCTTCAATAATATTTTGGACATGTTTTGTAATATAATAAGATAAATTGTGATGTGACATTAATTTGAATATAGTAAAAAGTGTCTTTAAAGCTAAACAAATTATACTTACAAATAGAAACCCATGAATCAATTGATTCATGATGAATTGATGATGAATTGATATTCAATTCAAGAGCTTTCATACTTAAAATCAGTTTGTTTTTTTTGTCAACATTTTGTCAACCTTTGTGGCATAATACATGTTAGTATAGGGATGAAGTTGGGGAATTTTAATACAGTGCAATATCAGAATTCCTTCCCTCAACTTCCCATCATAGTGCTGACTAGTGTCACACTTTCTTCCAGAGCTGGAGGGTAAAGATGTAGAGGATCTCTTCACAGCAGTCCTCAGCCCCAGCACCAGCCAGCCACAACCACAGGTGCCTCACCCCCAGGGCCCAGGGCCCCTCTCTGCCACACCAGGCACCAGTATGCCTCACCCCAATGCAGGTATATCATCAATAAGTATGTCACTGTCACCCATAGGATTTGATTATGTTGTTTTGTGTTGACTATTGAAGATCGAAGCACCTCATTCGGCTCTAAAATCTTGTACCGTTTCCTGTAGGTAATGCCATGTTTCCAAGGATGCCGATGATGAATGGCATGATGGGTACAAACCAACGCTTCCCTACAAATCCAGGAGCAGGGCCCTGCATCCCAGAAAATTTCTCTCCCCTCCACCGTATGCCTTTCACTGACAATCCAAGGTAATGTACCTGCTACCTGTTTTGTAAACTATTTGTAACTGTTTGTAACTATTAAAAATTGTAAATTACGTTTTGATTATTTTTCAACATAGAGACATGGACCTAGTGATTTCAGCATAACTGAAGAATTGCTCCCCTATATTGTTGCAGGGAGAGGAAGTTCAATCAGATTCCTAGAGAGGCGGTAGGCCCATGGCCTTCTCCTGCCCATGGCCCAGGCCCTACCCCTCCTGCATCTCTGCCTGAGGGGGAGACAGAAGCCATGTCCAACGCCCAAAGGAGTACACTGAAATGGGAGAAGGAAGAGACTCTTGGAGAGCTAGCCACTGTAGCACCTGTCCTCTATACCAATGTCAACTTCCCCAACCTCAAAGAAGAATTCCCAGGTTGGTTTATGGCACTCAAGCTGGTGTACACAAAAATTCAATTTTCTGTTAGTTTGCTGTTGTTTTTGGTTGTTTCTCTGTAATATTGAGTATTATTTTGAGAACACCCACTGCACAGTTTCTTTACAAAATGGTATAAAAAAGATACCTTTGGATGACACGTCTTATTCTTTCAACAGACTGGTCTACAAGAGTCAAGCAAATTGCAAAACTATGGAGGAAAGCTAGTTCACAAGACAGGGCCCCATATGTGGTAAGATCACTGATATTGCTGAAATTGCCATAATTTCTCTCACTATGTCAAAGCCTGAATCACTTTGAAACTTGACAGACATCAATCTGTCTCTACTATTTGCATGTATTAGTATGCAGAACACAGAGTCCTGTATCGCATCTGGCCCCTTGCCTCTTGCCAGTGTAATTTGAAATCCGGCCATTCACAGATGAACTAATTAACAGAGGAAGCAATGCTCAGTGTTAGAACTCACTATGGACTCCGTAATTAAGTTCACAAGAAGTAATTGATCTGGCAGAGGCCAATCTAGAAAACTAGAAAAATCTGCTTTTGTCTGCCATCCTGTGTGTATGTCTGATGTGCTTTTGTCTTTGTGTGCATTTGTGATCTATTTTGTTCTTCAGCAAAAGGCAAGGGATAACCGAGCTGCCCTGCGCATCAACAAAGTCCAGATGTCCAACGAGACAGTCAAGAGGCACCAACCACAGCAGCAGCAGCCCCCTGAGGTGTTTGACCCCAACATACCACTAGACACAGAACTGCTCTTTAAAGACCCTTTGAAACCCAAAGAGTCAGAGCATGAACAAGAGTGGAAGTTTAGACAGGTAAGAGTGTATATACTGAAGTCAGGGAATGCAGTGACAGGTCCACTTATGTTAAGACAACTGAGAGGTGGTTTAGAAGGGCGCCCTAAACGACTACACTGTCCTCCACATAGCCTGTCCGGTTCATCTTCTTGTGATATGAGACTGACAGTATTTGCTGCATCCCTGTTAAAGCCTAATCCCTCTTTTCATTCTGCTCTTAAAACAGCAAATGAGGCAGAAAAGCAAACAGCAAGCCAAGATTGAAGCCACACAGAAATTAGAGCAAGTTAAGAATGAGCAACTCCAGCAGCAACAGCAGCAGACAAGCAACCAGTCTGAGGGAGACGGCAACAACAGTGGTAACCAGAGCCCTGCCTCCCAGCCGAGCAATGGCAGCATGTCCCCCATGCAGCAGCTCAACCCTAAAGAGGGCTTTGCCAGGCCGCAGCTGTCAGGGACGCCCACATCGGGGCCTCCTGAGGATGTTTTCCTACGACCCCCTCCTCCACCTCCATCAGGCCCTTCCTCCCAGCCTCAGTCCCCTCAGGTCTTCTCACCAGGCTCGTCTGGTTCCAGACCCTCTTCTCCATGGGACCCATATGCCAAGATGGTGGGGACCCCAAGACCACCCACTCTAGGGCCGAATGCATGTCGCAGAATGTCTATGGAGTCTGGGAAATCCCCCACCTCCTTGATGGATCAGCAGGACAGAGGGAGGCCCTCTCCTGCACATGAGTCTTTTGGCTCTCCTACATCCATGAGCAATGACCCTTATGCTAAGCCTCCCGACACCCCAAGGCCAGCTGCGGAAATGGACCCCTTCCTCAAGCCCATGGGTCCCCCCAGGTCAATCCAGGCTGCACAGGGGAGGCCCCCAATGGGTTCTCCAGGCAGAGACCCATACTCTAGACCTATGATCAGAAATGAGGCCTATCAGCGCATGGCCCAGAACAGGATGATCTTGTCTGACCCTTACTCACGGCCTTTACTAGCTCCTATCCCTGGTAGTAATGAGTCTGGCTCAGTCTCTCTGTTCAAAACACCCATGCCCCCTCCGCAAGCTCAGGACCCCTTCAACCGACCAGGGTCACATCCTACTGACAGATTCTCTCAGAATCAGCAGAACGACCCCTATGCTCAGCCTCCCCACACCCCAAGACCCACTGGGAATGACAACTTCACCAGTCCACCTAGAATGGGCCAGCATCACCTTCAGGTCCATGCATTTGCTCAGCCAGGACCAATGACACAAATGTCCAGGAATCCTTATGCTCATGCACCCTCCACCCCAAGGCCTGACCATTTCACTTATGATCCCTTTGCCCAACCCTCTGGTCCCACCAAGCCAGCCGCTGACCCCTATGCTCAGCCCCCAGGTACCCCTCGACCAATCAATGAACCCAGTGCCCAACCTCGCCCCTTCTTTGAGCCCTATGCTCGACCTCCTGGTACCCCACGCCCACATGACAACTACGGCCAACCATCAAACACCCCTAGCCCATCCGCAGATTCTTACTCCCAGGCTCCCACTACTCCTCGCCTCAGTGGGATGAACCAGTTCGGTCACCAGACTCACCCTGCACAGAGGATGTCCCCTTCCCACTCCATGGACCCCTATGCCCAGCCACCTAATACTCCACGGCCCTCTATGGGAGAGAGGTTTTCCAAGTCACCAGGTAGCCAGAGGGTACCTATGGACCCATACACTAACACCTCTGGGCCCCCAAGGCCAGGGAATGGTGACATGTTTTGCCAGCCGGGGGCCCCCAGACCAGTGCTTAATGATCCCTACCCCCAGCCTCCAGGGACGCCACGGCCTGGTATTGGTCCTGATGGACTCAGCAGACAGGGTCCAAGACCAGGACCAATGGGCGTACAGGACCCCTTCTCCCCACATCAAGGCAGGCTTCAGGAGCCCTTCCCTCATCCGGGCTCGCAAACACCAAAACACCCCAGTATGCCAGAAGATGGATTTACTCAATCACCATCCAGAAGACCCAATCAGACGCCTGTCCATGACCCTTTTGAACAGGCTCCTATAACCCCTCGTCCACAGCCAACAGAGAAAATGGAAATGAAGGATCAGTCAAATGTGGGTAATAGTGGAACTGCCCCACAAGACCCTGGCCAGCTGTGTAACCCACAGATGCCAGGTGCTTCCCCTGAGGCTCAGAGTGTTCCTCTTGCTGACAGCGAGGAAAGACTCAGACAGGTACATGTACATTGATGTTTCTGTTCTAGCCTAGATCTGATTTAAACATAACCATTGAGATCTGATTTTTGCACTGGTGTCTCAGCTTAATTTATTTATTCATTGTCATCTTTTACCATCTGTTATTAATTCCTAATGTTCAGTTGTATAACATCACCAATAATTTAATAGATTCAAGGCATGAGAAAATGGTGTAGTGTTTTTGTAAATCTGTAGTGTCCACCTCCATAGATTGTTAGTTGAATTAATGTCAGACTGAATCGTCATCAGTGATGTATCGGCAGTTAGGAGGCAGTCTCGGTTATAGCATTAAGTGTCTGTGATACTGATGTAAGTATATTTATGACTGAGAGGCAAAATCTGTGAAATCCATCACTATGTGTGTAGTGCGTTCTCCAAATCGGCTAGGATTTCTATGTCTTCTAGTGTCTCCCCAGCCTAAGGTGATCCTGGGCAATAATGATCATCAGGTTTCCATCATTGTTAGAAAATGGCACAGTGAATGTGCAATAGGCCTAGATTTTATTTAACTTGATACTGTCAAATAAAATTGAGCTGATTGAAAGAGATGTGACAGAGATGAGTCCATGCGGGTTCTTAATGCATATTAAATTGAGTCACTTCAAAGTGAACGTTGGCCAAAGTAAAAAGATACAGCTGTGGAATAAATACTGGTTTCCTTTTTTTCTGTTTGTTTGTTTTTTATTACCAGTACGACACTTTAGATTAGAAAGCTTTGTCTGTATGCATTTGCAGAATTTGGAGTATGCATTCAACAATGAATGAGAGGGTTTGATTTGTATTGTAGACCACGTTAGTTGTGGCGACTCAGACAATTATTACAGACAAGTATAATCAGTTTGGGGACCAGCTGAAAATATGTGGCCCACAGACTTGTGTTTGAAAAGTGTGACTTAGAAATTGATGGCTTATTGTGTTTTGTAGCGGCAACGAATCAGAGTACTACTCCTCAAGCAGCAGCAACAGAGGAGTGCCATTCGACAGGAGAGGGGCCCACAGGAGCCTGCTGGCAACATGACCCCAGGAACACCACGACCCTGGCCCCAGGAGGGCCTTGGGCAGCAGAGCGAAATGTTCAGTAGACCTCCTCCACCCTATCCTGGACAAGGACCCCTGAGAGGACCCATGAGGTTCCCCGGACCTTTCCCAGGGGATCAGCGCGGCCCTTTCCCTAATGAGGGGCAGATTCCCAGGGGCCAACATCCTGCAGATCCTAATCTGAGACATCAGGGTCCAAGGTGTGTGTTATCATATTATGTTTGTCATTCAAACTTTGTGTCTAAGCTGCAGTTTTAAATATTATGAAATCGGTAAACGACACAACACTGCACCTACTAAGAATGTCTTTCTTATCTGTTCATATATGTTCTTTCAGGTTTGCATTTCCACCTTGTGGTCCAGGACCTCATGGAGGCCAGGAATTCTTTCCCCGAGGTCCTCCAATGCAAGATGTCCCCCTTCAAATGAGACGATCCGTGTCTGCAGACATGGCAAAGGCTATGGGAGGCAACCCTATGGGGCTCCCCCAGCACTTCCCTCCACGTGGTATGCCAGTGCAGCAGCACAATATAATGGGACAGCCTTTCATTGAGCTACGACACAGAGCAGTGGAGAACAGGCTTCGTATGCCCTTTCCCCCGGGTGCCATGCATGGGAACAACATAGACCCCAACATGCAGGCTCAGAGGCCACCTGGCTTTCTGGGAGCACCTGAGTTCAGGTTCCCTTCCAACCAGGGGCCCCGGATGGTGGACCCTATGGGAAACCAAACTGGCCAAGTCCAGCTATCTGCTAGCGTGGACAATCTGAACCAGCAGGCCCAGATGAGCAACATGCCTAGACAATCTGCTTTGATGAGATCCATGAGCCATCCAGCTTCAAATGAGGCCCATAACATGGCAACATCAATGATGCTGGTTACGCCCTCTGCTGGGCAGACTGACACAGTCTCAGAGTCCAGCAATGAAGCTGTGGAAGAGAAATTGGACGTAGAAGAATCAGCAGTCAAAGATCTTGAGGATGTGGAGGTCAAAGATTTGGTGGATGCTGACTTGGAGAACTTGAATTTGGATCCAGAAGATGGCAAAGACCTAGACTTGGAGACAAACGACCTACATCTTGATGACTTCCTGACATCTGGGAAATTTGACATCATTGCTTACACAGACCCTGACCTAGATGACATCAAGAAAGACCTGTTCAGTGAGGAATTGGACCTCAATGACCCTATGGATGATAATACTGACACCACAGACATCCATAAGGTTCTGTCTGAGAAAAGAAACTCAAACACTGGTGGAACAGAGATCTCATCCAGTTCAATTTCTGTAATGGCAAAGTCTGAGGCCTCATGTGAGTCGTTTTCAGCTGAAGTCAAACAGGAAGCCACAGGGAGTGGCTCTTTGGCACCTGGGCAGGAGATCAAAACAGAGGTCAAAGACGGTCGGAAGCCTTCTGAGTTGATAGACCAGCAAGCCAATGGAAACACTATAACCCCAAACCAGCAAGGAGTGCTCTCTGACTCCACCCCAGTCCTCTCTAGTTTACTCATTAAGCAGCAGCCTGAGGAGCAGTCATTAAACCCAATGGTTGAATCTGTCAATCAAGGCAGCAACCTCATGGCCCAACCAAATCAAGTCACTGACACTCAGCATACCTCTGGACTTACTATGAGTCAAACAATACCTGACACCACCACTGTAGGAGAAGCTTCCATGTCTGGTTTTGGGGCAGACAACCAGGTGGGGCTAACCCCTGGAGTGGACCAAAGTGGTCTGAGCCAGGCCCAACAGACCATGCTCAACCAGGCAATGGGTCAGCAGGGCCAGCAGCATCGTCCTCTGCTGTTGGAGGAACAGCCACTCCTCTTGCAGGATCTCTTGGACCAGGAGAGGCAGGAGCAACAGCAGCAGAGGCAAATGCAGGCCATGATACGGCAGCGCTCCAGCGACTCCTTCTTCCCAAATATTGGTAAATTATTTAGGGTACACTTTGATGCCAGTAAAGGGGACTGTGATTATTTAAGAGACTATTGACATGAGGATTTTTTTTATTATCAGTCTCTTTTATAAAGAGATTATTTCTGACAGTAAAATGTTTATTTACAGATTGTGATGCCATCACTGACCCTATCATGAAGGCTAAGATGGTTGCCCTGATAGGCATCAACAAAGTCATGGTTCAGAACAACATGGGAATGTCTCCAATGGTCATTAACAGGTAAAAGGCCCACTTGGGCGCCCTACAATTCTCAAATACAGGTTAAGTAATTTTTATTGAATAATTGTATTTTTTAATTTTTTAATTGGCCAATTATTGGTGTTCATAATGTAATACTGGTGTCATCAGTCCCAAGCAGTACTGGTTCGGCTGTTTTGATGGCATTTGGTTTTTCAAACAAAATTAATGCCAATTTCATAACCCAACTACTTGGCAGTTTCATCATTAAGAAGTAGGAGGGGTACTGGAATGGAGGTGTTCCTTTCATGATAAGCATTCTGACATGTTGTATGGTGTTGCTCTATCACAGATTTCCTCCTGGTCCTGTACCACCATGCCCTGAAAGCACACCACTTCCTCCACAAGTTGTTGGACAGGTAATTGAACCATTAGTCTGTTTAGATGTTATTTAAAATCTATGTGCATAAATTGCCAGGAAAATGTGAAGCTCTAACAAATGACCTGTTTTGTCAACTTTAAAATCAGGACGGCAAATTGACACAAGTAGCAAGGCCTAATCCACCAAACTTTGGAACAGGTTTCGTCAGTAAGTTCTCAATATATATATGCATCTTCAACTTTTTGTTTGAAGGTCTGTCAGGCCTGGGAATGTTAAGATGTTTGTTTTTTATGCTGTCAAGATTGATAACAAAGGAGCCTTTGTCTCCTTTTCAGACAACGCTCAGAGGGCTCAGTATGAGGAGTGGCTCCAGGAGACACAGCAACTACTTCAGATGCAGCAGAAGTTTCTGGAAGAGAAGATTGGAGCTCATAGGAAGTCTAAGAAAGCCCTGTCTGCCAAGCAGAGAACGGCTAAGAAGGCAGGAAGAGAGTTCCCAGAGGAGGACGCTGAGCAGCTCAAACATGTCACAGAGCAGCAGGGTGTAGTGCAGAAACAACTGGAGCAGGTACATTTTCAGCCTGTCAAACACCTCCACAGAATTTTATCCCTGCCCTGTTCTGAACCATGGCCCCCCTAAGCTATTTCCTCTTTGTCTGTCCTGTGAGCAAGTTTAGGACAAATATATCACACTGTGGCTTTGAACAAGGACTTGGCAATGCAATCATTCACTTCTCCCCTCTGATAAACAGAGATGTTTTCATAACTGCCTTGTGAATTTGTCAAAAAGCAACTTATATCTTATGCTGCTTTTGTTTTTATCCATTTTTATCCATTGTTTGTTTTTGTTTTTAAACTAAATGATCCTCAATTACATTGTTTCTGTGTGTATGCCTTACTATGTCTTGTTTCAGATCCGTAAGCAGCAGAAAGAGCATGCAGAACTTATAGAGGAGTACAGTGTGAAACAGCAGCAAAACAACATGCCACCTATAATGCCTGGAATACCACCAATGCCAGGTCCTGCTGGAATGGTACCCAGTGGACCACCAATGGTCCAGCCTCCCATGAACCCCATGGTGCCGATACAACTTCATCCAGGCCAGCCAAATGCACCTCCACGCATGCCCAATGCACCACCTGGCTGGCATCCCGGAGCTCCCATGCCCATGAGTGGTCCTGCCATGCCACCTATCATGCCCCCCCAGGTGCCTATGGGAAATCCAGGTCAGCCTCATCAGATGCCAATGGGTAACCTACCTCAGCACACACAAATGCCTGTGGAGCCCCAACCACCACAGGCTCCACAGGGTGGCGTAAAGCCCGTGCAAGCAGGTGGTGTGAAGTTTGATGACAACAACCCATTCAGTGAGGGTTTCCAGGAGCGGGAGAGAAGGGAGAGGCTGAGGGAGCAGCAGGAGAGGCAGAGGGTGCAGCTCATGCAGGAGGTTGAGCGACAGAGAGCTCTGAAACAACGCATGGAGATGGAGCAGCAAGGCATGTTGGGGCCAGATGGGAACATGGCTCCACTCGCTCAAATGCCTTTTTTCAATGCTGAGCTGCCGCAGGACTTCATGCAGCCTCAGAGGCCTCCACCACAACAACAGCAACAACTTGGACCAATGTTCCCACAACCGCAGGGGATACAGCCTGGTATGGGCTCCCCGCCTGGGGCATTTATGCAAGGTGACAGGAGGGCCATGATGGGCAATGGGATGATGCCCCAGGACATGGGACCCGGTTTTGGGCATGATAATCTTGCCCTACAGGCAGCTAACTTTCCCCAGGGTCAGCCCAGACCCCGTCGGTTTAGTGGGCCAGGAATGATTCCTCAGATGCCTGGTGAAGGTCTCCCATTTGGGACTGATTCAGCCACACCTCTGCCCTCCAACTTCCCTGGCTCAGGTACGTCTCTAATCCAACTCTACTCCAACATCATCCCAGATGAGAAAGGGAAAAAGAAGAGGAACCGCAAAAAGAAGAAAGACGATGACACAGATTCAGTCAAGACGCCCTCAACTCCGCACTCTGACCTCACAGCTCCCCTCACACCCTGTGTCTCAGACACCTCCTCCACACCAACCAGGAACACCCATCTGTTTGGGGACCAGGATCTGTCCAGGTCCCCCTTGTTGGGGTCTTCAACCCCTAGTCACTCTGAGCTGGAGAGACAGCTGTCTGGAGGGCTAGCTGGACAACCTGGTCTCCCTTCAGACATGGCAAGGGCCCAGGCTCAGGAGCAGGACAGGATCCTCAACAACATTAAGCTGGAGCAGACTGATGCCAGTGAGTGTCATGGGCCTAGGGAAGGTCCCATTGGCTCAGAAATGGGCTCTGTGAAGGAAGAGGGTAGTAAAGGGGACATGTCCCCCTTCCCTACAGGGCAAAGTCCCTCCAACAAGGGCGAGGCTGGAAATGAACTACTGAAACACCTCCTGAAAAACAAGAGTACGCCTCCACCTGGGCTGCCCCACCAGAGGTCAGAGGAGAGCCTGCGCTCAGAGGAGGAGGAGCATACAGACTGCAAGGCCGTGCTCAGGCAGAGCTCCATGGACAGTAATGGGGTGAGTCTGTTGTTTGATGAGTCACATGGTATAGAGCGCTGTGGGGGTGATCAACATAGTGAGTCATAGACACGCTAAGTTATTCAGATGGGAGGCACATCAGAGTTCATCTAACATAATTTGTATGAGTCATAGCTGTCAGTTTTTGAATGAGTCATAGCTGTCAGTCTTTGTGTCTTTGAAAATGCCTTACTTTTTTCCTGAAAGGGATGCCATAATACTGCTCAAATCACTTAGGTTTTATTGCTGACATTATATTTTTCCACTATCTTATCTCCAGGCATACTCTGATGGCACTCCTGACTTCCCTGGACCTCTGCTCCCTGAACAGGTGAAGAAAAAAGGGAGGAACAAGAGGACACCCAAAGGTGGGGAGAAACCGGCCTCTCGTTACAAGAAGAGGAAGAAGGAAGGGGAGGAGAAGCAACTGATGCACTCTGGCCCTGACACTGTAATGAACCAAATTAAGCAGGTAGGACATGGATCTTTTTCCTGCACTATTTAAGGCTAATAAGAGGCTTCATATAGGAATATCTAGCTCGAAAACAGAATACTTGATTCACTATCTTGCAGTACTAATTAGAGCCGAAAAAGAAAAGTGTTTCCACTGAGCGCAAAGGCACCGTTTCATGTATCATAAGCATATTACTGTAATTACGTATTTGCTGGGTGACAGTTATTATTCTCCTTCCATTCTCCTGAATAATATCAGCTACTAATGCCTGGGTGTATGATTATATTGTTACTCCTTCTGTGCTACATATTGATTTAAGCTTTATGGAGCTGCATCACTTCCTAGAGAAGTGAACTGCAATATAATCTTCATCATATTAAATATAGTTTAACAAAAATGATTTAATTTAAATGTATTTACTGTAGTATACTGGGTTCTCACAGGAATAATGGGGGTAAGAGTCTTCCAAAATGGTTCAAATTGAGGCAAATATGATTTTTTTTATTTATATTCCCCTAACTTTGACCATACATATGTTATGCCATATCTAAGGCACGCATAGCTGCAAGAAAACAGTTGTGAACGCTTTTGAATTATCTGCATTCCTGTATAAATGGCTTCTAATATGGTCTGGTCTTCATCAAAGTCACAAAAACAGATAAACACTATTTAGCAACACAGAAAAAATGTTTACTTTTGCATGTCTTTATTGAACATATTGTTCAAACACAGCTTGGATTGGAAAAATGATTTGAACCATGTGCTTAGTAACTGGTTGCACCAGCAATAACCTCAACCAAACATTTCCTTTAGTTGTGGTCAGACATGCACAACAGTTAAGTATTTTGGGCCATTCCTTACTGAACTCATTGATATTTTTGGGATGACATGAACTGCTTGCTTCAGGTCATGCCACAACATTTCAATATGGTCAGGACCCAGCCTCTGCTTCAGATCACGGACCGTTACACTGGTACTGTCCTGTAGAATTACAATCCCTGAAATTTATAGTTTCCTCAATGATTCCAAGCCGTCCAGGCACTGGGGCAGCAAAAGCAGTCCCAAACCATAATGCTCCCTCTACCATGCTTCATGGTTGGGAAGAAGTTTTGCTGTTTGTCTCATCTGTCCACAGAAAACTTTGCCAAAGACCACCTGGACGTTCCACAAAGCTACTGGAAAATTTGAGGCAATGTTTTTTTGTGGAGAGCAGTGGTTTCCTACCATGAACTCTTGTTTAGTGTTTTTGTTATTGTGGACTCATGGACACAGATGTTAGAAAGTTCAAGAGATGCCTGCAGATCCTTACCTTAGGATTCTGTGTCACCTCCTTGACCATTATGCTGTGTGCTCTTGCTGTGATCTTTGTTGGACTCCTAGAGAGAGTAGAAATTGCACTGAATTGTCACCATGAAAGAAAAGAAAAACGGAATCCAAGGCGCACATAGAAAAAGGTTAAATGTCTTTGTTCTATTGGCTTGTTCAAAGAAGAGGTTTAAAAATGTAGAATGCTACAATGCGTTTCAGCATTGGCCTTCCACAGGGAGCACAAAGCTTCGAACAGTTCCATGTTCAATATGGCTACTGCCTATCCATAGGTTGTACATATAAAGAAAGACAAAGGGACTCTTGCTAAGCAAAGAGCTACCACTACCCCAGAGTAATTCATATTGTGCAATTTATGTTTTAGTCTTTTCTTGTCATTCTAGCCTCATTCCTTCCTCTAATCTTTCTTTCCTCCCACAGCAGCTCTCCCTGCTGCCCCTGATGGAGCCACTGATTGGAGTCAACTTTGCCCATTTTGCTCCCTACGGCAGCGGCCAGCTCAATGGGGAGAACCTCCTGTCTGGGAGCTTCGGCAGTGCCTCGCTGGATGGGGTCTCTGACTATTACTCCCAGCTGGCCTACAAGGTGAGACCTCCTTACCTTGCTAAGTTACTGAGTGATGTGTTAGAAAGGCTGCAGCGTCGTGTAATGACATTGCATTGGTCTTGATTCCCAAAGCAGAGTAACCTGAGCAACCCACCTACACCACCAGCGTCTCTTCCTCCCACCCCACCACCTGTGAACCGACAGAAAATGATCAATGGCTTTGCCACAACAGAAGAGCTGGCCAGCAAAGCTGCAGCCATGGGTAAGCATTTTTCTCTACACTGATGTTGATAATTAAATCAGCAAAAATCTAGTAGTGCTTAAGTAAAATATATTCTTACATTTCAATCTGCCCCTATTTCAAACAGTGTCCAAAGGCCTGGTTCCAAAGCCGCTTCACATTCCATTCAGGACTGAGGAGGATTTGCTGGCCCGAGCCATTGCTCAGGGACCCAAAACTGTGGATGTCCCAGCTTCTCTCCCCACACCACCCCACAACAACCAGGAGGAGCTCAGGTAACAGACAGATGGTGCCAGACAGTAGTGCTTTCCAACTGGAGTGGGCTGTCACACTATGTATGTATGTCACATGTATGTATCAAGACTTGTTACTATTGAAGCTTGTATTCATGCACCAATGTCTAGTCTAGCTGCAGGATATTGAAGAAACATTGGTAAATGTTTTGTTTTCTCCCCCGAAAACTGTGATAATGACATTGGAATGCACATGAACACAGGTTATTGTACATAATTCCATTTCCAGCACTTGGGTGATGAAGATGAGATGCTAATGCTTAAGATTTAGCAATAGAATAATGTGTGGTTACGCATAAAACACAGGTACAACACAGCTGTGGGGATTGCATCCTCATGAGACCCACCTGAGGACCCTTTAAATCACGCCTTTTTTAATTTGGATGGTGACAAAGGAGTCCCTGCCCTCCAGCTATATACACCACATCACCTTCCCCACCCCCTTCAAGTCGATACTATTCCTCACCGTGCCCAAAAAGGGCTGTGAGAGGCCACTGAGAACCTATGGAGAGACCTGAACGCTTGACCCTGTGCCATGAGCAGGTCTTTCTGTAGTGGGAGCTGCCACGGGTCCTTGCACAAGAGTTTGACTATCTCCAGGGACCATGGCTTCTTGTGCCAGCGGGGACCTGGCACTGTCCTTCCCTCATCGATGCAAAGAGATCAACATTGGTCTTGACAAGCTGATCCCATATGTGGGATCCAGGGTGGTGGCACCATTCTTTTGCATGGGGACTGCCCCTGGACAGCAGCTGCATTCAGACAGCATTCAGGACTCCAGGAGCATGAGTTTCTCGGAGTGACAGGCAGTGGGCACAGCTGCAAAGGAGAAGTCTAATCAAAACAGTGGAAAGGACTGTTGATGTACGTTATGACCAGTGAGTTGACGCTCCTTTGCAATCTGTGGTGACCCTGTAGCACTGGTCTGAAGTGTCAAAGTGCCAGAAACACTGACAACAGCCCAAAGTAATTTATGTGGACTGTCCTCGGACCACAGCCCCCAAACTGGAAAACTGCCTTAGCATGAAGCTCCTCACTGCAGTAGGGACTTAATATTCTGTCCATGGTTACCCCTTGGGACAGAAGTGTGTGATCTCTCCATGGAATAAGTGCCTGTTTGCATGTGGGAGAAACCCTGAGCATAAGACTCATACGACTGGCCAAAATCCAACACTGGATTTGGATAAGACCAAACAGGACTACACTAATCATGGAGGCCATCATTCCACTCAGTTGTAGTCACTGCCATAATTGCACTTTGTGTCCTAATTGGTATTTTTGAAAGGTCTATACCCTGTGCACGATTGGTAATTGAGTTCCACTCCAGTCCCAGTTGATGTAATGTAGTTAATTGCTAAACCCAGGGATTTTACATGAGAACACAGCATGCTCATATGAGACATTGCTAATTCCTTTGACTCTACTGTCAAAAGCCAATTGTCTAAATAATCCAGGATTTTAATCATTTTGCTCTCAGTGGAGCTAGGTCTATCTCCACCACTTGACTGTGCATGGCACCAGGCTCAGACCAATTGGGAGGACGAGGAACTCGTAAGCTACAAAATTAAGAGAGTATTTTCTGTGTTGGAAAGAGGCTCTGTAAGGTAGATAGATACTTTATTGGTCCCCGGAGGGAAATTCTTGAAAGA
The DNA here is from genome assembly GCA_034670385.1 of Hoplostethus mediterraneus. Lineage (NCBI taxonomy): Eukaryota > Metazoa > Chordata > Actinopteri > Trachichthyiformes > Trachichthyidae > Hoplostethus > Hoplostethus mediterraneus. Next base: position 2,235,818 of record JAXDDW010000029.1, on the reverse strand, counting down.
GATGACCTTGTTAGTGTTCTTGTGAGTTCTTTTGAAAAATCATGGCTCCACCACAACAGAACGTCCGTGCAAGAAGATTTATTTACAATAATGATTTAAGTACAAAACAAAATAGTTCAGCCAAAAAAATATTTAGTATTTACAAAGAACTTACCAAAAGAAAACCCAATCTAGAGTTTGACTACTCACAGGAGGTGATACACCAGTTCTGGGTATGCTGCTCCACTGTCAAGTATAAATAGGAAATAAGTAAGTAATTAATCAGTAATAAAACTCAAAAGAGAGGCTTTCTGAATGGATGACGTCATCACGCAGGCAAAATGAGGACACGCATGGAATTGCTGACGCAAAACCTGGGGAGCGGTGCCCTCTTGTGGACAAGAAGGATTCATTGTTAATGTCACTCGTGACCTGCGTTCTGAGTGAGGGTTAATTTATTTTTTTATTTCTCTGATCATTTGTTTTATTACACTTTGTGTTGTGGTGCAAACACAGAATTCCAGCGTTGTCTTCCTAAGGCAATGTGCGCACAATCCAGGTTGGGTAATTGGATGGACCATGCCCAGACGAACCAGGCAGGAATCTTGTGTATCCTTCTTGGCTATGGTGTATTCACAGGAGTGTGGGGAGGGATACAAACTGCTCCTACTGACAGTCAGCCTGTCCTTGGTTCGCTTGTAAGCCATCTTACACATCTCTTTACTTAGACTTAAACTAGCGAGTAAACAAATAGCCGTAGTAGTCCAATAAGCTTGAAGCAAAACACTCCCAAACAACGCCTAACGGGGGGAACACACTCACCAACCAACAGGACAGTTAAGTTGAATGTAACTTTGCTGGCTAGTTAGCTTGTAAGCTAGTGTGAGGGGTTAGCTCAACGAGGTGAAGAGCAATAGAATTTAAGGGATGGGGAAGGTGTTATGGAAAATCATGATGTAAGTGTGCTTTTGATATGCTTAAACTATAAATTGCAATAATATGTATGTGTAGTCATAGCTAGTGGAAAACCACTGAGCTAAAAGGTGTGTGTGTGTGTGTGTTGTTCATTTCCTCTTGATCTGGCAGAAAGTTGGACCTGGGAAATGAGTAGGTCTTGGGGTCAAGGAAGGTCAAGTCGTAAAGAGTTGGAGCAGAACTTTTATTGCATGGGAGATAACCTCTTTAAGGCCGGGCGATGGTGAATGGCTTTGCAGGTCTTCCCTTACTAGCCTTTTACTATGTGTGTCTGTAGAACTGGTCAGTCATGTGTATAAATGTATCTGAGGAACTGAATTTGGGTTTCAGCTCTGCTTGCAAGCATTAAAGGCCTAAGAGATGAGGGTCTGTTGTTGTGGAATATTGTGTTATAGCTTTATTGAGCTGATCTCACCAACTAGACAAAGTGCAATTGACTTAAGATTGCCACGACAAAGGTGACATGGTGTAGCTACCCTGGAGTGCTGTGCCTCCTTCGTCACCACTCCCATCAGCCTATTAAAAAGGCATGATTTAAAGGGTTTTCAGGTGGGTCTAACAATGATGCAATCCCTGTAGCCAAATTGTACCGAGTGAACTGACTGACAAGGGAACTTGTTTAGGGGCCATCTGAAACACCTTTACCTAAATGGAAAAATGATGTAAAAATCAGTCTCTTGCGATTTGGAAATTATTTAACCAATATTGCGTTTTTTTCCCCCCTCAATTAATTTTGTAGCCCTAATGCCAACACTAATAGGACATTGTTTCTCTTGCCTTCTTCTTTTCAACAGTAACAGGGGACAGGAATCTTGCAAGGACAGGGACACACCAGACAGTTTTGTTCCATCCTCATCTCCTGAGAGCGTGGTTGGCATGGAGATCAGTCGCTACCCAGACCTGTCCTTGGTGAAGGAAGAGCCCCCCTCCCCTTGCCTGTCTCCCATTCTCCCCATGCTCCCTGCACCTGATGGAAAAGGTAAATAAACAGAACTCTAAAATAATCAGCCCACTTTTAATATCGATTCTCAATGACTTTGAAAGAGGGTTCATGATTGGGGCATGGGTGGCAGGAGCTTCAGTCACAAAGACTTCTCAACTGGCTAGTGTTTCAATAGGAACAGTGACTATTAGTGACATTTAGACCTATCGGAAAGACATCAGTAAATGGGGTCGGAAATTGTGGTCGAAAGGGCACATTCAATGACCGTGATGCTTGTGCATTAGTGTGATATGTAAGGAAAAACAGAAGAGCAACTAACAGAACAGAACTAACAGAAGAGCAAGAAGAGCAACTTCCCCTTACAACTCTTCCTCAGTCTGATCATGTCCTGCCTTGACATTCTCAGTCAAGTGATATTATAGTAGGGTTGCACGCATGTAAACCCCTCATTACGTGAAGACATTAAGACAAATGCACATTTGAAGAGGTCAATTGTGCAAAAACCATAGAGTGGGCGAGTGCATGTGTGGCGTACACCAAGAGAAGGGTACACTGTGCATAACTAACCCAACTGACCTAAAATGGCCTCCTTTTTTAATTCAAGGTTTCCGTTATATATTTTTCAGGGTCAGAGATCAAGCTGCAAGATATCAAGACAGAGCCTTCAGGAATGTTCTTTGGCTCCCCCTTTGGCCCCATGTCTAATGATTCAAAACAAGGGCTGGTGTCTGTGGCTATCACACTGAGACCAGCTGCAGCAGAGGTGAGAGCACTTCAATTCCTTATGCTTTCAAAGAAAATCTACATACTCAACCCAAACTTTGGTCCCACTTTAATTAATTTCTACTTTGATAATCTTTCATAAGTTTTTTAGTTTTTTATTATTATTGCCATGGTACCATCAAGACGCAAATTCAGATCAGTCAGGGGTGAGACGCTTACTCCTCTATACTTGTATGCTGTCAAAAGTTTTTTGTTTTTTTTATTGATCAGTATCAGTAAAGTAATCAATAAAAGAAATGAAAAGCTGCATTTTAAGAAAGTAAAAGCTGTATTGTAAAATTAATCTTAACATCAACTTTCAATAATCTCATATTCAAAAATAATTATTCACTAATTCACAAATCCACCATTGGATTGCACGGATTCTGTTCTTTTCTTTCTCTATCAATATAATTTGATGTCCCTGAACCACTGCTGGTGAGATATTTTTGAAATGAGACCTAGTTAACGAGACTGTTCTTGTGTTTCTTTGTGTCAGAACATCACAGGTGTAGTGGCAGCCATTTCAGACCTCCTGTGTGTGAAGATCCCTAGCAGCTATGAGGTCAGCAGCACCCCAGAAAGGGGGCCACTGGCCATGCTCAGTGGTCTGAGGGTGGGCCCCCATGGCCTAGAGCCTAGGCCTCCCATGCTCTTCCAGGGACGTGGGGATGCCAGAGGCCCTCAGGGGGGCCCAGGCCAGCTAATAAGGTTCAGTGGAACACAGGGGATGATGCAACAGCAGCAGCCACATCACCTCCGTTTCCAACCTGACAGCCCAGGTGAGGGAATAAAACCAAAATTAAACACGAATACTGCCCATTCCCCCAAGTATTGTATTACAACTTTAATTGAAATGACTCATGTCTGATTTCACTTAAACTTAATGACACCCTGTGAAAAAGCATAAAGTGGCAGGGCAATCTGACTATGTAATTATTTCCCCTTTAACTGTCTCTGGTGCAATTAGCTCTCTCTTAACACTATTTACAAATGTTAATTTTGTCTTGTACGTCATTATTCATCCGGAGCTAAGGGCATTGCCTGGCCCAGGTGATGATTTGGCATCCTTATTGATTTTAGACAGTGATTCTCTCAGCTAATGAAACAGAATGATGATCGTTGGTAAGACCAAAGTGGCACACCAACTCCTGGTTATTGCTGTCAAACCATTAGGCAATTGAGCATCATACCTCAGTAAGGTATGAAGGTTCTGAAATGTGTAATCCTTTTAAAAACATGCTTTGGGGAGAACGCTTTTGATCACCTAATAATGGGCCGAGGTATACATTTTAATTTGTGCTAAATTGTGTTGTGATGCTTCAGGCTCAGCTGCAGCTAGAGGGCCTGATCAGAAGACCCCTGGTAGCCCTGGATCCAAGCCTCAGTGGTGCTGCCACTGCAAGGTGGTAGTTCTGGGAAATGGAGTGCAGAAATCCATGAAAGACCTCCCTGCCCACAAACAGGTACTGATTGTCAGAATCATTAATAGCTAATAAAGTATAACATCATTATTTTGGGTGAAATAATGAATTATCTTTAGCAAAGTATTGACATTTCCACGGTCTACATGCTTAAAATGTTTATTATATAACTACATTCGGCCCGTTGAAAGTCCTCTCAATCTGACGAACATTGATCGTTGTAGTGTTGATTTTCCCTATGGGGTACTGTATAGCTGGGTCATGACTGGAGGCCCAGACCTCACTTCAAAGGATATATTAAACCACATTCTGCCTAAAGGCCCACGCACATCCACATATGCCCACACACATGCACGGCACCGTGGTTATACTGCACATAAACTCTAATTATGTAAATCCTGCCTGTTGGAGTGAAATCCATCTCTGAGCAATTAGTGGGTTAAGTAGTGTGGCCAATGACTGCAGTCAGGGGGATATCTTGGTTATTTAAATATTGTAGCTTTTTGATGTTTATTTCATAACTCCTTTTAAAATCAGTTACGCTTGAGCAATTCACGTTGATCAGCCTTTGATCTATCACTTCATTCCTGATTCAATCTCTTAATACTTTGACTCTTTCTCTCATTAGGAGTCTGAAGGTCACTTGAAGTCCGAGGGGTGCTTGGTCTTCTGCAGTCATAGCTGCTTCCTCCTTTATTCTTCCTCCTCCTCTTCACAATCCAGATCAACCACAGAAACTAAGGTTTGTCCCACTGGAGTCCATGCACAGACACCACCATCAATCTAAATGGTAAGCAATTGATATGATTTTTCTTTTTTTTCTTGCTGGACATCATGTTCTCGTCTGGTTTCATCCTTTCAGGAGTCAGTGGCCCTTCTCCCAGACTCGGAGCAAAAAGAGAGCCTTTCTAAAGCCCAGCACCAGTACAGTAACAACATGTCCTCACTGGATGTCCATTGCCTGGCCCAGCTCCAACCCAAACAGTCTCCCCCCTCCACCCCACCCATCCCCTTCCCCACGGCAAGCGGGACACCCAAGACAGAGGCCAAGTCTGATACCATCAAAGTGACCGTGAAGCTGAAGGCGCGGCCAAGGGCCCACCACCATGATGGATGGCACCAGGGAAAGAGACAGAAGGGCCTCCGCTGGAGGAAGTGGACAGTCCAGGTGGTGATGCCCAGAGGTAACTCCCAACTCCCAGATGAGGATAAGATTGATGACCTCCTGAAGAAGTTGGGGGCCTCCTTGCGCCCCCCTGCCTTACTCCGGGACCAGAGGCGTTGTTGTTTCTGCCACCAGCTTGGAGATGGGATCACTGATGGCCCCGCCAGGCTGCTTAACCTGGATCTGGATGTGTGGGTCCACCTTAACTGTGCCCTGTGGTCCACTGAGGTGTATGAGACTCAGGCTGGTGCCCTCATCAATGTGGAGCTGGCACTGCGCCGTGGCCAATCAGTCCGCTGCGCCTACTGCCAGCAAACTGGTGCTACCAGTGGCTGCCACCGCCTGCGCTGTACCAATGTCTACCACTTCACCTGTGCTCTACAAGCTCATTGCACCTTCTTCAAGGACAAGACTATGCTATGTCATGCCCACAGGCCCCGGGGTACAGCTGGACAGGCACTAGAGCATGAGCTGCGCTGCTTTGCTGTCTTCCGACGCGTCTACGTCCAGAGGGATGAGGTGCGTCAGATTGCTACTGCTGTGCAGCAGCCTGAGCTGGGCTACACGTTTCGTGTGGGCAGCCTGGTGTTGCATGCCATGGGCCAACTAACCCCCCAGCAGATGGCAGCCTTCCATTCCCCCACGGCCATCTTCCCAGTTGGCTATGAGGCTTGCCGCATCTACTGGAGCATGCGCCATGGCAACAGGCGCTGTCGCTATATCTGCTCTGTTGAGGAGAGAGAGCGGCATCCAGAGTTTTCCATCCGGGTCATTGAACAGGGCTACCAGGACCTGGTCCTGACTGACACCACTGCTAAAGGTATGTCCCCATTCATTCCTCTCACAGAAATATGATTCTTGATGTTCCCAGTCCTGTCAAGAGTTTGATATGGTTTGTAACCATCTTGAGTGATTGTCTTGCTGTGTCATTAGAAGTGTGGGATAAGGTTCTGGGTCCTGTTGCTGAGAGACGAACTGAATCAGGCACTCTTAAGCTCTTCCCTGTCTACCTGAAAGGCGTGGATCTGTTTGGGCTCACAGTCCCTGCAGTCACCAAAATCAGTGAATCGGTTTGTAGCTGTTTTCAGTGAATTTCATTCACATTACAGAATGTACAATCCTATAGATGCTGCAGAATCTCAACCTGTTTTACTCTATTCCAGCTCCCAGGAGTGGAAGCTTGTGAGAAATACTCATTCCGCTATGGACGCAACCCTCTAGTGGAGTTGCCCCTCATCTTCAACCCTGCTGGCAGTGCCCGTGCGCAACCAAAAACAAACACTCCCGCCACTGCACTGGTGATAAGGTACCTTTGGGTGAAGTTGACACTAATTCATCCTTGTTGACATAGATTATCTCAAGTCGTACTTGTTTCATGTTATGGGCAGCAGGGTGGCCTAGTAGTTAGACAGTCCTTCAACTGGAAGCCCCACGTGGCCGGCAAGTGTCTGCCCTGCTGAAGTGTGGTTGAGCAGGACACTGAACAACAGGCGGTATTCTGTAGCTGACCTTGCACTCTGACCTCCCTAGGAGGGCAGGGAAAAAGAGAAAAAGTTTATTATTAGTAGGTGGCCGGACACACTATGGCAGGCTATTGTTGTATGCCAAACGAAGTATACTAAAAGATGGAGCCAATTCTGGCAGAATCTCAAACTTCTCAAACATATGTGGAGTAATTAACATATCATGCCAAAACCTAAGGCTCTTGAAAGGCTGAATGGATTTTGTTCATCTACATGGACATCTGTTCTTCAAGGGCTTCTCTATCAATTCATCATTCAAGATTTTTGTTTTGTTTAAAAAAACAAGAGTTATGGCCTAATATGTCCCAGGTGGGTATAATATACAAAATCTTACAACCAACTCTGTTTTCATAAAGACCATCATTCAAGTTATCTGTGATCAAAGTTTCAAAATTTTTGATTAAAATATATCGAAACAATATGGAACTGAGTAAGCAGAAAATGTTGCAGGCTGCCATTTTGCCAAAATACAGCTCCTTCAGGCAGTTTTCCCAGTAACAGTGGCCAAAGAATTTCTTGAACATTAAGACCACCAGAGACCCTTTAAAAGCCACCACCTTTTTGAGCTTTATGTAAGTAATTTATACCAAAGAACTCCCTTTTCCAAAATTGTAAGGTGGTATTTATGCCGATGACTTCCATTAGTATACAAACAGTTTACCTCTTCAATGTCTTTTGCACAAGACTTAAACCTACCAGCTAGCCCTCTCTAAACTCTATACTACAAACTACTACAAAAAATAGTGGCTGCCAGCCACGTCATGGCTGATTGTGGCAATATTTATTATTATTATTATTATTGTTGTCGTCACTATTATACAGTACCTGTCCCCCTTTCAATATACAGGCCACAGCCGCAGACTGTATCTACAAGCAGTGCCAGGTCCAACCAGAATGTGGCCCAAGGAGAAGGTGGCGCCCCCCACAGCAAGCCTCCAGTAGTGCACCCCAGGTCCTCTCAGTACCGCTGGATGAAGAGTGAGTGGAGAGCCAATGTCTATCTGGCCCGCTCCCGCATCCAGGTGAGTTTTGAACTAGTAATCAGACGTATTTATTTAATTATGATGGAATGAGATTGATGTTCTTGTTTCCTGTGGACAGAATGAATAACAAAATGTGTAATCTATTCACAGGGCCTTGGGCTGTTTGCTGCTAGGGACATTGAAAAACAAACCATGGTGATTGAGTACAATGGAACCATCCTCCGCAATGAGGTTGCCATCAGGAAAGAGAAGATCTATAGATCTCAGGTATGCCTTTTTTTCTTTTTTCAAACATCATGCTGTTGATGTTAAATGAAAATGATGTAGTTGTTTTGTATTTGACCTGCAAATTCATGAAAAGTCATAAATTGTTTTCATCAAAAGTTCCAGCTAGTAATATTTCTTCACTCATACAGAACCGAGGAATGTTCATGTTCCGCATCGACAGCGAACATGTTGTTGACGCCACTCGAACCGGAGGGCTAGCAAGGTAGTGTGGGATCGCAGTAGTTATTTTCACATTTTTGTTTGACATTAGAGAATGTGAACTTGCTATGACATATTGTAAACCTGTAACCGTATAAATTTGTAATACTGGCATTGTCTTTTCATTCCGTTAATATAGATATATCAACCACTCTTGTGTCCCAAACTGTGTTGCTGAGGTGGTAACATTCGAAAGGGGTTACAAAATCATCATCAGCTGCAATCGTAGAATTGAGAAAGGAGAGGAGGTGGGTTTATTTTCTTTGAATAGACAATTTATTGATTCAGTTGTTTTGATGTTTGTGTGAAGTATACAACGTTTATGCTCACAAGTGTTTTTTGTCGTGGTTTACAGCTGTGTTTTGACTACCAGTTTGACACTGTGGATGGTCAGCACAAGATTGCTTGCCACTGTGGAGCTCCTGAATGCAGGAAATGGATTAACTGAGCAAAATGACAAACACAAATGCATTCCTTGCTATAGTGTATGGATGCCCTGATCTCTGTACAGAGAAAATTGCTTCACACTAAAGTCATTTTATGAATGAGCAGAAGGCCTGAACCCTTAGAGAGATGAATGATGTTCTGTGTTGGATAGTCAAGAGCAAGAAAGAATGGGTGGAGGAAGGGAAATGCAAGGCAGTAGCAGGATGTGACTTGTGCCATATGTGAGAGGCTCTGTTTTATTAGATGTCCTCTGTCTGTCTATATGTATCTGTGTGTTTGTTTGGTGTACATAGGGCGCAAAATCCACCAGCGAATGAGAGAGCACTGTGCGGGGTGCAGCCTTATTGCTTACTAAGGGCAGGCCCTTTTGTTTCATACTGTTAATGTATACCGTATGATTAAATGTAGACATCACTGAATGAGGAATGTACAGCAATGAATACCGCGAAGGGAATATTAACTTGCACTAAAAGAAAAAAAACACACACACACAAACTTTTAAGATACTTGATTCCATGAGTCAGTTTTATCATAGGTTTCTGTCATGTGATTTGTGTGGAATTCGAGAGGTTTTGTATTTATTACTGAGTGAATGAATTTTATTCTCAAAATGATGAGATTGATGAGTTAAAGAAGGCTAGACTGCTATTGTTTTTGAAGATTGAAGAAGACATGCTGTTACTTGTGTATAAATGTACATAAAGAAAACTATAGGAATAACCGACCAAATACTACCTTAACCTTCTTGATGTTTGGGTGTTTTTAAATATTTTTCGTTCTGTTTGTTGTTGAAATTTATTTAAGATGGACGTTATGATTTCAGTTTGAGAGTATATATTATGATTATTCTGTACAGAATTTGTAATATAACCACAATAATTCACAAAGTATTTTTGTTGTATTAAAAGTAAGGTATTGTAGCGTAGTGTTTTGTGACTTACATGTACTTTGACCACTCGAAAAGAAATATTTTTGTTGACTAACGTGGTAACGAGTTATCAGTTACAGAATCAAAAGAACTCTTCAAATAGTAAGAGATCATCTGATCTGTCTGCTGTTAATCAGGTTTGATTTTAAAGAACTGTGAATTAGGTTTTAAACTACCCAAAACCAACTTTTAACTTTTTAACACGAATAGGCATAGGAACACCACCGTATTTCACCTATTTTTATTTGTTTGTTTTTACATTGTGGGAAAAAAGGTGCAAATGTCTAATGATATTGCAAGTTAGATGAAACTAGTGTGTAACAGAAAGAATCATGTGGGGAAACCTTTTTGGAACAGTAGGTGGTTTCACCTTTTTAACAGAGATGGCATTCTCCTTAATCAGAAATATTTCTTATGCTGACACTTCACAAGTCACATGCTTAGAAATGGAAGAGCTTTGCGTGCACAATTTCAAGTTGACTGTAAAATTTTGGAGACAGTCTTAGAACTTGTAATGTATATGGCATGTATTTTTTTAACTTTCCGAAGACTCAATTGTATATATTTTCTCAATGAATGGTTGTAACAAAATTGTTTCTTGGATATTTTTCTTCTCTTGTATGATATTACATCATCCTGCCAGTGTGTTTGTGCTACATTTTTCTTGGTCCTGTAAAGTAGTCTGAAATGTTTTTTTGAAAAATGCCTTTTGAAGTGTACAGAGTAATATGAGGTTTGGAGTTTGTGGAATTGAATTTAGAAACATTTACAAAAATAAACTATTTTACATCTTAATGTTCTGTGTATGCCTTACCAATAATTTACATATTTCAACTGTTCAAAATGGGAAATGAAGGCTTGTTGGCATCTTACATTTGCCCTATGTTAACAGGGAGTGGCAGAGCAGCCTAGTGATTAAAGAGGCTCAAGGTTCAAGCCCCGTGTTGGCCAAAACCATCCGGTTCTGTCATTGAACAAGTCACTGAATCCCTCCCAGAGAGGCAACCAAAGTAATTTCTTTAAGCTGATCAATAAAGTATATATTTAATAAGTAAATAATTCAATAAGTATATTAACAGGTGGTAGCCAAACTGAGTATAATTTTACAATTTGGGGGTAGAATTTTAGTGAGCGATTATAAAAAATTAGTCATTTAACATGCCCTCCTCGACTTTCCCTCGGTAGGCCACTTGCAGGACCAGGGGGCGGGGTCTGAAGGGCAGCGCAGTATTTGAAATGTAACGCACGTGCTCTTAGCCTAATATCAAAGATGAGTTGATTTCATAAATACGTTTAAATTCTCTGAATCTTGTTTACTATATGTCTTGTTCTTATGGGTCGTGTGCAGGGAATCACTAACGACCACAGTGCATTCAGGGTAAGATGCGCTTCTGAAGTCTACATCACCTTTGACTCACTCCAATACAGTTACGTTACAGAAAATCTATTCGGTTTAAAAAAATAAACCGTCACAGCGCAAATGTGTATGTATTAAACCTCGCGTTTAAATACCCAACTTCCAAACAAACGTCCATAGCCCAGTCGTATTCCACCTCATCCCGTTTAGTGATTTCCAGCCAGCCTTCTGAGTGGTGGGTAGTTAAAACAGCTTGTTTACATCGAGCAACGGTTACAATCGTTGCACTATCCAGTTAATTTCTTAGGAGAATTAAAGAGAGTCGTACTGACATCTGTTGGTGAAGCTCTGTACATCATGCATACTGCTGGTGTTGTGTCAAAATGTGTATCCCTGGTATGTGTTGTTGTTTTGGCACAGTACCAGGAAATGATCACGAGAGAAGTGAGTTAAATAAATGACAATGCATCGAATCGACAGACTCTGGTTTGGCTGATAAGAAACAACGTTGATCTCCCTTCATTAACAGCTGCGTTACTTTGGGAGACAAATTTAATTATTTGTAATCGCGCTAAACGTTTTTTTAAGGCGTTTGCCGTTTGAAAACAAGAGCGATGACAAAACAACGAACGCAAATTAAATTATCCTGCGTTGTTCCCTGACCCCGGCGTGAAATCGATGCGCAGATACGTCAGGGAAAGGTATTTTCAGGGGATACGCACCGTGACACAACAGTCCAGCGTCACTGTTGTTGAAATCACTTGGTAGGTGATGCGTACTCGCCCCTGTCACTGCCAAGCCCACTTCCTGGTGGATGAGGCAGCTCTCTAGTTGAAGTAGAGGTGGGTGTAGCTGGTGTGGATTTTAACTCGTGATACAGCATTTGCACGTTTTGGCTGTTTTGAAAGATAAAGGAAGAAATGGGAAGTACGGTGATGGAGTCCGGTAAGGACAGCGCAAAGAAAACGCCTAAGAAAAGGAGAAGTCTGCGGATAAACATGCCAGTGAGTCGGTGAAGTAACGTTACTTGGCTTGTTACCATAATTGTTATAAAACACAAACTCTGCTTGCAGTGGTTCACACGTGTTGTAGTTTTCTGTAAACAGGCTCGCGGGAGATGTTGCGACTTTCGGACATGAGCCTTTTGTTTTTGCATCTGCTTCCATTACACCCGCACGCGACGTAGCGTGCAAGACTAATGAACAGAAAGAAACCTCATTCTGATCAAATGACAGCTGTCAGTCATTAATAATGATTGACAACTTAAGACCTACTTCAAAAAATACATTTCACATATATTTAATATGTTTAGAGATATGTTTAAAATTCTACCAAAAAACGTTCAAAATGTATTCGTCCATGACACGTCCATTTAAACATTCGTGTGTATATGTGACTATATGGGATTCCTTTCATCCTATGGTTTTGAAAAATTAAAATGCTCAATGAAAAATTCTAAAGCACTCTAAAGGTGCCTTGCACCTCGTGTGCAGTACCAACTAATATAGTCAACTACAATGCTTCAACAACAGATTTAATCTAAATGAAGAAAAGCAAAGCAGAGTAAAAGAAACATTTGGGAGGGACCAGCGCTCTAAACCACTGAGTCATGATTACTTAATTTAATTTCACAGTCCATTTACTAATCGTAACGATTTGTGTCTGGGATTGGATATCTTTTGTTGACATCCACCAGATCCCACTATGGCATGCTTTTCCAACTTGGAGTTGTGCTTGGACTGCAATATCCTTACAACCATACAAGAGATGTTGGTACAGGTTTGCACGGGCAAGCAATTATGTCTGCACAGTTATATTGCCTCACTTCACCTGACAGCTAAGTGTTACCTTATTTCCTCATCCATCTACTTGAGTGGAATGTCAGACCTGACCTTCGGTATGGGGAAGGAGTGTGTCAAGTGCTGCATTTCTTTGCACAGGCTTCAGTGGTGGTTAAACATGTTTCTCTTCTCTGGAGGTGAATGCTGAAAAACCCAAAGCAAGTTGTGTGAGAAATTCTCACTTTAGCTGAAAGACATAGCAAGAGCAACACTGTCCCTTTTTGTTTAAAAACTGTCTGAAGCACTTGACTTGACTTGACATTTAGCATGCGATTGGCCGAGAACAAGGTATTCACATCACATCCCTAGACGGCATGTTATGACATGTAACGTGCCATTTTGTTTTTCTGCAGTGTTTGCTGGAGGTTCAGGCATTGTCATTAGAAATGATGTTTCTTTGACACCAAGATCTCTTGTTATTTGCAGGACTTCAGTGCGTTTACTTCCTCACAAGTTGATTCTGGTGCCAGTGGCTCAACTAAAGGTGGAACTCTGAAGGTAAAGTATTTTTATTTTAATGATATTATATTCATATTTTTTTCAAGTGTTTCCCAAGTTTGATTTCACAGGCACACAGTTTCTTATTTTGTGTCTTTGACACTGTTTAGTTTTAGCACATTTTGATGTGGATTTCAGTAAACAAGGCATTACATAAATATATGTTGTCAACCCTCACTGGCTTACAGTAACACTCCGCCCACTGTGTCCAGGCATGGTGGGATCATATACAGGAAATTGATCCCTCTAAAACAGAGTATCCTCTTCCTACTGTCTGCTCTAATTGAGCTCAGTAGCAATAATCCTACCATGAATTATTAACTCATGATGTCCAGAATAAATATTATTTCAAAGCTTCAAATGTTTTCTTTTTTTTCACAATTACGTAGGTTCACTATTAATACGACACTTGCATTGTCATGTGACTTATAGCTGGTTCACTTGCCTTAACACGCTCTTGCACAATGTGAGCAAGAGAGAGATATTGGCAAACAGAGGAGATGGGTGTGTGCTCCCGCTCGCTCAGATTTGTCACAGGATTGGCTCAAAAGAAATGTGCGTATGGAGTATGGCTGGCCTTGAGCAAATATTGTCCCAATCATTCACTAAGGAGACTAGACAAAAACATTTTTCCTTTTTTGGATTGTTACAAGTCTAGAGATAAAGCCTTAAGTATCCTTTGTGGTGTTTTTGTTTTCCTGTGGAGCAGTAATGGTTCTCTTTGCACTCCATAACATCAGCAGCTTATCTGTTTTGTCCAGAGTGGTTATCATACAGACCTTTATCCTCAAATTACCAAAACACCCACTGCATTTGACTCTGTTTCTGTGAATACAACCCTGGAGATCCCTGTATATTAGAGTCCTTGATTCCCAAAGCATTCATATGGTTAAAAGATTTGCTGTGGGCACTGACGCAGTAGGCAGTAGTCAGCAGTGGGAGGAGACTCTGTCTCTAGCTAGATTGTCTGCCCTCACAGTGTTTTGTTTTGGAGGCTTTACTGAGAAAGAGGGGGATTTCTCAGTATGTTTACATGCTATTGACCCCTGTGAGGATACACCAGTAAACATGGCTCTAGTCAGAATTAAAAATATTGTGCTCCTTAAACTAAGAATTCAGTTTTCTGATATTGAGCTCAATGGTGCCGTTATTAAGTTCCATCCAGGGTGAGACCACTGGACATGGTGTATTTATATCATACAGCAGGAGTGATGCAATAGGTCCTTGGAACTGTTGTTTATAGAGAAATGGTAGACACATCTTCTTGGGCAAGCTCTCTCAAAGAGCTTTCCAATTTCAAAATTACAATAGTCAGTATTACAGTTTTTATATTTTTTCATTTGTGCATCCCTACTTTGTGATTTCTAGTCCCATTAACCACGAGATCCTGAACACAATGTGATACTCAGGGTTGGAGTACTGCACTGCTGTTGTTTGCATAGAGTCCTATGAAGTAATATGATGAGGCTGACTAAATATCTGAGAAAAGGAGAAGTGACTAAAATAATGAGGTCCCAGAGAGAGTGCAATCAGTGGCTGCCTGTCATTTCACAATAAATCTCCTCTTCACATTGACTGATTCCGTAGGGCCACTTGCTCTTTAAACTCTCACTGTCTCACATTGTACCAAAAAACCCTGCAGGTACAGAAGTGCAGGGAAATAAAACTGTCTCTCTGTTCTCTCAGGGAGAGCGTCGCGTCCGCTCAGCCAGCCCTACCACAGGAGTGTTCATGAGGGGCCCCGCCAGTGCCAGCCTGCCCTCGTGTCCCATGTCTGCCCCGGTGCAGTCGAAGACCGGCTCAGGCTCACCCAAAACCATCTTCCCCTATCCCTCCCATCACAACTCCCCACCGAAGTCCCCCCGCCGCTTGAGCTTCAGTGGTATCTTTCGCTCGTCCTCCAACTCGGCGCCTGCGAGCATCAAACTCTTCTCTCGAACCAGGAAAGGTAAGTCCTGACCACGCAAGCAAAGAACTAACATGACACCAGCCGCCCACTCATGATGCCATAGATTCAATTGAATGAGCATCCAGTATTTCTAGCTTTCTGAATATGAACACTCAATATGTTGATAAAGGAAAGTCAAGGAGTGGACAGGGTTTTTATCAATGAAAAGAAAGAAATTCATAGAAAATAAAGAAAACTCAACGCATTGCATAGCTGCATAGAGCCAAAGTCAGCCATCAACGTTTCTGTCTCTGACTCGTTTGTTTCGATGATGGAACAAAAAAATCTCTAGGATGCAATTCTGCCATAACAATTTGCGGTCAGGAGACAGAGGAACTTCATAACATTCTTGGCTGAGATTTTCCAGATTAGTGTGACAGAACATGATAAACCAGTTGAATGTTATTTTGTGGGGGAGCAAAAGGAAACGCAATTCTAAAGGAAGTAAGACACAATAGATGAGGTGGTGATATAAAGTATCTCAGAGGTTATTTTGGTTTCCTGCTACATGTACAAGCTGAAGCCATATACAGGAACACAAGTCTGTTTAATCGAGTCCGCATACTTGGCAGCTTGTGACAGAACTGACATAAAACATGCCCTGTAGCATTTTCTCAGTAATGTGTAACTTGGATTGCATTATTGTTGATACGGAAGTAAAAGTCCGGCTGTGGTTATGCAAAAAATACTCCACTGCTTTGTTTTGTGATTCCCTACTGCCAACACAGACATGAGTATTGACAGAGAGTTGAGCTATCACTGGAGTGTGGACAGATGTTCCTACTTAATCACTCACCCTCTTATTAATGTCAGCAACGTCCTCTAGGAAAAGGAAAAAGTGACATTTGCAAAAACAAAGAGGAGTTTCTTTAGCTCACGTTTTCTGGCTTTGAGTAGTGCACTGCAAAGCCAGTTTGTCAGATAGAGTTACTGGCTTGGCATCTCAGAGGCAGGAGTCCTGCCACAACATTCTCCACAACGGCATAAATGAGGAAATGAAATAGACTTTATCATCTAATGAAAAGGTATTTGTTGAGAACAAGGCCTTGCATCGTGAGGAACAGAACTAGCAGGAAGAATTTCAGCTCTAATGTTGCCGTGTGTTTGGGTGGCTGATTGTTATGTAATAAAAACCAGCCTGTTTTGCATGGAAAAACTCCTGCTGGAAGCAGGATCAAACAGCAAAAAGATGAGTCATATTTCTTGGCTTACACACACTCATTCTTCTCTGTTTCCTCAAAGAGGGTCAGCTTGGCAGTGGCTGGTGGAATAGCTCTGCTAGGGCCAGACCTCAAAAGTCAGCATGCTCAATTTCCTCAGGAGCTTATTAGTGGTAGTAACCAAGCTAAAACACACCAAAACACACTGACTGCTATGGCCTTCTTTGGTCTGAGACGTAACTGGCAACCTCTCCACTTGTTTGGTATGAAATGATGGATGGCCAGTGGTAATTGGACCTGAGGATTTCTCTATATATCATGGTGTGACTGAGTAGGTACACTAGCTTTACTTTTTCTGTATTAAGGCCTTGTTGAAATTCAGTTGTTTTTGTAGGCACCCACTTTCACCACAAGGGTGTGCTGAAGGCCTGATCCTCTCTTGCAGTGTTGATTATGGTACAGGTGTCAAAAGAAAAACACGTTATATCTTATACCATCCGAAAACATATTTTTCTCATATCACAAGCTGTCACAGTTTATAATGATAGAATAGATTTTAGCTGATATTTGTTGTTACTGAACGGCTGTATGTCCTGTTCATATCATTCATCTGTTATTCATTGTGTATCAGTGTTTGTCTGGATATGTGAGCAGAATGTCTCCTCACTCTCTGCTGATCTAAATATATGTTTTCCCAACCCCTGGACATTGTCAGTCTTTCATAGCCTTATCTGGAAGTGACCCGACTCCAAGGGGCTCCTCACAGAGTCTCTCTCTCTCTCTCTCTCTCTCTCTCTCTCTCTCTCTCTCTCTCTCTCTCTCTCTCTCTCTCTCCCCCCCCCCCCCCCCCGCCCTTTTCTCTGTTTTGATTTCCCTAATTGTAATCCTTACAAGGGAAGAATAATTTGATGAGTGGGGTCTGAGAGTGAGCTGTCAAAATACACCTACATGTGTGGTTTTGTTTAAATGGAAACCTCAGCTGTTCAACAATGCGGATTCTGGGATTTATTATACCACAGTTAGTATTACAGGGTTTTAGAGGTGACTGATCTCATCACAGATATCTCACCCCTAACTTTCATACCGGCCATTGGCTGGGCTGAGTAGAGCGGTTGTATAACATGTTAATTGAGATCTGCACTCGAGAGGCGGTAGATGGTGTGAACTGCAAACGCAGAGTAGGCCATCTGTTCGGGGAAGGGAAGGGGTAGCGGTATTGAATGGAAGCTTTCTGATCAGCTGACCGAACATGGGATGTCCCACTGCTGTCAGCTGATGGGGTCTGGCCTCAGCAATCTTAAAGGTCAGGCCCCCGAAGCTACAGGCAACCAACTGTGCAAATGTCAACGCAAAGAGGCCTCGTAGCTGAAAGCCACCACCTTTCTGTCCATATTTGTAGTCCACCAGACTGTTCCACTGCCAGCTCAGAGGGATTTTGGGGTTGAGAGAGGTTTGATCTCAGGAAACATTTGAGATTGCGTGACCCTGAATGTATGTTACATTGTGTGAAGACAGAGTGAGACAGATGTGCCTGTCTGTGGGGAAGAGTGGGGGAGCAGTAAAAAAAAAGGGGGTGTAAAGGCTGAGCCAATCATTGGTGTCTCCTTCACAGACTGGCCTCCTTTTACAGGCTGCTGACACGCGTGCTATATTAAAGAGACGCCACCCACAGCTGCACCTGACAATTTACTGCACTGACACCACTGCTGCGAGGGCAACGCTCTTAGAGGGGGGGAAAAGGCGCTCCGGTACCAGGTTCTTATTGGCATCACTTGTGAGAGGGACCTTTCTCAAAGACTGTGTGGATTTTTCCAGCTTTCACGCTCCCCATGTGTTTTCTGTCACATGTATGAGCAGCCACAGACACCACACACTGCTTTCTGCTGGCTCAGGGCTTCTGGGCTCTGGAGGACGTTGTCAGGATAAGCAAACTTAGCTCATATTTTTTATTATTTTCTGTTCCTAACTAGGATTTCTTGCTTCGAGAGAAAGACCGTATCTGAATGAACATCAATGCACAACTTCATGGAATAGACACAATTATTGTTTTTCTCCAAGAGAAAAGACAGATTTGAAGTCAGAAGAAGACCATAGAGGGTCTTCTTTGTCTATTGACTGAAGCGGACCAGTTTCATCATCTGCAGGAAAAAAAAGGACCATCTCTATCCAGAAAGACTATCTAAATCTGTGAGCTCTCATTGGTCAGGATATACCTTTCAACTTAGCTTCTCCACATCTCAGGTTTCTGTACTTACCTTGATATTTAATCGTCGAACAAATGGAGTAACTCTCACGCCTGACTCTTTTGGGCCATCGCCGTGTCCCTGTTGCGACTCAGATGGTCATGGTCAAATTTGCTTTCGAACCCACAACCCACTGCATTCCATGAAGAGGTTTGGCAGCCTGAGGAGGAGCAAGAAGCGCAAGGAGCAAGATGGGCTAGGGGGGAGACCCCAGTCCGAGCTCGGTAATGTCCTCCGCTCTTCACCTGTACTTTCTTGTTTATTATTTACAAATTGTCCCGTAGCTACTGCACAAGGTCCGTGAGACTACCCCCGGGACCACATTGTCCTTTGATTCAGAGCTCTTGTGTTTCCAGTCACAGGACAGCTATAATATCTATGATGTACTTCTAGTCAAGGCATTTACAGGCTAACTATTAAGACCACGCTTTCTGATGACCTCCACCGTTTGATAAAATGCTTGTGAATTATATATAGGCATCAGGCTGAGTGACCACAGATAATTAATAGATCCAGAATAATTGATTCTAACTTTCTGTAATGTTATACACATATTTTTTTTAGATGAGGTTTGTGTTACATTTTGACGACAATAAGATTATTCCCACCTATAGATTGTCTTGTGAAAATGGAGCCTCTATTTAGTAACTGGTATAAATCTGTTCGAAGCCTATATTTGTCGGTGCTGAGTGGTGTTGCATGTGGCCTCTATAGTTCAGATGCTGGCCACTTGTTTAGTCTCTAGTTTCACAAATCTATGCAATGCAGCCACATACAGTGGAAGGACACAAACCAGAGTGGAAAAGCTACACGTGGCCAAAGGTAGTCGCTCTCTTGCTAAATTCATACAAGCAGATGCATAATAATTACTGCACATATATTATATATGTGCAGTAATTCAGTTATTAACTTCTTGTCTTGTTACGTACTGCAGTCTTTTCGTCTATATTGGTTATGGATCCTCCTATGATGAATTAATTCCATTGTGACGAAGCAAATGCTTATGTGAAGTAATATATAGCCACCCGGCCTGATCTAGTGTTAATCCAATGTCGTTATTTCTGTCCCACATCGCTTCCACCTCAGTCCCTTTGGAATAGCTGCTCTATTTTGACAATGTCAAACTTTATTAAAATGGACAGAAGGTATTTGAGCTCAAACAGGGATGCTCAGAACACTCTACACTGACGTTTTGGGTCTTGTTTTATGTGTGGGGGCAGTGTTTCCTTGCTCAGTATTCCCGCAGTTTTCCATGACAGGAGACCATGAAAAGTGACAGAAATGAGAGAGATGAATACAAAGAAAAGCACAAGCCACCACAGAAACATATGCAGTTACTGTACGGTGTTGTGTTAGCACAGAGCGCTAGACAAATGAACCACTGGGGCATAGTTTGTGTGGCCTTCAAGTGGCAGTTTATCATGAACTTTACAGTTCCTGATTTAGAGCCAGTCTGACCTCAGTTGAGTAGATGAGAGGACCCGGGTCCTGTCATGATGATGTAAGCCCATATGTGGTCGCAGTGTCCGTGGAGAGTCGTCATATAGGCATGGTACCATGAGGTGACACCTCAGCTTAGCCATAAGTCCTGTGATCCTGAGCCCCACCTCCATGATGTTTGCAATAATATTAGCACTTTGACTCACAGCAGCACATAAATCCTCTTTTATAATGTTTACTGTACCCTCTGGTAAACTGACATCTGCATGAGACATTTTGTTTGCATCCCAGAAATACTGTATGTTAGTTTAAATTGCTCTTTTAAATGTTTTGCTCTGATGCAATTTGCACACTGATACGAGGTAGTGAATCCTCCTATTACTGACGTTGCTGGCAGGTCACCTCCTTTTAACAGCAAGGCAGTATTATAGTCTACCTAGCAAATTGTTTTGAAGCCATGGTTGCTAATTGGGGTCACTATTAAAACCGCTCACAGGTGAAGTGAATAACATCGATTATCTCGATATATTGGGAAGCAAGTGAACAGTCAGTTGTTGAAGTTGATGTGTTGGAAGCAGGAAAAATGGGCAAGCGTAAGGAACTGAGCGACTTTGACAAGGGCCAAATCATGATGGCTAGACGACTGGGTCAGAGCATCTCCAAAACGACAGGTCTTGTGGGGTGTTCCCGGTATGCAGTGGTTAGTACCTACCAAAAGTGG
This sequence comes from Hoplostethus mediterraneus, assembly GCA_034670385.1. Lineage (NCBI taxonomy): Eukaryota > Metazoa > Chordata > Actinopteri > Trachichthyiformes > Trachichthyidae > Hoplostethus > Hoplostethus mediterraneus. The sequence continues at coordinate 2,214,995 of JAXDDW010000029.1, read as the reverse complement.
TCCAAGGAAGGACAACCGGTGAACCGGCGACCGGGTCATGGGCGCCCAAGGCTCATTGATGCGCGTGGGCAGCGAAGGCTAGCCCGTCTGGTCCCATCCCACAGAAGAGCTACTGTAGCACAAATTGCTGAAAAGGCTTCTGTGGAGTCCAGGCCTCGACGGGTCAGAGCTGTTTTGGCAGCACGAGGGGGACCTACACAATATTAGGCAGGTGGTTTTTAATGTTATGGCTGATCGGTGTATGTCAAAACACACCTACATACATACACGCAAACCAGTTCCATTCACATTGTGAGTCATCATATTACGCGGCTGGCTAGAGATGGCTGTTGCACAGTGCCCCTTGCCAGTATCACGTTGCTATAGTCATCCTGGTCCCTGAGACTCCTACGAGGGCTTTGAGATGAACTCTGCGTTGCGTTACAGCAGAGAGCGACACAACTCACCGTTCAATGTTGGTTCAATCCCCAAGCTGCATCTTCTCAATTGTAAAATCAGTATGTTCTCTGATTGCTTTTCTTCATAATATTGTATATGGTACTGAGTGAGGATTTTGATTTTGCTGCTGATTTTTCTATGCACATAGCGATGACCATTAATAAATCAAGCTAATTAGACTAGGCAAGGTTTCCCCGGTGGTGTCCAGTCCCCTACTAACCAGGCTGCGGAGGCTCCCAGCCCCTCTGTTATCTCCTCCTGTGGAATGTGCCACAGCAGCGTGGCTAAAATAAGAAGGCAACACAGCGGAAACGAGGCAGGCCAAAGAGGGCTGGTACAAGCCAGCTAAATGTCAAGAGATAGTGGAGATTGTACTTGTACGGTACAAGGCCTCATTTATGAAACTGTTCTTTTGACTTAATCCAAGACTCCATTGTAACGCCTGTTTCAAAGAATATGCTTAAATAACAGAAAAGACGCAATAAAGGTGATAGTGTGAAGATTCAGTATCTGTAGTTGTTCTAGTTTTTAAGTAAAATCACAGTAAACTGCATTTATGTTTAACAACAAGATCAAGTTAGGCCCAGTAGATTAAAGTCCACCTCACAGAAGGATCAAGTGAGTCCCACTTTGGGCACAGGCAGTGAATTGTGTTCCGGCTGGCATATTTTGATCCACCTACAGTATGCAGTACTGTGTAAATCCTGAGTCAAGAATGAATTTATTTTTGTACGTGTTGTGAATTCCTGTGTGATATTTGCGTGCTCTTTGCTTTGCTTAACGAGTTCACTCCTCAGTGTGAGAACACAGTCACGCTGTAGCCACCAGTGTCGATTATATGCCGACTAGAAAAGTGAAAAGTAAGTCTCGCGGTAGCTGCCTTAAAACGCTAACCATTTTGTTCATGTCACTCATAGTCTTGTCTTTAGAAATGTGTCACGGGGCGGAGCCGGGGGGCAGCGCGAGTGTCGCGTGTCACCCTGCGTAGGACTGATGCTTAGGAGCATGTGAGGTCGGTCACGTGACTGACGCCCTCGATCTGACACTGCCAGAAGAGGAGCCTGCTTCACAGACAGCTGACTGCCGAACTGGAGCTAGTCGGTTTTATGACGTTAACGTTGCCATTCATGTTCTTAGTTGTAATAGCACAGGCCTAGTTACAGATGGAGCCATATGAAAAAAAAAAAAACAACCGGCGTGCTTCACCGTATTACATATATTACGTATACACTTTCCAATAAGTCATTATTGATCGCTTTTCAGCCTGCTCATGTAGTTTAGTTGGGTTCTAGATGGTTATGGAGTGAGTTTAAACTAGTAAAGTTAACACAGTCAGAGAGAGAGTGATGCGGCAGTCAAACCTGTCTCTCCACCACATGTGTGACCATATGATCTGCACCAAGTGACCTACTAACCCCTCAAAGTCATGACAAGATGCAGCTTATGGTTACGGGACTGTCCCCGGTTCAGTTACCTTTTTGAGAAGTTCAGCATTTCCTGTTCTTCTGCGCCATCCCTGTCCATCAACACCTGGGCTGCGGCCCTATCTCTGGTATCTGTGTTTCTCAGCACTCCTACAGGTCCCCGCTGGATCAGATATGCATTCCTTCTCTGTTTCAGTAGCACGCAACAGCCATCGCAACAGCCATCGCAGCAGTCGTCACGATAGTTGGCGTCTGAGTTGAGCTAACCCAGCCTATGTCGATCCATACTGCATGTCAGTGTTACATTTAGAAACAAGAGATAACGTCTGCTATCTATCCTTGACCTTCCTTCTCTCCACAGCCTCTGGACTCTCCTCTCCACCCACCACCCCAACCCAGGCGCCCAGCCAACCTCTGTTCCCCCAGGAGGCCCAACAACAGATCGCCCCCGGCCCTGAGCGCCGGGATTCTTGCGCCCGATCCCGATCCCGCTCCCTCTCCTCCACCCCGGACACGGGACAGCGCCTCAGCCTTCCCTCTGCTAAACCCCCCATCCCTTCTTCAAGCCCTGTGCCAGTCAACACTACCTCACAACAAGTATGTCATGCTGCAAAAACAAGTTATCCACTTTAAATCTGGTATTGGGTCTTAAAACCTTTCTTCATTTTCTTTAAACAAGTGAAAAAATCTCATCAAAGGGTCAGATAATTTCACTTGGTATCCATTTTTTTTTTTTTTTTAAATCAACTGTCATTTTCCTTTGATGCTAGTGGAGTGCCTTTTTCCTCCTTACTTCAACATATTGACATTTGCTTCCAGCTGATTCCAGTGCAGATTTGCAGTGCAGATGCTGTATCTTTTTCAACTACTAATGCATAATGAATATACTGGTAATATGAATCATGGGACACTTGTAGTTGCTAACTAAATTTCCTCTGTGGCCACGTAATAGTAGCCTGATATGGCTTTTGTATAGAGTAGAGGAACTGATGTAGGCTTTTGCTTTGCGGCAAAAGGGTTTGGCTCACAATTCACTAACCGTTCTGGGGTCAGTATGTGATACTAGTCTGTGTTGTTGTCAGTGAGAAACTGTTTCATGATGTACTGTATCATCATGATGGATGATTGTCTCATGTTCTGCCTCAGCCTGTCTAGTTTGAGGAATTGTGGATTCTACCCAGAGAGGATATATTTCATCACAACAACCTTGTATATTGTTAATACTAAAACCCAAGGCCTCATGATTGTGGTTGTGTACGATTCATGAGTCTATGCCTCTCTCTCTCTCTCTCTCTCTCTCTCTCTCTCTCTCTCTCTCTCTCTCTCTCTCTCTCTCTCTCTCTCTCTCTCTCTCTCTCTCTCTCTCTCTCTCTCTCTCTCTCTCTCTCTGTCTTTCCCTCGCTCTCTCCCTCGTGCTCCATTTCTTCGCCTGCTCTTTTTCCATCGTAATCAAAAGGGCTCAGAAAATAATCCTCAGATGTGTTTGTTTTGTTTTTGCTAAATCCAAACAGAAAATTGATTAGTGCAATGGTGATACTGTCTACAATTTGTGTCTGCTCAGTTGGTGTTTGCTGTGGTACCAAAAGCAGGATGCATGCCCACTGGGATGCAGCGGGGCTAGATTTATGAAAGTGCAGAGGTAGTTTTGGCTAGATAAGCGCTGTGTCACCATTATAGGGTAGCTCTCGGGACTGTTTGGCATCCCAGAGGAAACGTATCAGGGCTTGTCCATGCTTCCACAGTGGGTTGTTGTGAATACACTTGCAAATTGGAGGTATGACACAGCATATTTTGTATTGGAAATGTTGTGGATGCCACGAAGCAGATGTAAATACCATAATTTGCATGCTGCTACTACTACTAGGTCCAAAGAGTTATTGTTGTAAAACTTGTTTATTCATATATTGGCATATTGCACATGTTGTTTTCCATATTGTCTGAAGAAATTAACATTGAGGGTGTGACAAGGCATCCTTAGCTTGATGCTGCTAGGCAACATAAGGGATTTCCTAATATGGTGAAACACCCTGGTTGTTCTGCATGGAGGGGCGTGTCCACACAGCCCGACGGTGCCTGCATTCCCCCCTCAGACAGACAGTGTGACTACGGTGAGCTATTCCCGGAGTTGTTTGTTAGATACATCCATTATAGCGGGATTTGGCTGCCTTCTGTTGTTTATGAAGTGGGTTTATTTTGCTATAAGGAGTTGCGCACGCCTCTGTAGTAGTGGTTACTTTGACCGGTCCGTAGGCATTGGTCCCCCTTTACTGCAGCGAATGGATTAGGACTGTTCCACTTTCAGTTTTAAGGGGGTGTGCGTAGTCTAATAATAATGTGCCAATGAAGTTGCAGCCCGACAGCTTCAGCGCAAAGGTATTTGCCATGCATTTGAGTTGCATGCAGCGGACCTAGAAGGGGACCGTGTAAATGAATCAGCCAATGCCTGCGGCGCTGGACGTTGTTGCATTCTCCGGGGTTTTCTGCGCACAACACGCAGTCTGACTCTACATTATTGGGGCCACTGGGGGAAAGTCGCTTCACCCTGCTCACTTATACAATTTACAGCAAAGTTTGTGTCGTGCGCGCCAGTGTCGCGAGGACTAGCTGCGCTCTTGACTGCAAACTTCTGCCCCTGTCTTCCAGGTCTACGGTTTATTCGAAGGCATGCTGGAGAAACTTGAACTAGATGATGATGGTAAGTGTCCCGCCGCTATGTTTTCCCCAACCCACTTCTCTATTTTTACCCCCTTCCACGTGAGTAGTGCACCCTTTGTAATGTAAAAAATGACTCCATAGTATCGGTGTACCATACGTGCGCCAGTTATTCCGCGGGGACTAAAGGTATCGGGCTTCCTGGATGTATTTTTAGAAGTCAATTACAATGCGCCGTATGCAGCGCACGTCTGCAAAACCCTGTCCAGTGAGATCCGGCGACTCATCCTCCGCTGTGCAGGCGTTATGTCAGGAATTGAGGGATTCCCTCTACAGGGTGGTTACTCCATCGGGTCATTATCATAACACACCATTTTGTAAGGGTTTTGAGCGAATTTTATACGTCGATAAATGGTGACAGATGTCAGTGCTGCAGAAGCTACTTCCATTTAACAGAGAAATGCAACAGGCCATCTACCTAATGTGCATCACGGTAATTAAAGCTTTTGAACATCTTGCCTTATGAACATATTGGACGAAATGATAGAATTGTTCCTATTGGTTGATTTGTATATATGATAGGCAGGGTTAAAAAAAAAATTTTTTTTTGGACAATCTCCTTTTTGTCAATCTTGGCTGCTTGATGATCTACTTCCCTATGAGGAATAAAAACCCAAATCACAAATGTCCTGATAGTATCGCTCCGAAGTGATAGCCAGAAATAAGACCTGGGACATTCAGTTCAGATATTGAAGGTAAATAAATGTGTGATGCCTTAGGAATGTCATGGAATTTGATATTTGATGGATTTGATTGAAAAAGTTGTAGGAACCCTGGCTAGGCGTTGCTATACTTCCCCCTGCTGTAGAATTAATATTGTGTATAATTACACCTGAAAACATCAAACCCTTTTGTTTGATTTCAGCAGTTTGTTGATGTCAGCAGTCCTAATTCAGGCACCTATTGTGGATTGTTGTCCACATGCACCGTTTTCTCCTTCTGGTGCTCAGTGGTTGTTTCCAAAGGTTAATTGCCAATCAGATGGAGCAGTAAGTGGTCCTAAGTGGTCCAGACCAGTAATGGTTGTATAGGCTGCTGGAGCAGAGCCGAGTATCTGCTGCTCCTGAGCTGTCCTTGTTAGCTGCCTGTCAGATCTCTCCTCCCTTTAACTGTATTTTCCTGCTGTTCCTTGTAGCTGCTGAACCAGAGAGTGATATTTACATGCGCTTTATGAAATCCCACAAGTGCTACGACATTGTCCCCACCAGCTCCAAGCTGGTTGTGTTCGACACGGCACTCCAAGTAAGCCATGCCTCTATACTCTCATTTCATAACACAAACGCACATGCACACAACTATTACTCACAGTGGTCTGTTGCTGAAGCATTTGTGTCACAAAGCAAAATTGCCTGTTGAAGAACATGCCTATGATGTTGAAGTGTCACCTTGGGCTGAGAGCTAAAAAAAAAAGAGAACTGCAAGTTAATGTTCCACAGGGAAAGCAGGAAACATTTAGCCTGGGAGCAGTTTCTATGAGATTGTTGTGAAATTGTCATAAAGCTGTTAAACAGTAATCTTGGGGAAGTCTAAGCTCTTTGATGTGTAGAACTTCAACCACTGAATCCACTGAAGCCAAGGTTTAAGCACCCTCATCGGAATGAAATGGAAGTGCTAAAACCAGAACAATTCCACTGGGAAGTTAAATTTTACTTTAAAACAGCACACTTAGTTCACCATTGTGCACTTATTTGCCAGCAGAGAATGTGGTTCAAAATTCAACAATAATTGAAAATTCAAAAAGTTGATTTCACTTGCAAACTATTCCTGTTTGAAGAAAATATTGTTACATATTGTTTTAAAGGGAAGTGTAAGGTGTTTTTCAATGCCAAATGTTCCTTGACAGGTTAAGAAAGCATTCTTTGCCTTGGTAGCCAACGGAGTGCGTGCAGCTCCACTATGGGACACAGAGAAGCAGAGCTTTGTGGGTAAGCACCCTGAAACCCATTCAGGAAAATGACACAAGGGCCCTTCTCAATGTCTGCATGCCTTAATGAACAGCTACAATCATCATCATACCTGTGGTGTATAGAATTGGTAGTATTCTCTGACAGAAGCTTGGATGTGTTGAGAAACCGGTAGGAGTAGTCATGCCTAGTGGAGCATGATGCTGTATTGAGCAGAAGTCATTTAGGGCTGTCACAGACCATTAGGCACAGCAATCACCACTGTTTTGATAGGTTAAATATATTTTGTATAGCAAAAACAATCGTTATTGACTTTATGAAAATCTGTCAATCAGATGCAGTGTCAAATTCTGTAATCTGGGTTTGCATCATGACTCTGCCTATGAGGATGCAATAAAGTCTAGGCAGGATAAAGCAAGTGAGCCTGTGATGAATAATGAATGCTCGGTCTGCATGAGGATCAATCTGTATTTAGTCACAACGGTACCAAATGATCGGTTGTATTGAACCGAGCTCTTAAATGTGTGAGCTCTGTCTCGTCTATCCAACGCACAGTACCTGCAGGTACGGTGTCGTATGTTGTTTATGGACTTCAAAGAACTGGATATGGGGTTAAGTGCTATGCTATTTAATATATGTCAGTGCTTGTTCTCATTCCAGGAATGCTGACAATCACAGATTTCATCATCATACTACACAGATACTACAAGTCACCGATGGTAGGTCCACCACTAAGTGTTTGCATGAGATTTACTTGTCCCGTGGAGGATTTCTGTGTTTTCTGTCAGACTGATGGGTTTCTCCTTTTGTGTTTTTAGGTGCAAATATATGAATTAGAGGAACATAAGCTGGAGACGTGGAGAGGTTAGCATCCTGTTTATGATGTTGTTTTTACAGCATGCATTAGGAAGTATTCTGTCTCAGTTTTAATGGCATGTCATTTGATGAACCGTCTATAATGCATTATAATCATTATTCTTTGCTCCACAGAGGTTTACCTTCAAGCAACATTTAAGCCTCTAGTGAACATATCACCTGATGCAAGGTACATTGTTCTACCATTAATAATGAATGAGCCTTGGTGGTTTGATAGGTACTATACAGTTGAGTGTGTGTGAGTATATCTTGTTGTGCCTTCTGTAACTGCTCATCATTTTAACTACGTTGTTTGCAGCCTATTTGATGCGGTGTACACCCTCATCAAAAACAAAATTCACCGGCTGCCTGTCATCGACCCTGTTACAGGGAATGCACTTTACATTCTCACACACAAGAGGATCCTCAAGTTCCTCCAGCTCTTTGTGAGTCCAAGACTACGACTGTTGGTCTGTTGGTGAATGAGTGTTGAGGCTGCTTATCATTTAATGCTATGATAGATTATTATGCCATGTATCGTCTTTTGCCCCTTAGTGCTCAGAATGAATGACTGTCTGTCTTGCTTGACCCTAAAATGCTTTAACACTCTATTTATAAATACCAGGGCTATCGTCGATGTACCTTGCATTCCTGGGTAGATTTTGTTGTTTGGTGGTGCAATGTTCTTATTCCCGTGGATACTTGGCCAAACATAGACGACGTGACGTCACGTTGAGATATTACCAGCACAACTACAATGGAGTTTGATAGGAGAAAAATGTCACGTTATGTAATGTTAACTATCTAAAACATTAACAGTAAGTGTCAGTTTTGGTGTCAGTCCCTCAGAATCAAACAATTTTACACGGATGTTCAACAGTCATACAGGGAGAAGTCAGTAGCCTCAATAGACCATAATGCAATGCAGTGACAAAAGAAATGCGTGTCACATAAGGGGCGTAACTCACTTTTTCTTCTGCTGACGGCTGACAATGACAGCTAGCTAGATGTCGGATATTTGGGGATAGTCGTTTTTCCACCTTCAACTACAGGAAATTAAAGGAAACGAGGAAAAGCACATTGAGGAATATATTTCATTACTGGAAGAAGAACAATTTACAACCTCTGGTTTTAAAAATGTATTATTAAAAATAGTTAATTTCCCTTATGAACTGGAGGTCGCATAAGAAGAGCATGGTTGTAAATTATTCTTTGTCTCTCAAATCACAGATGTATATCAATATGCTTTTACTTGTTTGCTTAATTGAACGATGTTATTGAACATTGAAAAATGAATATCCACAGAATTTCCAATATCCAATACCAAGCTAACTTTGCTCTGGTCGCATACACACATACTCTAGTCACGTCCATTCTGTGAGGGTTGTCAAAAGGCATTCTGGGAAGGAAGCTGGGGAATAAGAGGCAGCTTAAGGGGGGAAATGTACAACACTTCAACACAAAATAACTCCTGGAATGCATTGAACATCACAGATTATTGATTTATATACATGACTGAAAGAGTATCTGAGGATGGAGCTTTCCTCCATGAATTTGCTGGATAATGATTGCTTTCAAAGTGCCCCTCCTACCTTGTGTGTCTATGTGTGTGTGTGTCAGGTATGTGAAATGCCAAAACCAGCTTTCATGAAGCAGACCCTTGGGGAGCTGGGCATCGGTACATACAATGACATTGCTTTCATCCACCCCAACACGCCCATCATAAAAGCCCTCAACATCTTTGTGGAGAGAAGGGTGTCCGCCTTGCCTGTGGTGGACGAGTCAGGTATGATCACAAACTCATCACTCCTCTTCACATCTGTATATTGTACGATACAGTAAGTATACTATATAGAGCACTGAAGGCACTTACAGTATTTCTTGGTGTCCTCTGTATTATCTTCTTGCAGGCAAAGTTGTTGATATTTACTCCAAGTTTGACGTCATAGTAAGTTGAAATTATCTACGTTTTCCATTAAACAGACTAAATCCAAAAAGACATGGGCTAAGCTATCCTGTGATTTATTGAGTTGAATTAGACAACAGCTTTGCCGTGTCTGTCTGTGTGTGTGTAGAACTTGGCTGCTGAGAAGACGTACAACAACTTGGACATCACGGTGACCCAGGCTCTGAAGCATCGCTCCCAGTACTTTGAAGGAGTTATGAAGTGCCATAAGCTGGAAACACTGGAGACCATTGTGGACAGGATAGTTAAAGCTGAAGTGAGATTCTGGACGCACGCACACTTGTATACATACATTCACTCGTCACACAACAAAAAATCATCTCTACAGTTCATCTCTAAACGTGTGCATTGTGTCTGTTAGGTGCATCGGTTGGTAGTGGTGGACGAGCGCTCCAGCATCGAGGGCATCATCTCCCTATCAGATATCCTGCAGGCCCTGGTGCTCAGCCCGGCAGGTATAGATGCTCAGCATTGCTAACCCCAACTCCCCTTCTCTCCTGGACCCTGAGCTCTCTCCCCACCCCGCCCTGTAACCCTGTCCCAGGTAGGAAACGCTCATTGTGCCCGTGGCTGGCTGTAAGGAGGCATGGTGCCAGGCCGCCTGCTTGCCCTGCTGGATGCCAGTGTTCCCGCAGTGTGATGTGGACACTGTTTTCTGCATCAGGATGAAGACCCTATCATCCTCTTGTCAGCACCAAGGCTTCATTAACTATACTGCTGGTTATTGAGACACACACACACACACACAGCTCCAAAATCTCTTTGCAGGATGGCATGTTCCCAAAACTCCAATAAACAAGCTAGTTGCGAGTCCATCTGACTTGTGTTTACAAGCCAGATGATCTGCAGGATCGTACCCTAAGACATAACCTGTCCCATACGGAGGCCCTATATATTCTGCTGGTGGTGGGGACAAAGGAACACCTGCACTGTTCCTTGGCACAGTGGTGCTACAAGGCAGTAGGGCTGGGCGATATGGACAAAAATCTTTATCATGATTATTTGATCCGTTTGTCACTGAAGCGATAAATACACCGATAGATAATCAAAAAAGAGAGATAATGTTACTTTCCATAAGCATGTCAAATACATTTTCATAACATGCAAACAAGACAATGTTTTTATAGTTAAGATGGTCCAATAAAAACATGCAAGAAATACAGGCATTATAAACATTTTATCCAAATAACTATTCAGACCATTCATTAAGTGTGTTAAAGTGTTTTACAAAATTAGATTAAATCTGGAACATAAATAAAAAGCTCTGTTCAATTTACCTTTCTTAAACTTTTCTGTTTGTCATTAATAAATGCATTCCTGAGTTTACTGGCTCCCAGATGAAGTCAACCTGAACTGGCAACCTGGTCTACAAGCGAGCTCATAATGTGCGAGCATAAACGTTGTGTAGGCTTTTCTCTAAATGATCGTGTCCAGTACAATTCTGTCTGTAAGAAGACGTTAATCTCGGCTTCGGCAAATCTTTGGCTCATTGCCCAGCCCTAGTTATAAGTAGTTATGATTGGCTTGTAATAATTGCATTTTTTCCTGTGGCAACTGTTTGCATTGATGTGAAGGTATTGTGATTGTATTAATGTGTGTTGAAGTGAATAACAGATGCTTGCTCAATGTCTCTGCTACATCATTTTGATTCAAAGATTGCCGTGTGCCCAGGCATTAATCCCTTCAGATGGTGAAAGAAACACGACACACATGCATAAGTCGTGTCTTCATCGTGTCCTCATGCACTCTTTTTCCTTCTTTCCAGATGCCTGTAGAGAGGAGAACCTGACGGAGTGAGAGGAAGGAAGCATCAGCTGAGCTGGAGAAGTAGTGGGAGTAACTTAGGTTGAAGGCTGAGGTAGGGAGCATGAGGCTGAACGCCGGTCTGAGGGTCTGCAGCTGATGCCTACAGCCTCCAACTGATGCACTATAGAGGCTTGGAAACCAAAGAGCTAGACTGCTTAGTGGAAGTGGAGCTCCTGCACTGGAGGATCAGTTCTCTGAATAGAACTGTTTTTTTGTTTGAACACTGATATTGTGTTCGCCTGTGTGCGCACTACACATACACAGAAACGTTGGGGTTATCTGCCCCGGAGAGGTGTGGAAGTTCAGATCGGTTATAATGAATTAGGGCTTCAGTGTTTGGGCCGTGTAGTTATGATCCTGCTGCTCTGTCATTTTATTTTACTTCATTTTAGCAGTGCCAAGTCACGTTTTGTAATGTGACACCTACCAAGGCAAACATTGTACACTGAATGACCACCTATCTTCACCTCAAAGAAAACCGCCTCTTTCTCAATATTTGATGTAGACAGGTAAACATTTACAGCATTTTTCTTCTTTTTTTTTTTTAAGCAAAACTACATATCACGCACAATATGGCCATTTCATGACTGTTGCTGTTAAGAATTTGTTCTCCAATACCGATTGGAGGAATTGATGCCCAATCTTTATTTGTGCCTTCTGCTTGCCCTGCCCACACCACCTGGCTCGGTACAGTATTCGTCTCCTTTGACTTTTTCTTGTGCCACAAAATGCGTTTATTTAGAATTTTTCAGAAATTGTAGAAATGTGAATGTATAAAACTTATATTGTCAAAATTCACCTTCACACTCTGAGTTTGTTCAAATTGCCCTTTGTTGTAGTTGTAGTTTATATCATTAAAATTTTGAACCCTCAGAAGTTTGAAGAAATTTCATTCTACTTTAATAGATTTGATTCTGTCTAAAAAATCCCAAATGAATGCATCTTGAAATTATTTTTGGCACAAAACCATCCAAATGTCAAGGTGAAAACGACTGTACAGTAATGAGGTCTATCAACCAAGAACTATGAGGGGTGAATTGTTTTCACTCATTTAACATCGTGATTCGGGGTCACATTGTGATGGAGGGGTTGCATTGTTGTTATGACGGATACGAAAGATGTCATTTTTAGACTCTCAAGCCTTTTTTCCCCCATTTATTTTCATTTGTGTCCTACTTGTTTTGTGCTTCCTGTGTTATCTATGTGAGCAGCGGGTGTCAGATATCTGATACTCAGTTCACAGACGTGCAACACAACATGGCGTCTCTGATCTGGACTCTGTATGCTGTAGCTTGACAGGACTCATCTCCATCTTTCACTGTAAATAGGATCGTTTTCAGGAAACGTGCCAGAGAAAGCTTTATTTTTATGAATGTTCCAGAAAATCATGTTTAAAGAGGCTGCAGTTTTAATATTTTGTAAATATATTGTGGCAATATGTTCAATTCAAAGACACTTTGTATCTGATCAAGATGTACTGTAAATGTGCAAGCATGAGAAATTACACTTCAACAATTATGAATGTTCTTTGTTTTACTTTTTCTATTTTTCTGGCTGCAGAAAAATAAATGGACACTGAATGTACTTTAAAGTTCTGCTCTAGCTCATTTGTTTTACTCTATCATGAAGTAATGCATCATTTCATTGCTATGTTTTCATTCTGAATTATTTATCAGAGTGCTTTCACTTGGAATAATAAATCATTAGGTGTCGGCCTAAATTCACCAAACTGAACCCAGGAACAGCTCTACTGGCCGACCCTGCACTCCCCCTTCTCAAGACACGGTGAATGGCTGCATTTATATAGCGCTTTTATCCAAAGCGCTTTACAATGTATGCATCTCATTCACCCATTCACACACACACTCACACACCGATGGCAGTGAGCTACCATGCAAGGTGCTGGCCTGACCAATCGGGAGGAGTTCAGTGTCTTGCCCGAGGACACTTCGACATGTGGACTGGAGGAGCCGGGGATCGAACCTCTGACATGTATGTACGTGTGACTCAGAGGGATATGCCTAATTACAGTGTGTGGTAAGGTAAATTCATGCTCTAAATCACTAACTTCTCCCAGATTTAGTATTTGGCACCCTATTAACCACCGTAGACACACGGTCACCCAGCTTCCTTTAGCATGCATACATGGTTTAAGTGTTGCGCTACAGCCAGCTTTGCAATAGCGTCATAGCAGGCTGCTGTACTTTAGTCTGTGAATGCTATCCGCCAAATTTAGATCCAGTACGCGAAAAAAAAAGCAGGTCCAAAAGGCATATTTGTACAGCAGTGATAGTTAGGTATGTGCACCACGCTTCAGGACTGCGTAACAAAAGCCCTTTATGGCCTTAAACCCCTATTGTGTTTGTGGTTTTAGTACTCAGTGCTTGATCGCTGACGCCATTTGTGGCTGCTAGTTGTACTGCAGGTCTCTCCAGCTGATAACTATGCTATCAGATGATAATGACTCATGCATTGCGTCTTCCACTTCTCCAGAGTTCACCTTTTTTTAGAACCGGTTGAAGTTGATTTCACGGTAGGGAAATTGGTTGGGCTTTTTTTTTTGCATTGCTGAGAGAACTAATGTTTCTCCAGGCCAGAGACGGCCAAGCAACCATCATCAAAGCTCTGAGCTGTTGAACTCTCAGCCCTCTAGTGTTGTTTCTCCACGGTTGTGCCGCCCTGAGGATATTTTGGACCCTGCTGGAACATTGTGAAGCATGCACGGGGAGCAGCCACAAGGTGACACTGTAGCACATCGTTCAGGCAGTCCAGCCAAAATTAGTTTTTAAAGGAATAGGATAGGAATCCCATCCCTTAATGAACCATGAACTGACTCTCATTGAATATGTAGGTTCCATTTAGGAATGCATGATTTTTGTGCTGTGCTTTTTAAAAAATCTCTTTAGGAAATGGTCAGAGTGCAGTAGGAAGTTTTTGATGCACTTAAGGTTGCCTTTAAATGAGGCAAAGGTAACATCAGCAGATCTGATGGACTTCCAAATGAGGGGTAAAACCGGACTGGACTGACTCCAGACAATCTGCTTTGATCTCCCAATCTCCCCTGTGATATTCAGCAGTGGGAAAGCCTCCTCTACACCTTGTAGCCCTAAAGCAGGAGACGAAGGAGGGCTCTACTACCCCCCCTCCTGTTCCCGACTAACCATCTCTCTCTCTGTCTGTCTGTGTCTGTGTCTCTCTCTCACTCTCTCTCTCTCCCACATACACACACACATTCCACCATCCACACCCACACTGGACTTTCTTTTGAAAGTGTAGGGGCTGATTTAAAATTCTCCTTCTTCAGAGCGTGTCATGCATTTTATATGCATGGTGAGTGAGAGAGAGGGGCTTGCGAGGGGTTCTAGCCCAAATGAACTTCTCTCCTCTGTTGCTCTCCTCAGGGACAGAAATATATATATATATATATATATATATTTACACACCACCACTTTCCTTCACTCTCTTCCCTCATTTTCTCTCACCCACTCACTCTTTCAACATTAGTTTTACTGCATCATGCTTTTCACAAATTCTACGGAGCAGCAGAGGACCCTTGCCTTTGAAGACAAGTGTGATCAGAACAGAGGCAGAGGGTGTAAAAACCTGGCCTCGGGGCATTTGGTTTTTTTACACTCATGTTTAGCAGCGTATGGAGCAGACGAGGGAGGCTGACAAGTGCTGTGTTTGGGGACAGCTTTGATGTCTGATGGGGTGCGGCTGCTCTGTTTCTGCACAATTCCTCAGAACTGGCTCCTGTGTATTGCAGACAGCCATGTTGACACAGCCAGCCCTACATAGCACTGGCTAGATAAGTCAAAATGGACAGCAGAGCATTTTAAATATATTGCTGTCTGCCTCTCTCTCTCTCTCTCTCATTCTCTCTCTCTCTCACATGCTCAGAGATCAGGCTAAGAATGATTTAAAAGCTTGTTGACACATTGTTCTCTGAGCCTCAGGCTTGCACACAGCACAAACCAGACTCAGACTGCTGGAGAAATCTGGTTTATTAGGAACAATATGATCCCGCTAGCTTATTGTGGATATAGCAGTAAACAACAGAAACACATTTCACTTTGTAAGTGCTACAGGTTTGAGATTATAGACATAAAACAGTACAGCAACCATAGTGCCTACATTCATATATGCACAGAGAATATTAAAATGACAGTATATTGCTGTTACACTGTTATTCCTAATAACGAATTAGCCTCTGTATTTCTCTTATATACACATCATTGGGAATATCACACACCATGTTCCATTTGAGTGAAAATGGCGTGATAATAACTGACAGGCAAAAGGTTAAGTCTGGCAGGTCTTTACAAATAAGCACTGTATATCATTGGAGCACAACATTGACAAAAGTTAAGGTGATGTAGTACAGTAACACCAGACAAACCCTTCACAGAGAGGTCGCAAAATCTCACTGAATAGACTCTCACTGAAGTCTAAGTAAAGCGACATGTATTCTCTTTAAGCTACTTTTTTTTTTTTAATTAAAAAGATTAATTACAAGTTAACTTTGGTTTCCAGCTTTCTAGAACTATACTGTTAACTGTGTGGCAGTTTAAGCTGTAAGTGAAAGTTAAATCAGGACTTGACAGTATAGCAGCCTTAAGCCAATATTAATACAATACACAGAAATTCACCTTTAAACATTTTTTCTTGATACAATAGCAGCCAGAAAATATTGTAGTTACAGTGTGATTCCATAGAATAGAAAAAACGTGAAACATAATTGATTATTCCAACATAGTATTGTTAAAAATCTGTGATCTGGTACCTCTCAATAAATAGAAAATGCAACTCCTTTGTTGTTATTTGTAACATCTTCTACCCTAATCTATTATAAATATGGTCATACATTGTGAGTATTCATTGTGTAAAGACAATATTTTTCAGCCATGCAACAAAGAAGTTGAAGATTTTCAATGAGAGAAAAAAAAACACACTTTTCCATGATTGACTTGCTAAGTGTACAACAAAATATGTTTTGTAGCCTAGGCTTTCCCGAATTTTCTATCAGACTGTAACACAAGACAAAACATCAATAAAACAGCCTGAAAATAACAAATCAGTGTTGCATTTGCAGACTGAACGCGTTGCAGCTCGGGAGAAGGAACATTTCAGGTCCCGACACACAGGACTCTGTCTGGGCTGCAAAGTCCTAGACAGCTGAAATCCTTGTGTCTCGCTATTCCACTTACAGTTACCTGTGGCTAGAGAACCAAACTAGGTTTTCGCAACCCATGTCAACAACAGTCTTTGTCAGTATGCATTCTAGCATTACCAAGTGGGGCCTCTTTGTCCCCTCAGAGTCAGGCCAGCAACAGCTGGAGGACACATGTTGACAGGGTTTGGCACTTCAGCTCTGAAACCTGGGTGAGGCCAAACAATCTGACCAGAAACGGATCAAAGGAAGAGAGACTGAAAAACTTCCACAGAGGTAGAAAATAGAAAAGCGATGCCATTGAAAATCAGTGGAAAAGGCTGTCACTGGGTGCTATTGTCAGCCAGGTTGTGCTGGGGTATTTGTGTCTTCAGATGAGGAATTGTAGCAGATGGAGAGGCCTTGTTCACTTCACTTAGCCTGAGGAATGCACACTTAAACCTTGTCCATTTATGTTGCATGTTTCCACTCCCTTCTTTTCTTACTCTGCTAAATGCAATGATTTATTTACTTCCGCCTTACTCTTTTCCACTGCGCTCAATGTTTCTTCCAGGATCTTCAGCAAGACGTGACATTTTCCTCACTTCTCTATCAGTAACAACAAGGTTTCTCGCGTTACCCAGAATGCTTTTCACTCCTCAACAATTGTATTCTCCTTCTCTCTCTCGCTATGGTAAAACCACAGGTTCCATGGTTTGGTGTGCTGCAAAAATAAACCAACTTAACATGACAATCAAGGAGCTTTCAAAACTCTGCAAAGCAAACTCAGTCAGGCTCAGTCTTCCGCTGGCCCTCCCTCTATTGAAGGCCAGGGACAGTATAATGGTGCTGTGTGTTCCAAGTTCACTGGAGCTCTCGGTATTTGAGGAGTGAAAGCAGTAGACACACACACACACACACTGCCGGTTGTAGCGAGCTGTTTCCATTATACATTCTGAGCATCTGTTGTGCGGAGGAAGTCCTTTGAAGGACGACCGGGGTGGGGTGGGGCGGCGGGGGTAACCAGAATCCACAGTTCAAACGGGGTTCTTCACCCTAACAAGCAGGGGTGGGGCTGTGGCCGTTTCCTCTCCAGTGCGAGCGTAGTGATCATCATTGTCCTTGCACCCTCCCCTCCACCCACCACCACCACCACCACCCTCGTCGAGTCCTTCAGGGGAGGTCCTGGATGAGCTTTCTTTAGCCACACCGACACATGCAAACGTCTACACTAACACTCAAGGTTCATGCGATAACTAGTACAGAGACAGGCAGAACTAAACAAGACGCATGCCACCGAGCTCTCGTTTTCTTCTCCAAGCCCTTAGTTGTCTTCCACTTTGTGCGATTGCATTTAAGCTGCCTGTTTTGACATCCTTTGCTCTGTGTAGGCAGTGAATCTGTTTCCTTCTATCTTTTTTTTTTTTTTTTTTTTTTCATCTGTGCCTTTGTTTGGAAGGAGGAAGGGTAAAAGAAGCGGGAGTTTATGACAGCAGGCTTTGAAGAGAGCCAGGTTGGGGCTATTGTGATGGGTGTCTCAGAGGTAGGCAGGGGCATCTTTGAAAGGAAAAAGGAGAGAGTAACAAGGGCGCAGGAGGAGGGAAAGAACTAAAGTCAAGGTGACTGAAAGAGGACTCATTCACTTCTGTGTAAGGTACGCTCCGATAGTGAGGCTAGCTGCCCCGAGCGCAGCCAGACCGAAGACCGTCTTAATGGAGGGCCAGGAGCAACTGAACACGGAGTCCCTCTGTCTGTCGTACAGCTCCACAAAGGCATCCTGAGAGAGAGAGAGAGACAGACAGACAGACAGAGAGTTAATAGCATGAAAATTGTGTTGCATGAAAGAATGTGTGTGCTTGCTTGTTGCTGCAGTCTGGGGATGTAAAGTCCCTTTGGCCGACACCAAATATGAGTGTTATTTCACCCATGCAGCAAGCAGATCCATTACAATTCATTGGCCCTCACGTCCTCCCACACACACACACCCCGACGCCCCTCATAAGCATACAGAGACACACGCCGATTACACACACACACACACACTGAGAACACGGGATTCACTAAAACATCCAATCCCCGAGCGCTTCATCCACCGATTCAGTTCTTCTTTGGCATATTGACGGGCGCTGCAGCACATAAGCATAAATATATTAATGCCACATACAAATCAGCAGGTGTTTCATAGTCTTTTTTTAAAAAAAAAGCTGTTTTCAAATGAGATCTGTGTAGCACACGTGTCTGTCTGTCTGTATGGTTTGACCAGCAAATACCATGGCTGTGTCTAATGCGAGGAAATGCAGACATCCACTTATAAGCCTTGACAGCAGGACCAGCTGTACAGGAAGTCATGACTAAGGTCTAAGACTCCCTCCCCCACACACACACACATACACACACACACACACACACAAGTAGGGCACAATACTACACAAATTAGAGTGGAACGTGTGTTGTACTTTGGCGAGGGTCAGAGAGGATATGGTGAGAAGCCTGACAGCAGAAATGTGTCCTATTGAATGTCAACCCCTTTGCCGTGTAGCTAATCAGATTAGTGGTGGTATAAAAGCTGCATATTTGGGCTCCTTTGATGCCAAAGCCGAAGATGAAACTTGACCTATCTGAGAACAATGGTGAATTGTTAAGTTTAATTCACTGTAATATTATTGTGTCGGTTCCCGTGGGACTATATCTATTTAAATCCAACTTAATGTAACTCACCTACAGTAATTATGCTGTTAAATTCTAACAGGAATTGTGCGTGCGTTTTGTTCGACCTTGATCCACTAGGAGGGAAACTGGGTCATCACCCTCTGAGCGTCACATTTTAGTGTAATATTTCCTATTAAACCAAAACCCATAAAAGGGGGATACCCGTTTCCAAGTGCTACAGAAAGACAAAAGTATTTCCTGTCTCCCTCTCCTCCCTTCCTTTCCTGTGGCATTCCTGAGGCTGGGGGCCAGTGACACACAGAGGAAGGATCAGCACTTTCTTCCCGGTTTAAGGCCCTCTGGTATCAAAACACGCCGAGCTCTGAAATCATCCGGCAAACTGGCAACTTCCTTGGTTACAGTTCAGCTATTTAATTATCCGGGATTGAATGGAAAAATAAAGAGCAAAATGTCAGATTGTTAGGTTGAAGGCATGTAACAGCCTGAATAGGCCTCTCTTTCAGTGATGATACCCCCTCCCCTTCTAGTGAAGCAGTATTCAGGTATTAATTAGGGAACAAGCACTTCAGTCAGACCTCCAACTGAGAGGAATGTGTTCGCAGTAGGGCTCCTCTGGCAAAAACACAGCCTCCCTCTTTTTTCCACCTACTGCCGGTAACCAAAACAGTTTGCCGAGACAACAACAGAAACCAGTAACTGGGTCCCACGGCAAAGCGTCACGTGACTGACCGCTGCAACGGCGCGACAACTGGCAAACTCCTGATGCGTGTCCTCAATATTTCCCAGACAGTCGGCATAGATTATCATCTATATGAGTCTCACATAACGGGGCAGCTCCATTACGGTAAGAGGTTCGCTTGGGAAATGATGGCTGTTTAAAAAAAAAAAAAAAAAAAAAAACAATCTCGCAAGGGCATGGACTGTAATAACTCCAGAGGGACAGTGGAGCAGCAGACTCGCCAACAGGGGAGTGCTGAGAAAGGAGGGAGTCAGGTGGATATCATGAGACTGAGGCATGCGATCACGCTCCACTTCAGCTCCCAGGACTTTTTCACCCACACGTTAGTAAGCAGCACCGCCACAACCATGTGAGCATTGTGAAAAACAAACATTGGCTCTCTTTTTTTTTTTTTCCTCCTCCTCCACTTCTCCTCTTTGTCTCAACTGTCAGTCTGTTTTTTTCCCGTCTGCATCTCCCACATTGATTCTGGTTGTGAAAATGACTGTATACCCTTAAGCCGACACGGAGAGTTGACCCAAGCAGGATAAAACATCTGTATTTGTCACATCAGCAAAAGTTCTTCATAATCAAGAACTCCCATCTTTGCCCTTCAGCAAACCATCTGCTATCAGCGGCAGGTGGGGGACTAGGGAATGGAGGTTACAGTCCTCTACAGTATTCATACCGCTATTCAACACTGCTTTGTGGATCAATGCCTTTTAAAAAAGGTCACAGCAGCCCAATAGAAGCCAAGAATCCAAAGGGAAAATCCCAGTAGCCATTCTAGCGAGGTCTAGCAAAACCCCTTTCCTTCAACAGCACACAATAAATCCCTTGGAGACACACACACACACACACACACACACACACACACACACACACACACACACACAGAAAGTCCTGTAAAGGAGACAGACTGGAAAACGAGGAGTGGAGAGGATCCCATACTCGGCCATTGGGTGGCAGCTTGTTGCCTGAGTGTCATGGTTACCGAGTATGGAAGCGTCACACATGATTTGCTTTTCCCACCAGCAGGAGAGCGTCTTGCCTCGACCTCTGATTTGTTTTTCACATGATTTGGACCTCTGGGCTGTGCTTGTTGTCTTTCTTATCGACACATTTTTACACTGTTCTCTGGCGTAGACAGGCCCGCGCTGTCTGAGGGCAACAGGAAATTCCAAACGTTCGCTAATTCATCCGGGTATGCCCCCGTTATTGGGAATGATCCCTATCCTTGTGCGGAACAGAATGAGTCATCTTGTGTTCTTGCCTCGCTCTGTTGAAATCCAAGCAGCGCCTTGCCAAAAACAGAAAAAATGATTAGGCAGTCATCTCTGTTTCAGGACATTTCTGTGGGTAATTGTGGGCAGCCGGAGAGTTCTTCTCATTCAGGGAGAGAGAAAGGGATGTGGGTTAAAGTTCAACCTGTAATTAAAGTCCCTGTTGTGGCTTCACTGCTATATTCACTACTGAACCAAGCTTCTCCCCACGCTCTGTTTATTTCCCAAGCGTTCACATATAGTACTTACTATATTGTATACACTGCTTCACCTCTCAGCCCTTTGATTTTCTAATGAGGTTAGATTAATTAAACTCAAACAAAACACTCAATTCAGGAGCATGTGGTGGAAGGGGAGGGGAGCAATGGGAGATAGAAATTTTAAAAAAACAACAAAACATGCAGGGAGGGCATTAATGTGCATTGTAATTCATTTGTTTTGATCAAAATATACCTTTACACCTCTCTCTCTGTTTGCTTTGTAGCAGCGTCCCCTCCAGATACAACACAGCAGGACAGCAACAAGGTCAGTTCGATCAAGTCTCTGGAGTGTCATCCATCGATCCGCCCAGTGAAAAAGAGATGACAGAGGAGTTTGTGGCAATATTGATTACCCAGTGAATCCCCCAGTGTCAGCTAGGACCCCGGGCCACTGGGCTCTACTGTCAATACTACAGTGCTTGGAAACAGCAAACTCACCCGAGCAGACCAACAAGAAAATGACAAACTGAAAAAGATTTCCATGGTGTATCTGTGCAACTGTACCATCAAGACCTACAAAATGTTTTGAGTAACATAAAAACTGAAATTCACAACAGAGGTGACTAGTTCCAATAACCTGCCACCTTTAACGGTAACACAGAGTCATCCTATTTCCTGTAACAATAACATCAACTAAACCAGGGTATTATTATTGAACAAAAGCTTTTTGCCAGTGGCACAAATAAGGTTTTGTATTTGGTTTCAGAGGTTGCTTTAGACAGATTCCAAGTTGTGGTTGTTGTGTTGTCAGCACCCTTCCAGACTGACAGGCTTAAATACTCCTGATTTCACCAGGGAAACTAACAGCCGGACATGACCGGACAACGTGGTAACTATGGAGTAACATAATTGGCAGCCAAAGTGATATTACAGATGACACAGACAGTCAAGCAAAAAGAGAGAGAGGAAAGGAGAGAAAGGAAGCTTCGGCTTGAAACAAAGGAGACGGGGAAACCTTTTCATTTCACCTTCCCATCACTGTTATTGACTACTCATTTTTTCATACCTGGCAGACTGCTTTCACCAGACAGTCATCACTTTGGACTCAGTAATACAGAAACAACTATTTTAATGGATGCTGCCTTTAAGGCTCATAAATATTGAAACATATGTCAGCAGCAGAATTGGTGTGTTTACAAAACAGTGTGCTCTCCCACGGGACTGTGCCTACTCCACTGGAACATGCAACGTGATAGCCAGTAAATCACCCACACTCCTCATGACACGACGCGATTTTATTGTCTCCATTATTCATTGTCTAAACCGCCAGATAAATGAGAATTGCAACTTTAGACATGAGACTTTGGTTTCTTTGGAAATGAATAACACTTCAATGGTGGGTTTGCTTTTGAACTGGAAAACATTTTCGAACTATTGCACTGACCTTGACAGTTATGTGATTCTTGCTGGCTCTTTATTTTTCATGATTGATTTGCTTTGATCCAAGATGACGTTGCTGGCCCAGGGGAGTGTTTCCCCTCCTGGTGCTTACCTTCCCACCTCCTCTTGTCCTGCACTCTTGGTGTATAGGCTCTGCACACCTCATTGAAGCTCACAACATACTTTATCATTTACAAGCAGTCAGTATTTGGCGTACTGCAGTTACAGCAAAGAAACATCAAAGCAAATGTAAAGCCACAGACATGCATGGCAACTCAGACAATCGCTTTCTCTCAAAATAACTCAGACAACCTTGACAACTCAGACAATACCTTTTCTCAGGCTTCAGAGTAGGCTAGTCCTGTGGTTCTGACCTTGGGACCTATTTCAGCTTCACATTAATCATCGATCAAAGATCCTACCCAATACAACAATCACCAATTGGCACAATGGATCCCACAAATAGATACAATGTAACAAAAAAGGGATGTCCGCATTATCTGAGGATGTCTGCACGGAGCCCATCCGGCCCTCAGCGGAGGGGGAAGTGATAGAGTAGTCGAACAGAAGAGGTATGACTGCTGTGCTGCTATAAATATCAAGAGGCTTCGTCCCAGGTCCTGGTTCAGGGCTGCCCAATCTAATAAAGCTGCTCTCATCTCCGCTGCTCAGTCCATTTAAAGGCCAATGGTGACGTGCAAGAGGAAAGGAGAGAATGGAAAAGCGCCGCTGACTCATCTTCCACACTTGAGGGTGGGGGGTGGGGGAGTGCTGTGTGCATGTGTTGGGAGTGCATTAGAACTGGCTTGAGTAGGCCTTCCAGTAAAGACAGGATGTCTGCCACTTTGGTGTCTAATGGCTCTATGTTTTCTCCAAGGAAGCCTTGCATAGAACATTGACTACTGCAGTGACGTCTGTGTGGCTTCAAAACCATACACCCCGATTCCATGTGAACCATGCAAGAGCCAATAAACGATGTGGTTTTTGGAAAAAACTCTATTCACTATTCACTCAGAAATGCTGGAGCACTCTTGTAAAGAGCCTCTTGGTAAAGGAAAGTGGTATGTGTGGCATTTAAAGCACGCAGTAGCACTCAACGGTAATAAAAGCATTGCCATGCTTGACAATCACCCTGTGCTCTGGGGTTAATGATTAGACGCCAAAATAAACTCACATCTCAGTTCAAGTTATATTCCCTAATGACACTCTATCAGTTTGAAATCCGCGTTGGACTGCTGTGTGCAGAAACCAATGTCCAATGAGGAAAGGAGGAAGAGTTATTGACCTAACCATTAGTGAATGAGCGTGTGAGAGCCCCCATAGCCAACCTCCTGGGCTTGTTCAGATGGAGTCCTCCGATAGAGGCTCCCAGACCGTGGGAACCAGTAGATTCCCAGGTGGCCTGTAGCTTCTCTTGTGACAAACACAGCCCATGGGAGAGTTTCATTTCCTGTGACAAGGGCACCACACTCCTTCAAGCCTTAAAAGTCACATCCACTGACCCGTTACGACTTGAGACCACACAACCACCGTCTCAGCAGGCAACTCCTGCAGAGCTGAAAATAGACTGACTGATCTGAGACCAGACCCACTAACCGACTACTGTATATGGAGTAATAAATGGGGCGTATGGGAATACCATCTGCAGGCATTCGCACTAATGTCAGTTGCATATGGTCGCTGACTGTTCTGCAGTTGCAGTTTGAAGCTAATTGTCATTTGGGACCAATTATCTGGAATTTATGAAATGATTGCATTCAGCTCCACTATTTTTGTGGTTGTGCATACATGTGAGAGAGCCTTTTTGTTTCAAGGCCCTGGCGGGGAAGGATTACACAGTCCTGGAAAAAAGTGGGTCCTTTTCAGAAGGCAATGATTGGCTCTTAGTAAAAGCCTTCAGTAGTTGTTGCCGTTAAGTCACTTCCTGTGTCAGACGCTGTGGGGATGACATCATTGTCTGGTTTGAGACTATGGCTTCTCTGTGGTAGAGCCAACTATGGTTAAATCACAGTCTGTGCCGGTAACTAGGGAAGGACCAGAGGCAAGCCAAACATGTAGTCATACTAATACCATGGAGAAAGGGCGGAGGAGCAGCTGGGGAGAGCTACAGTTGGTTAGACACTATAACTAAGAGGTTTGTATTTGTTTTGAACCTTTAACTGGCAACAAAATCCCACTTTTCGAACTAATTCGAACCACAACAAAATAGCCAACCTTCCACGCTCACCAAAAAACGGGAATGTAGTGAATTCGTTTTGATGAAATCCTGACTTACCCCTTTCATTTATGAAGTGATGCAAAACAAGCAGCCTGTAATGCCATCTAATAGAGAATTAATCATGTCAGTGGAGGAGAAAGTATTAGAACATCAAAGCTAGACAGCCCCTGCATCACACAGTCTCCCCTTTCAAACAGGAGACGTCTTGTAAAGTAGGCCTCTAATGAAAGCTCGTCAGTTTTGGCAACAAGATAGTGGAGCAGTTTACGTGACTGGTGTACATGAGGCCCTGGGTTTCAGGTTCTTTGGCGTCCTCTGTGTACCCATGTAAATGAGAGCGGCCACAGTCTGGGACAGGGCGCTGTGAGCAGAAGAGGCAAGAGGATCTCAGATGTCCATTAATGTCGGGGGGGAAAACAATAATCTGTTTGAGGGACAGCCCCCTCAGGAACCTCTTTGAAGTGGGGAGAAGAGGAGCTAACACTCGCTGAGATTTTTCCACTAAGACACAGTCAAGACGGTTGTCATCTATCATAGTCATATTAACACTGACTTGAAAAGAAAGCGCAAGAAACTCAGGTATAACTGTGGTGAGGAGAGCAGGCTTCCTACCGAGCGAAGACTGAAAATGGGGAATGCGTGACGAAGCGTCCCCCCGTCCCACATGGAACATGAGGTCATTTTGAAACAGGGGGAAGGGGAAGGAAGTCTTACACAACTTCAACTCCACAGCTACAACCTCACAGCCTCTATACAACAATATAGGTGTCTGTACATAGCCGGTTTTACGTTTGATTGTCAAAGCCAACACTATGAAAAGCGATCTAGGAAGATAATTAACTCTTTTTTTTTTCCTCTCCACCAAGAATAGTTCCCCTCCCCGTCCCTTCCTTTCTGAGACCGGGGGAAAAAGTTCAGCGACCTCTCTCAGGCAACCAGCTGATTTTCATTCAGGCCGGGGGAGAGGAATGAGAGGAATGCATTGATGTGTGGAAACAAACAACTGCACTGTGTGTCTGAGAGGCCTGATATGAGAAGCATTCAGCCTCAGATAACTAAAGTCTATACCGCCTAACTAAGATGACCGACGCACAAGGAACATAGTTCACAACACTTGCGTAATAAAACGGACGTAATAAAAACGAAGGGCTACTACACCCTTCCTTGGGATAGGCCGACATTCCTCATGTATCTGACGGTGCTATGTATTGGCCTGGGAGTTGGGTTGGACATCGCTGCTGCTCCCAGGATCTTGTTCCTTTCTTTGGTCAGCCACATCTGATTTCAATGTACCTCAGAGAGTGGAGGGAGCTATCTTGGGCGGCTAGTTTAAAAAGGCTGATTGATTGAACTCTCTGTAGAGCAGGTAGGCTCAGTCAGAGCTGCGTGACCTTCCCTGTCTGTATGCAGAATGGAAAACAAGCACAGTCCTCCCTGATGAATGACAATAAGTTGCCTATTGTGATATTTTCAGACTGGTGTGAAAAGCTGGCGTGAAAAAAAGCGTGGAAAGCTAATAGGGTGGATGTCACTTTCACAACAGAGAAGGTTTTTAAGCATTTTCTCAACAGCTCCCTTGATTAATCCATGGAAAATGTCATTAGTGGTGTTGGGTAACCGCCTATTGTATTCTACAGAGACAATATTAACGAGTAGCCTTGATGCCGGTGCACTCTGAAGACTAAAATAGAACGTGGCACTTTTAAACAGAGACTATAATTCACACTGGAAAACATACGTAAGTATATTTAGCTGGGACTGTTCCAAGATGTATTTTTACATTACGCCATGTAATGCTCATGAGGATGTTTCACGGCTCCACCAGAACCTTCTTCTACTTTCTAGTCAGCAGACACATCAGCTGAGAATCAGATGATTGTTGTGTCAGATGACTTGACAAGTTGAACGCTGCTTTATTTATAGGTTTGCGCTATCACTTTTTTTTTTAATGAGCTGATCTACCTCCACGTCTCTCTAACCTCCCTACCGTACAGCATCTAAATCGATCCGACCGTTTTCCTCCACTAATTGCACTACGCTTTGGTAACTATCACACCATCACACTTCTTACCTTTACCATTACCCTGCTCTCCTCCTTGCCCTTCGATCGCTCCTCCTCCTCCTCCTCCTCAGCCCTGTTAGCCTCAACTCCCGATCAAAACCACCTCTGCTGCAGTTCATCCATTTCATCCAATGATCATTTTTAACCCACTGCCCTCTTTTCCCTCTAATGGAGAGATGTATTCTCAGTGTCCTGCCCCCATTAGTTTGAATAGAGATAAAGTGCGAAGCAGAGAAGGTCAAGGCGTCTCCACTCTGGACCTGTTGGGCGAGTGACTATCAGGATAAAATGGGTGGTAATGGAAAATAAGCCAAATGCCAAAGTCGAATGGTATTTTGCACGTACCACAGTGTCAGTGTTCTTTTCCAATGTTTTGGGCTCTTTATCCACAAATCTGGGGCATATCTCTTCCCTTTCCCTACAGCATCGTTCCCCATCAAGTGCCATAAAATGTCCAAGAAGATGAATGAAGCGCTTTACAGGCCTAATTACTGAGTTGATTAACTTCTGGTGGTTAGATTTGTGGATGTAAACCCTGTCTAGACATGTCACGGAGCTAACGTTTCTCTATAAAGCAAAAATGGAGCCACACATAACTGGATCCAGGCATCATAAAAACTCTCTTTGATATAAGTCACACGTTGGCTGCATCCTCACAGCGTACACAGGCCTCCATCATTACTGTATTGCCAAAAAAATACCAAAAATACTCAAACAAGACCAAAGAAGAAAGGGATTCACTGTCAGATGTGCTTCTTTTCAATCCTCCCCATTGTCTTTGAACCATCTGTCATTATTTGAAGTTATAATGACAGCCCAACAACCAATTAAAGGTAGCGCATCCACCGTCGACACTGTGCAATTGATGAAATATAACACTGTGGCAATACTTGGGTATGCCCCTGCTGGCACGTCAGTGGTAGTAGGCAGTGTTAGTCCTCTGAGAGCAGCAGGGGTTATCTGTGATAGCGACAAAATGTCTGTTCACTTTGGCAAGTTGACAGGTTTTGCTTGTAGGTATATGGGAGGACACGAACAGTTTCCAGTTTCAGGTTTAGCTGATCGCTGCTCCGAAAACCCACACGTAGCAACCTTCCCTTGGCAAGCTTTCATCTTCTCAGCATCAGGGGCCCACCATTTTCTCCTCCACTTCAAAACTAATCAGTCCCCATCAAAAGTGACTGCCAACGGGGTGGGTGGGGGGGGCGGTGCGAGCTTGCCTGTTACAGACACCACCTGAAAGCAGTCAGCATAAAAGTGCTGAGACGTGGGTCCCGCCAAGGTCTTTTCACGGACACATTTCTATCTCTAAAGAAACAACTGACTAAGACTAACATCTGTCTTGATATATCACCTACATACACTGTTTTACTAGGTTAAGAGAATCTTCCTCCTTCCTTCCTTAAGAAACCAACACAAATCACTGGAAATACTCAATTAATAGAACATAGTCAAAGTGATATTTGAGCAATGACTGACTTCACCCAACATCCACTGATGCTGGGACAGATCAGATTTCCAGAGGGCTATTTACTCTGCTGCCAAAAATCACATGGGGGGTGTGGGGGGTGTGGGGGGTGGGGTGGGTGGGGGTGTAGAGAATGATTTACCCCGGACCTCCATGGACCTCCATGAACAACAGAGAAATCTATTTACCATTATCTGGCTATCATCATTTTGGGAGGGGATGTACTCAGCATTTCAGGGAAGAGCCAATAATGGCATTCTGTTTGTTAATGGCCAGTGTGGCTAGTTGCACTGGGAAATCCCAGTGGAGGTGGTGGTGGTGGTGTGTGTGTGGATGTGTGTGTGTGTGTGTGTGTGTGTGTGTGTGTGTGTGTGTGTGTGTGTGTGTGTGTGTGTGTGTGTGTGTGTGTGTGTGTGTGTGTGTGTGTGTGTATGGCATGGCTAACAGGAAGCTAGGCACCCTGGGGCCATCTGCTCCCTGCCATGGCTCACATGTCACCCTGTGACAACACAGCATTATTGATTCACACCACTACATCCGCTTCTGTGTGTGTGTGTGTGTGTGTGTGTGTGTGTGTGTGTGTGTGTGTGTGTGTGTGTGTGTGTGTGTGTGTGTACACAGCAATTCTGAGGACAGTAGATAATTGATTCACACGAGTACATCCGCTCCTGTGTTTGCCTGCCTGTGTGCGTATTATGTACATATGAACCCGATAAACGTTAACAACTGTTTAGGTTATGCTGGCCATGCAAGTGTCTCTCTCAGCAGCAGGGGGGCAATTTAAGAAGCATTGCCAGTTGCATCTTGAGCAGAAGTGGCCATTGTTGCAATATAAATGAATTGCAAACAAGGAATCTCTTCTAAAGCCTTTTTCTGGGCTTGTCTCAAAATATCTACAGCAGCTACACAATGGGTGGAACCATTTAACCTTGCCCTATATTGATATGCTACTGAGTTTGCCAGGGTGTGCCCAATGGCAAAGTCAACTCGTGTCTCAGTAGACTCCTCATTATCCAGTCCCCACCATGACAGGAAAGGTGGAAAACTCTTTTATCTCTAATCTCAGTGGTTCAGTAGAATATGTTTTCCATACAGATGGAGGCTTGTGATGAGATGTGATGATAGAACAGAACCAAACAGAGCACGGATTTATGTGTAATATGACAATTAAAGACCACATGGGTGCAGTGGTGGTAACGCGTCTATATTTAGAAGCCTCTCACATGTCCCTGCATTTTTTAAGGATCTGCGCTGTTACCTGACACTGAAAGCCAGGTCTCATGGTAATAGTGTGTGTGTGCGTGGGTGTGTGTGTGTGTGTGTGTGTGTGTGTGTGTGTGTGTGTGTGTGTGTGTGTGTGTGTGGGTGTGTGTGTGTGTGTGTGTGTGTGTGTGAAGCGCATGAAGCGAGTGTCTGTGCACATGCGGGTGTGTGTGTGTGTGTGTGGATGAGTGTCTCTGTGTGGAGTGTGAGGGGAAGACGGAGAAAGAGAGAGGTAGGGTGAAAAAAAGGAGGTAATCTGTCCATCAGTACATGGAGGAGCACAGACAGCCCTTGGGTTGAGGACTGAGGACTGAAACTGAGGACTAAGGACTGAGGGATGAGGGATGAGGACTGGGGGCTGAGGCACATCCATTTAGTGTCCAAGTTTATCTGGCTCATATATTATTGATCAGCATGCTAGTGCTTTAGAACAGCTCAGGCACGTGTCCCTCATGACGCCCAAACAGGAAACAGCAGGTCAAGCAGATTACTGATTTCAACAAGAAAACAATCATCTGGATGAATTCGTGAAACCCAAACCCGTCTGCAGAGGGATGCTCGCCGTGGCCTGAGAACCCACATGAAGAGAAACTCACATGGAGGTGGAGGATCAGAGAAAGACAAACAGACACGTCAATAGCCACGGCGTCTTGGGCAGCGGTTGCCGATTGAAGCGTTTCCCAGCTGAGACCTTTGTCCACAAAAGAACAAAACGCCCACACCCTTCAGGAAAGCAACACCCAGGTCGTCTCCATTATTTATTTACAGTCACTCTTCCCCCAGCAGACATTCCTGAGGCTCTCCTGAGGAGACCCAGAAATAAGCACACAGGACGGGTGTGGAGGGCCTGTGGGGAGCAGGGAAGCCAACGCAGCGCAGTTCATATCCTAAACGTTCAACAAAAGGCGACATGGAAAAAGACAGGCAGTCACAAAGCAAGATAATTATGTGTATGAATCTGGAATATAACAGTAATTATATCCTAATCATGAGTTCGGCTCTTAAAGTTGCAGATTCTCCGAACACAACAAAGGTACGCGATTTGAGTGCGTTTCGGTTTCCTGAAATGTCTGGCATGTTTGGAATGGTTAAGGTGGCGTAAACATGACATGAAAGCAAGGTGTGTCGTGTCGAGCTGAAAAGAAACAAAGATCAAACTGAATGTCTGATCTCACGTTGCTCTCTGCAGTTCTGTCCCTTCTGCAAGCTAAGAATCAATAATGTGACAACACCGCCATCGTGTTCCTCTTCCTGTGACGTGGTCCTGTCTTTAGGACAAGTTTAGAGGTTAAGCACCAACCCCCCGTTTTTGGGTCTTCACTTATCACATCTGCAGTAGTAAACATGAGTAGCTCCAGATCCATGAGAACCACGTGGAGAATCTTAAGTTTAGCCAGATCTAATGGAGAAAGAAAAGTGCTCCAATTCAAATAGTGAATATATTGCATTGTGTCCTAGCTCATCTATGTTTTTAAAGTCAAGAAGTTGATGAAGCAAAGCCAGAATCTGCTCTCACAACAGTTGCCAGTGTTTTCAGATCGGTGAAAATGGCCACAAATGGACATGGAATCCACCAAAAGTCCCTCATGAGAATGTTTTTGTAAAAACCATTGCAACCAAACCTGCCCTTACATGGACAAATTACACCCTTACTGAATCTGTCAATGGTCAGATAAAACCAGGCGAGACACCCTCTTCACTTCCTCTATTTAAGTGGATCATAGACAGGTGAGTGCAGCGCTTCAGATACAATTGATCTGAGCATCAAAACTGGCCGAGGTATCACGGTTTATTGTCACTCTGTAAACTGTAAAGAGTTAAAGCTTTCCAGAATATTCCCCAACCGAAGATGAATGTTTAGAACAAAGGGCTTTGTGCTGTAAGATAGCTGAGAGACGAGAGATTTCCCCGGGCCTGATCCTGAAAGAAAGTATTCATGTCAAGAGTGATTCAGGGAGTCTGAGCCCAGAGCTGGCTGGTTACTGTAGGAAATGTTTCTGAGATTACAGTCGCTGGGCTGACGGGTGTAAACACAGTGGCAGATGGCGAGCGACCGAGGCCTTTGCAGCAAAAGGGGTACAGTGCAGGGGGAAATCTTGGCTCCTTTTACTCACGCTAAGCTCTTCTGTGTTTTATATCCTAAAGACTGTTGCTCGTTTCCACGGGATGACTCCTAAATATGCCAAATGAATCTGTGTTTGACATACAGGGGGCAGAGTAGAAATAAACACCTTTGTCTGGAAGGAGTGGTTGTTCCTTCCTTTCTCATCTGGGTTTCTAACCCGATCCAAGGGTGTTTTCAGAGAAAGATTTTCATTTAAACTCACATTCTCACACCCAGAGTCGCTGAAAGGGGAATTGAATGAGACGTACTTCAGATAATCCCTTCAGAGATCCCTTTTGCCTTTGAAAACACAAGACTATGTTGTTATTTCTGTGCTGTTATGGTGGTTGGGGAGGAAATACCTTAAATTCTATTTGCGCGAGTAATCGTGTATTACTGTGTCTGATTGCTGGGAAGAAGAAAGCAGAGTTCTGACAAACAGCTGAGACTGATAAACATCTCCGATCGTATTCAGAGTGGAAAGAGTGCCTGAGTCTCATGACATACAGCTCATTGCAGTGTGAAAAGTCAGTTCCCCTTCTATTATCAGTGGAGACCTGAACTGTTCAAGGCTTATGGGGGAGCATCGCTTTAAACAAGTTTTTTTAAATGATGCGACAGTCAGTATTATCCTCTGATAAACAGATTTCATTTGCATCTAGGAGAAATAAATAGGATATAAGTGAGATCTCATCTTGAATTTTGCCTCCCTGAGTGGTTGTGTCTCCTTTGTCAGGCAATTGTTCGGCTTTTCCCTTTTATTCTCTGCTGATATGTCACCCATATGGAGATTAATGACTTCCCCACTGTCCCAGATTCAGTCAGCCTAAACAGGGGAGGAGAGGGGCACAGACAGACGCCCACAATACCATAGTAACATGCAGGTCCCAGGTTGTGATTGGGGAATCCCCCGCAGGAGGGACTCAACCCAAGCTGCTAGCCATTGTCTTCTCTTCACACACACCTGTCCTCAAGGAAATAGGCCACCTGGCTGGCAGCATTCCTCAGACAACCTGATCCATGGTGTTTTGGACTGGCTAAGGGAAGTCTCCTATCCTCCAGTCATCTGCGGCTACCTAAAGATGGTTTTCCAGGTGCATTAACTCCTCCCTCTCCTCCACCTTTATACAGACACTGAATGAGGGAAAAATAACATTGAAGGCAAGAGAGAGACTCATTTCTCAACATCATTTTCAGTTGGTCTGGAGTTACCCTTCATATGTTGTGAAATCACTGTTTTCTTATGAAGCACATTTTGGCAAGACACTCAGTGCCTCCCCCTCAGCCAGTTAAATGTCTGAGGTCAAGCATGTAATTTCAGAAGTCGGACGCCGCCTGCCACTTTGTCCAATCACTTGATATTTACTGAGCGAGCCCACAAATAAACACAGGTGTGCCGCACGTGGGTGAGGGTGGCAGCCAAAACATCAATGTTTTCTACTGTCTCGGTCTAAAACTCATTATCCTATTTTGTCCCCAGACAAGTGCAATTTCTCTCACCACAAAGGACCGGAAAAGGATGAATTTATACAGGTGGAGAAACGTCAGTGTTAGGGACAATGAAAGGACAGTCTTTCAGAGCCTGGGGTGTGGGAGGTAATCACTGCAGTGCGTGAGCTATTTCAACCCAGGCAGGGTTTTACAAACAACTGCTGCTTTGTTATTTCTGAGAGGCAGATAGTTTTGTTTAACTAAAAGTATACTTGTCTCACCGGTAATGCCTAGACTCAACAACGACAAGTGGGCACTCCTATTTTGGGCGCAAAAACAACAGGAAACAGAGGGTGGCTGATAGAGAGCTGTTTCCATACCACTCTCACATGTAGAAATGTTACTATTTGGTTGATTAGCTCCCACCTCTGTTTTAAGAAGGGTGAAAAACAGATGGACTTACCTCTTACACACAATAACACAATGGTCCCTGCGAGTATCCGCATACAACTTGTGTTAGCGCACAAATAACCACGTGTAGGAAGTCTCTTCATTGCTGCAAAAGCCTGTCAGGAAGGTGCCCAGTGATTGGTTACATTCTAGCTGTCAATCCAGTCACATGCTAGAAGGATGTGAAACATCAACAACAAAGATATAAGTTTGATCCATACTTTTAAATAACCCGCTGGCAAATGAATGTGGGATAAAATAGGAGCAATATTTCTGAACATAATAGTCTAAATGGACATCAAAAGACCCCGAAATGGATATCCTTCAGCAAAGACTCAGCTGAGCAAATTAGATGTTGGAGTCTAGCACATTTGCCCTATCGCAACCTGCTCAAGCTTTAGCATTATGACAAATTGGTCGGCAAATAATTTGCAAACAATGGCAGTTGGCGTCTAATCGATTCGGGGGGAGTGTGATCTGAACAATGTCAGCAATGTGGGCTATGATTCAAAAGGGCTGCTCCAACCAGAGCAAACACAACCAGCTCAGTACAACCAACTCAAAAAAGGCTAGTTAGGTCCGGAGGAGCTAAAACTAACCTGGAAAAAACAACCAATATTCTGGCAGATGTTGCATGATTCAGATTAACCAATGAATCAATAGAAAAAGAAAGACTGCAGTTCATAACCCCAACCTCTACACCTACCATGTTCGAGAATATGAGTTCTCAAATATCAGGTAATAACCGAAATACACACATCAGGGAATTCCCCCACCTGACATTCAAATGAACATAAATCAACATCAGTGTCTGCTAGATTTGGCCACGTGTGTCAATATAAGCACAAAACTGTTCTAGGTGTAAATGTGCATGAACCAGTGCTAATATTTTCTATCTCTTGATGGAATTAGATAAACATTTGAGCCAAAATTTTGGATGTGTCTTTCTCAGTATTTAGCTCCAGAGAAGCGTCACAATGACCCAAATTGGATGCATATGCTTTTAAAATAATCCCAAATAATCCTTTGGATTAAAAGACTCTGCTCTCTCTAGTCGGTACAGCGTAGCAAAGATACAGTCATCTCCACCCATCTGGAAAACACAGACTATGATGACCTACATTGTACAGTGGGCATAGGCTCCAGAGACCTCTTGCAGGCATCAAGGCAGCCCAGCCAGCACCAGCTCCAAGGCACAGGTTTCAAAAGCAGACAAAAGAGAGTTCCAACCTAGATGCACAGAGGATTGCATGTTAAACACAGCGGCTGCAGATTAGTGAGGTTTTCCTGGAGGGCCCTCCCTCTGTTAACTCCCTTTGATATGTGGCACAACCTGCCACCTTCAGGGGCAAGGCAGACTCAAGGGGAATGTTAAACGGTCCTTCCTTTTGAGATGAAATGTTCAATATAAATCATTGATGAGCCCCCACTCCTGCCACCTTCCGGCAAGATAAGCACAAATGTTATTTTCTCATTAAGGGCACTTCTGCCAATTAGAGGCTAATTCCTGGCAGTTTGGTGTAATGGCTGTTAAGGAGTACAGACGTGGTTACAGTGAAAATTTGTACAGAAATGATGTACAGAAATATTGATGGTATTACATGCTGCTTTCAGATGCATGCATCTCTCTTTCCATTTCTCTCGGAGTGTGTGCATGTGTGACTAAAAGTGTGTGTAGGTAGGTAAGGGAATTGGTTGAGACCTGTCCTCATTAACACTGACGCCTCTGTCAGTCAGATCTGTTGACAACGGCCCTGATAGCTGAGCCCTGTCCAGCCATGCCTGGGAGCCTAAACACATTAACTCAATAGTTTTCTGTCCTCTGACATGTGTCTGGCCTACTCCCTCCTGCTAGAATAATGACCGAGCTGAGGCATCACAGCAGCCCTATATTGCTCGCTGTAGCTATAAAGCATTAGAGAAACGTAAGATATGGAAACATTGAAATAACCATTCTCTGCTTTCCCGTGGGAGAGATCAAATATTGTTTCCGTGCGCATTATTGTTCCCCTGGATAATGGAGTTCCCTTTACTAGAAGACAGCTGCTTGGCTGCCAGTGGCATTACAGTTGACAGGGCGGGCTTTATGTGAGAGCGTCGGGAGGTGTGACAGAGTAGAAGGGGTCTCATTGGCAGGATCAGCTTGACAGACAACCTAAACATCAAACCAGGGCAGTTCATAAGGGGTGCCGTTGATCTGTCACGTTTGCTCTGTCTCATGCGTAATGTGCGCATCTAGGGCAATGGGGATTTAATGATGAACTACAACAGCGGGTTTCAATCATGTGCCATAGAGGCCCAACAGTAATGCAGGTCTTCATCCCAACCCAACACCACAGCAGCTTATTTCACTGATTAACACACCTTCAGCCACAAAGGGGAGGGGACTAATACTCTTGCGCCCCCATGGCACACGGTTGAAACCGCTGAACTACGGAATCAGACCTACCCATCCCCCGTTGTCTTGTATCCAGCTGCCAAGAGGTCCATTTAAATACTCCGTCATCCAGTCTGCGATGTGGTCCACTTGCGATGTCATCTCCTCCTTGCTCGCGCACTCCGCGCACACGGTGCCCCCGAACTCGAAGAAAGCGATAATCCGGCCCCAGTTCACCCCATCCCGGAACAGTTCGTCTATCACCTCGGTGAACCTCCTCTGCGCCGTGGTGGACGTGAGATACAATTGGTGTGACATATCCGTGAAGTCGGGCTGGTATAGTCTTTCAAGTTCGTCTCCAGCCTCACGCAGGACTCTGTGGATAGCGGCATGCGGGTCCGACTGGGAGACCGGTTTGGAGAGCAGGGGGATGCTGTCGGGCCCGGCGTTGGCTCCACGGCATCGTCGGACCAAAGTCGGCGGAGGGGCAACTAGTGACCCATTATTAGCAGCATCCTCCTCCCCGACATCATCAAATTCCCACACGTATCCCCGTTTCGAGAGTTTATGAGAAATGTACTTTTCCACAATATTGCGATTGCACTCGTTCGCCATCACAAGCTTAATTTGGCACTTTGTACAGACAGAGACCAAATATCCTAAATGAAACGCATCATGACCAAATTCGTGCACTGTACAATGCGATGCATACTCAAAAACTAGCCTATATTAAAAACCAGCAATGCAGCGCGTAACCATAGATCGGGAGCAACAAATTCGTGAATTGTACAACAAGATCTCTTGACCAACTGTGCAAAAAACCCTTTCAAAAGTCCAAAAATACTGAGTCCGTGTTAGAACTGCTCCATGCAGTCTTCATTTCCCGAAGCCTTGGAGGAAAAGTGGCGACCCTCTCTTTGCATAGAAATCCAAGATACGGAAGAGGTGAGAATAATGTTTCTCTATGCCTATGGACATAACATAGACGTGGATTTGTTACAAAAGCAGCAAAGAAGGCCAAAGTTGTACGCGCCCTAAATAGGCAAAAACGCCGCCAACTATTTTAGCCGGGTTTACGCACATCCAGGCGCAGAACTGTGAGCCAGACAAGGTCGGACTGAAGCCTCTTCCACAATTGCTCCTCATATCCCTGCCCACTGCCAGTGGGCTGCACTCTTACTCTTACGTCATCTACGTAGTAATTCCTTTGGCGTGCGCTTGGAGACTCCAAGTGCACATTAAGAATTACAATAAAACCCAGGAATATTCATGCTGTTATCATTTCTGGCATAAACCATCATCAGGTTTATGACTGGAAGCCAAATAAACTATCCCAGACATATTAAAAGATATCTTCAGCTGCTCGCCTAGGTGTGGACAAAAATCTTTGAGAGGATTCTGGGGATGCAGCCTGCCAAGTAATTCATGATGCCTTGAACAGCACAGGACCACCCCACTCTGCTGAGGGCCTGCTTTGATGCTGTCCAACCATCCATCCATCCATACAGTACAACACTGATGTACCTGTATTATATTCCCCTCTGATTCTCTCTCTAGTCTTTCTTCCAGCTTGTGTGTCTGTGTCTTGATCTGGATTCTTACATAGGCTCTGACGGGACAAAGCTTCTAAAATCCCAATATTCTGTAAATCTGAGAGAGCTGCTGCCCTGGCCGATCCCCTCATGGGAGATTAAAATCCTCTCTACAAAAAGAATACTTAAGACCCCACAGCCCTACCAAGCCAAAAGAAAAACAAGCCTGTACATCAAACTTCAGAAAGATCCTACTCACTTATACCGAGTAGTGAACACTCAGGGGGGTTATGGTTCCTTCAACTGAAATTCAGCTGGAAAAGGCTTACAGCTCCACCAGATATAACCTATGTACAGTCAAGAGAAGTGGAAATTGCCCGTGACCGAGCGGCATTTTCAATCTGAAGATAAGAGCAACTTGAAAAAGATGATAGAGGTTATTTTTGGGCCATAAACATCCATTCAGTCCCAAGACTTAAGGGATCGTCAAAATAAACACCAGAGAAGATTGATTTTTTTTTCTCCCCACAGGTATTTATTTCATTTATCATGTAAGAAAATAAGACAAACAAACGTTCCACTTCTCACATTTTCTTTCAATGGCACACAAGGTGAAAGTCTAACAAGTTTGGCAAAGAAAGAAAGAAAAACAAAACAAAGATGGAAACAGAAGCAGAGTGCATTATGACTTTCATATTCAATACTTATAAACTCTAATATAATCTTCAATTAAATATCTGTTGACACCATTAAATGGGGGAAAACTAGCATGAGCATTATAAAAATCATACATCTTGACTGTATGTTTTAACATATTGTGAGCATAGGCTTGATTTGCATAGCTTAAAAGTGTTAAAACAAAACTGCTCTTATGGGCTACATGTTCTATGGGCTATGTGTCGCTACCTTAAGATCAAAGAGTGATTCTGAAAGCAATAAATGTACATTTATGAAAAGCTATCGAGTGCAGGACAGTGCGCCTTCAACCAATATCAAATGAGAACATCATCAAAGAGGAGTCATCCATTCTCACTTTCATATCTTGGATTTAAGTAAGGCTCTTTTGATATACAAAAACTAGAATTGACAAAATACACAAAACAGTTGGCATTTTACACAGGAAATTCAGATTAAATGTACTGGTAAACCACACGTGGGTTAAGCCACATTACTCTGTGGACAGCTCCATTCTTTTAGCGTTAGCTTATCAATAGTCACTTCTTAAGGCTTAGAATGGGTCTCCACAATGGTAGTGCTCCACTGCATTAACAAACTAGTTCTAAGATAAACAGAGCAGCAACATCAAAATAAACCTC
The DNA here is from genome assembly GCA_034670385.1 of Hoplostethus mediterraneus. NCBI lineage: Eukaryota > Metazoa > Chordata > Actinopteri > Trachichthyiformes > Trachichthyidae > Hoplostethus > Hoplostethus mediterraneus. The sequence goes on along the minus strand of JAXDDW010000029.1, from coordinate 2,176,209 downwards.
AAATAGTTGCATTGCGTCTACAGAAATTGTCTTAATACATTTTGGCATTGAAATATTGGTGTGCTTTAAAAAATATTCCTACGTTCTGATTTGTATTAAAGTATTCTCCCCGTATGTGATGGACAAAAGGAAGACTTGCATGAGTTCATTGTCATTTTTTTCTCCCTCTAAAAGCAAAATATTGACAAAGTCAATGAGATTTTCAAGGTGGGAATTGTCATTCAGGAAGGTATCAACACCCAACTGTGCCTGACAGGGACACACCAGGTCAAATTCAGAGGCACAGGGACCACTCCACCTGCACAGGAAAACGCTGGTCCCTCTACTCTTTTGGACTTTATGTAAAACGAATCTCTAGCGCCCTCACTAGGCCTAGAGGAACATTGCTCGAACCAGCAAGTAACGCCCCTCGCCTTGCCCTGACTGACACCACCCCATCAATACATGGATCCCACTTGGACCTTGACTAGGGTGGCTAAATATGTGCACTGACAATAAATAAAAAAAAACACATGTACAGTTGATAAGCTTCCTTATGCACGTGTAATGTAAGCAGAGAGACAAATCGTGTGCAGAATCAAGTCAAATTCACAGGTGAAAAGTGACATCACCTGTGCTTGTGTTTTTCCCCATCCTTTTGACTTCATGGCTTTGACCCATACATGCTTTACTATGACGTCTGTCAAATACAAAGAAATGAGAAAATAATTTGGTGTGTTTTATTCCCAAGACATTAAAGTCCAATGTCCAATGGCTTTTCTCTCCCCAGGGGTTGGCTCAGTCACAGCACACGCACAACCACATGCATGCATACACGCCCGCAAACACACACACACACACACACACACACGCCATTATTCTTATTTGCCCAAACACAGTCTCTATGTATAAATTCTGAAGATTATAATTTTCTGGAAGCAAATTATGTTTTTGCATTAATACAATTATAAAATAAACATCTCAGGCTCTCATATCACTGCAGAGTACTGTTATGTCACATTTCAGCTTAGCTAATGCACAGAGCACAAGCAAAACATCCCTCAATGTGGACAGAACAATGAGGGTCACAACTAGTTTCAAACACAGACCGTAGTCAGTCAAAAAGGAAGGTGCTTTGCCTGCAAAGACTTGTGAAGGGACTTATTCTGAGAAAAAGGTAAAAGTTGGATAAGGTGGACCCATCTGTGTGATGCATGCAACAACATGACAAAGGGTAAGCGTTACCATTCTGGTTTTCACTAGCCCCTGGTGGGCAGGCCATATTTGGCACAACCAGTCGGACAGGCTATCCATTACTTTTCCCTTCTGTAAGGAAAAAAACAACATTGGGCGAGTGGAGGCCAGGAGGCCCAATATCTTAAGTGTCAGTTGTTGACAAGGCCTTAATTTAATCACAGGCTGTGGGATGTTTAGTCTGCCTTCATCCCCCTTTAGTAAGGCTGCTCCCACAAAAGAAGCAGGTGCACACATTAAACCAAAAAGTCACTGGAATGCTTTGAGAGGATAGAAAAATCAAAATGGCTGTGAAGTCTAAAGAGTAGTTACATCACTGGACAAGCAAAGAGGAATAATCTGCCATTTTTTTTTTTCATCCCATCTGTTGAGTTGATATCACAAGTGCAATTTCCCCCCGCCCAGGGTTGTGCACTTGTAGGGAGTGCTGAAGGGGTGGGGAGGGTGGGGATGGTCTGGGTCCTTCAGTGGACGTGAAGGAGGGAGGGGAGGGGTTGTGATGAGGTCAGGTGAGGGGCGTTTCCGTGTCATTGTGCCGTTACTCCCTCTTGTCAGCTGCTTTCGACTGCTCTCTCTGAATCATGCAGCGGCGGACAATGCTGTCAAAGCTCCCCAGGTAGAACAGGGCAATGGTCCGAAACAGTCCCATGGTCACAATCTGTACAGGGGTCAAATCAAGGGTAGATAGGACATAACCTACATTACAAACCGCTTCCTAGGGCTAGGCCACCGTGACAATAGAAAGTATGTGGAATAATGACTTGTGACAGGGATGTGGCTGTACCTGCTGGAGGCCTTCTGTGATGGAGGTGACAGGTGACATGCCACAGGTGAGTGCTGAGAGCATGTAGCCATCAGGACCCACAGAGCTGTTAAAGTTCCCCTGCTGTGGGAGGAACGAGAAAAACAGGATGTTAAAAAAAAAAAAGACAAAAAAGCAATTATCTGTGTTCCTCAGTGGGAAAATAATTCACTAATTAAAACCTTAGAGTTGAACAAGAAGGCTGGTGGGTCAATGGCAATGGACTGAGTCTCTTACCACAGCATCCCGAACGATAATTTTGGCCACTTGCTCTGGTTGACAAACCCCAGAGGTCTCAGAGATTAACTTGGTCTCTAGAGGCTAGGAGAGGGCAAGGAAGACAACGGCTTCAAATAGGGAGAAAAAACAGTGAAGAAATTGTGTTTCTGTATTGTTTCACAGTGATGTTTACCTTGGTCTTATTCTCCTCAGCTAGTCCTGGAGTGTCAGTGTCAGGGGGGTAGGCCACAGTCACATAGATATTGTATGGCTTCATCTGGAGGAGAGTAGCAACACTTTCAGCTTCAAGATAGTTGATTACAGAACTTTGTCTTTAAGATAAAAGGAAACATTAATGCTCTCTGTGGGGAATCCACAATGCTTGTACATGTAATTAACGTCACAATACTTTTGAGGTTTTAGCTGTATAAAAAAAACCTTTTAATATCACTCTGCTGGCATCCAATATCCTCCTCCTTAGTACAATACTCACACCGAGTGACATGCACCTCCTCCTCCTCATGCACCAGGAAGTTTTGTGGAACAGAGATATGCTAAAATGTTTTAAGTAGATGCACTGTGAACTTGATTCCTGCTGGAGTTTGCTTGCGTATGTGCTCGCTGGCTGAAAGGAATCTGTGTGTACAAAAGGCAAGGGCTGCCAAAACTCACCTCCATCTGCAGTGACTCTGCTAAGCCGCGGAGTGCAAACTTGGATGGGGAGTAGGCTGTGTAGCCAAACAGGCCAATCTGGCCTGCTTGGGAAGACACGAACATGATGCGGCCCATTCTTCGCTCCTTCATGGTGGTTATGACCGCTCGCGTTGGGTAAACACTGCCCAGGTAGTTCACTTCCATCAGCCTCTGTTGGAAACAAGGCCACACGTAGCCACACATTATACTGGGGTTATACACAGTGTGGGGCTGTATACGTGTAGCTACAATATATTCCACAAGCTGAATACCGATACCAAATCTCTCCAATATACTATCCCCTATGAAAGCCAATCTATAAAAAGGTATTGGAAGGGAATTTAACCTCTTCCTAATCTCCTTGTACTGCAACATAATCTTCTACAGAGCCAGACAGCAATCTAACCTCCTTCCTTGTTGCATATTTAATACATAAAACACATCAATTGTGAAAGAGCAAGCCTACATGTGCATATTGTGGTTGTTAGGCTTGTGCAGGACAGGTTCTGATCCCTGTGCCGGTAGTTGTCACAATTCTAAGTGTGCCTCCTTGTCTGGCAATCCTTTACATAGAAGAATAAATAGAATAAAATAAAAAGGTAACATTCTCTTGAAAGAGCACAAGAAATCAGGAGAGTTCAGGAGGTATCCTACCCATTAGAAGTTGCAAACATATGAGATGAAAAATAGGACCAGTTCATAAAATTACCTCCTATTCAGCAGTTTGATAGTTACTTTTCAGGTTGTAATCTGAGCTGGGAATATTGTGGGTTTGTTGAGAAAAACTTTTGATGACCCCGGGTCTCAGTTATGTTCCCGGTTACTTACTTTGAAGCGATCTACCTCCACTTCCTCAAACTTTCCAGAAATGGATGTTCCAGCACAGTTCACCAACATATCCACAGGCCCCAGCTTCTCTTGAGCCTGCACGACAGGGGGAAAAAGGCAGTCAATAACCCGACTTCAGTGTTGAATAATTAAAAGAATGAGAGTTGGTCCACTGTAACTAAGTGGGTAAAATTACCTGTTTTATCACACTCTCCACCTGACCATAATCCCTGGAAACGTCCACTGATATGCAGAGCACCACCTGAGTGCAGGAGATTGTACATGGTCTTATGCAAGCTTACGCAAAATGGCATGAGCTGTTACGTCTTATATGACAATGACTCAAAGAACTGTCTTTTACTGAAATACATACAAAAGACCCGTACCTGCTTGTCATTTATGGCACATTTCTCCACCTCTTTCTTTGCTTGAACCAATTTAGTCTGAGGAAAAACCATCATGCATGTTACATCTTCTATACAAAGCTGGGCATATGATAAATAAGTAAATAAAATGTACTTCATTTGAACCTTGTTGATCCATATCTCTAGATGTTACTTTGGGGGAACAAAATGTTTGGAACTTTGCAAGCACACATATTTGTATTGCGATACAAATATGCACAAATACAAATACAAATGTGTATTGCTATATTTTTGTGAAATGTAGCAATACATTCCAGCAATTACACACAAGCAACAAACTATTTGCTTATTGGGCTATTATGGACATTCAGTGAGCTTGTCAGTTTATAAGTCTAAGGTTCAGATACACATGGTTCTCGAAATAATAGGCAAACACAGACTAAAATAAATGTACACAACAGTGGAGTATCTCCTATGTCTGATGTGGAGCAAACAAATCTTTGGATTCTGTTTTACCATGTTGGGTAACAAACAAATTGGCTACAGCAACAAACAGGTTAGGGCTATGGTAGATACAAAGCAAATGAAAGGTTGAAAGTCACTGTGAGGTTTCTGCTAACCTCATCCCGAGCCACCAATGTAATGAAAGCTCCTTGCTTGTAGCACTCCATAGCAATGCTCTTCCCGATCCCACTTGATCCTCCAGTCACCTGAAGATGGTGATGCATAGAAGCAGAGGTCAAACACAAGGTCGGTAACTAACATTAAACAAGATCTATGGTATTAATACTTATTATTTAAATTATTTCTAACTAATAAATGCGCAGTTGTGCAAGATAATTGCCTCTTTTTGTCATGAGATGGTGATAACATGTCTGCAAAGTGAAATAAGTACAACCTAGTTTTGATTTTACCTGTAACGTTAATTAATTGTGTGGGCGTGTCATATATTGTTGACAGATGACTTAACGTTATGAATTTGGCAAACATCATTACTCGGAGGCACGCAGAAAAAACATTGCTGAATAACTATACAACTGTTGATTTGTAAGTGCTTCATATGGAGAGATGACGTTATTTTGAAAACGTGGACTAAAGCAGCTAGTACTAGCTATCGAGCAGTATGTTAGCTAGCTATCTACCTAGCTAAGTAGCACAAGCCTTTAGCTTTTTTGCACACTTACCACGACGTGGGCCCCGTTTAGTTTCAGAGGTTTGGGACTAATAAGAGGCGATATCATATATAACAGCAACACGAAAGCAACGATGAATGCTGCAACTACGAGTAGCATAATGAATGGCAGTAGAAGCCACCAGGAATTGATAAAAAGCCAATCCGTGATCGTTGAACTCAATCCTTCTTCAGAGGACATGGGTGAACCTGGCAGTCGTTAGCTTGCTCGCTAACTATCTGGCTAGCTTCTGGGGGCAAATAAGTGAGGCAAGAGGCAGGCGGCCGTGGAAGGGGTGGCGAAATAGAAATGTCGGAGGAGGAGTTCAAGCAGTAGTTGGCAGTGAGTCAACGAGGTCTAACACCCAAGATAAATTTCCGTGCTGGACCTTGGCTCTCTACGACAAAGCGCACTCTGCATAAACCAAAACAAATCGAACTGTGCACTTTCAACAGAGGCTCCACAGACGCACTAGGTAGTTGTAGTTCTCAACCGACACAATTTCCCTGTGATCCTACCGGGGCTGGAACGTGCTTTGGACAACATTTCCCAAAATGCAACGCTCCGCTTCCTCATTTTTACCGTACACCTTTTGTTTTGCACATCCCAACCAGCAGGTCTGTGACTGATATGAGGCTGACACCATGAAACATTAATATTGTCGACTAAAATCCTTATCCATTATCATGCCGCGCACATCTACCTGAATTTCAAATTGGAATTACTTTCCAGTGACAAGACATCATTTTCTTAAAACAATATATAAGTTATAAGGTTCTCATGATGTATTATTTTTATTTACATTTTATGGAAATGAAAAACAGAAAATCTGATGCACTGGTGACCTCTTCGTGAAGAACAGGCTCAACAGTTGGCGATAGCTAAGGACATTTACAGTGAAATGAGATTTTCCAACTTGAAAGGCTGATATTCTGAACACCTTAAGAGCAAGAGTACAGTCGTATACGATCTCTAAGGGAGTTTACATGAAATGTGCATGTATTATATATTTCTTATCAATAGTGACAAAGCACCCAATATATATAGCAGTAAGACTTCCAATTAGAAATAAACAAAAGAAAAATAATCTTGTCTAGAAGGCACATGGTGCACATTGCCACTTATAATGGCTACATATGGTTCATGCTTGGAGCTGCATTCCAGTGATGTAAAATGTACACAATTAGGATGTATCCATCAGTGTCCAACTTCAACACCTCAGCCTTGTTTCTTCAAAACTCAAACTGCGACTTTATCTTAATAAGGCTTAGTTTTTTTTGTTTTTTTTTAGTTTGTATTAAGGATAGTCAGCAATGCCTTACACAGAGATGTGATAATGGAAAGATGTAGGTTGTGGAAGGTCTTAATGAGCTGAGGAACATAGCAATTTCAAAACTAATTTGAGACTGACTATAAAATAATGCTGGTCTGGCACCTTCGGTGATACACCCTCACAGCCTTTTGGAATCCAAATGACAGTAAACAAATACAATAGTCATTTGTCAGGAAATTGGATTTAAAAAAAAAAAAGTGGCCCCATGCAGCTCCAATCCTGAGTGTCTGTCTGTGTCTCAAGCCTGTATCATGTCCATCACCTTGACTACAAAGGCTTATATTCTACCACTACAAATCATACAAACTCATGAAAGATCAATGTCATACATTGTTAGTTTCACTCTCCCCAGCCCAACAGTTATACATTTCCAAAGTATTTACTATAAAATGCTTTTTATCTTAATGATACAAAATAGAGGAGCAATATAGGCAGTTTTTACAGTCTAGTGGGATGTACTTGGACAGAAGTTGAATAGACAGGAAATTAAAATTATAGTTCAGATAATAGGTAAGTCAGGCATATGTGGGCTAATGCTAACTTGAAACACAATGAAAATCTGACATATCTCTTGATGATTTTAATAGTGTTTTGCCATGTTGTGAATGTCTATAATGAGATTTGCCTTAATTTGCTAAGGAATTCTGCTCAACAACGCCTTTTGGTTTTAGTGCATACCCATAACCAACCAAAACAATGCTTGCTAATTTCCAAGTAGTTTTCAATTGATTCTTTATCATCAGGTCAACTGTAGAAATGCTGCAGATGAAAAGTCTTAAATCCTCTTTGAACAACAGAGGACATCAAACAAAACAATGTCTTCCACCCCTTGTGTGGCCAACAGACTGGCTTAATACAGCAGTCATGTGGCCCACTTGTGATACACCAGTAGAACTGATGAATGGTTAGGGTGAGAGGGAGAAAGAGGGGAGAAAGACAGTAAGAGAGAGGAAGACCACTTCACAATCACAATTCCTTTCCTTTGGTTTGGCTTGGCTCAAATATCCCACTTAGCCTTCCTGTCCAAAGTCCTCTGTGAATTTTCTCAGTTTGTCCAGATCTTGTTCGTTAACTGTTGGCTTTGTGTTGGCCTGAGACCTCAGCATGTCAGACTGAAAATAATGAAAACCGACATTACAAGATGTTCAACAGTGATTTTTTTTTGGAACACATTTAGATATATTACCTCTGGAGTGAGGGGAAAGCAAGTATGTTTGTACCCTTACCATGCAAACAACAGGTTCCAATAGCTTTTCCCCAGGAACATCCATCCATGTCATTTCAACAGCATTGGGATCACCAGGTGAGCAAGGGGTCAAGAGGTCATCTACAAGCACGTTGGGGTCGTCTCTCGATGGTCCTCGTACCTGACATAACATAAACATAAGGGAAACAGAAAACACAACTGAGTCAACCACCGAGTAAACCATTCTACATTACACTGAAGCATAAGATAGTGACATACTGATGTTTTTGGAGACATACCCGTTTGAAGTGGGTCGCTGACTGGACCTTTCTGACAGGTTGCATGAGTGCGTCTCTGACGATGACACTGATATCTGCACCTGAGTATCCGTCTGTCTTCTTTCCCAGAGTGACAAAGTCAGCGTCAGCGAGGCTGGTAGGGGTGGAGCCCAGGTGGAGATGGAACATGAAGGAGCGGGCATGCTCTTCGGGCAGGGGGATGTAGATCCTCTTCTCAAATCTGAGGGGGTATTATAGGGGTACAGTGAGCACAGGATAACTAAGACATGTTTACTAGTTATTTAGCTAAATAATAACACTTACCTTCTTCTGATGGCAGAGTCTAAAGTCCATGGGATGTTTGTTGCCCCGAGCACCAGCACTCCCTCATTGTCATTCCCCACTCCTGCAAAACAACAGAGTTAGGGAGACCGAAGCACATAACTACTGAGGCATAAGACTGTCTTAACAACAATTCAGTGCTATGATGTGTTAACAAATACAACTAAGTGATCCCTCCAGCTCTCCATAAATCTGTGAAGGCAGAAGTTGGGATGTACTGATGGCTTGTGCTGAAACGTCTAGCTCACATAGACACAAACAGGCCATCCAGGTGCTTGCAAGACACAGCTAGCCATCTAACAGCCTGTCTTTGTTAGTGTTACAAAGTTATTATTCTTATTGTTTCACTGTCTGTTGACAGCAGAGACAGACACATCTAAAAGTGTCAGTGTCTATCTATTAGTGGGGGACCAGATTTTGTTTTGCTCAACCATGCTGCTTCATGTGTATCCACACTGTGAGAAAGAGGAATTTCAGATTTGTGTTGTGCTTGGTCTTTATACTTGATGTATATACACACAAACAACTTTCTAACTTGAAAAACTATATTTTCCAGACAGTATAACTCTCACTGAGGCTTTAAAACCCTTTTTCCTTCAGTTCACCAGGCAGCATTTAACATTAACTGCTCTCTAGATGACCATTTAGTTACATAATTTATCAGCTTTGTTTTTAAGTGAACTCTCCCTTTGAGGATCAATGAAGATCACTAAACTTCAATTAAAGTCATAGTAACTTGAAACATTAATTTGGCATTGAATAGCAGGTTTAGCCCTTTAGGCCAAAGAGTGAAAATGCAGTAGAAAATTGTTTACAACAATGGGCTGCAGGCTATAGTTTTAATGTTTCTCTTACTGCCGTGACCAACAGAGTCCGTCCATATTCTGAACTGATAATTAGGTCATGCATTCAAAGGGGAAGTTCAATAGTCTATAATATGGACCAGTGGAGGACAAGTCTTTGATAGTGCACAAATAAAGTTTTTTTGTCAGGTGTACTTTTAAAGAACAATACAATATAGGTTACTATTATCTCGACTTGAACCCACAGTGTGATGAGTGGATGATGTCCATCCAAGCGAGCCCTTGACTGAAGCTTTGCATACTTTGCAACATGAATCCCATCACGTATGAATAAAGCATAGTGTTCCTTTATTATACACAGGGAAATATTCCTTTGAAGATTCAGCTGCATTGTTTCCTCCATCTATAATTTACTTTCACTTTCAAGTGCAAGCTATTTGAACATTATGGTAAAAAAAAGCATTACTAAAATGATCTTTTTTATTTTCTTATTATAACCTGATAAATTGTAAACACTTAGGTTAGTGCTAAGTGAGTGGGTAGGGACAAGCTGAGAGAGTCTGTTTCCATCTGCTGCCGTACTATGAAATGTAGCCTAAGGCAACAGTGGACACTCATCTGGATTTGTGCCAACCCTTGGGCCTATGTACAGGGTGATCCAAGAATGAACACTAGACTCAGACTGACACGGTTTGCTGCCACATACTGTGAGAACCATAGGCTAAATGTTTGAGCCCATGGATACCCAAGTCACTGCAGCACTGACTCACAGCCATCAAAAACTCAGCTCTGACTTTGTGAAGCTCCTGTGCCTCTGTGTGTTTCTATAGTGATCAATTATTCTATCCCATGCAGTGGAGACAAAATGATTCCAGTGAACATTTATACCACAGAAAGAGATGAAATTAATTGGGTTGGTTGACTTAATGCATAAACACCCAGTCTCAATTTAAAATCGCCATTTTATTTTCATGTTCTCTCATTCCCACAGAATATTGCGGATAATAATAATAATCTTCTTAAATCTGCATGATGCAATTTAGTCATTGGCGACCCCAAGTGGCAGTGAGCGGTAACTGTTTGCAGCTTTGTCTGCAGCTTCAGTCGTCTTTGCTTACGGTAAATGTTAAGCAGAAAATAATAGTGAAAAATAATACTTTTCATTTTATCCCTGTCTGATCAGGTATGTGATATTAGTTCTAGGTTATCAACCTCCAGAAATCACAAGTACCAGACTCACCCTGCATCTGAACCAAGAACTCTGTCTTGATGCGACGTGCAGCCTCGCTCTCATTCTCACTTCTTGAGCCACACAGGGAGTCGATCTCATCAATGAAGATGATAGAAGGCTTGTTCTCCCTTGCAAGGGTAAAAAGATTCTTCACCAACCTGGGAAGCAGAAAGAAAGCATTCAAAAAAATTCAATAGCCATGTGCTGCTGGCTAGAGCATATTTCTATACACAGCCGACACTTCTGTGAATTACTAATAATATGTCTCACTTTTCACTCTCTCCCAGCCATTTGGAGACAAGGTCGGAGGAGGATATGGAGAAGAAGGTTGAGTTGTTGGCCTCTGTGGCCACAGCTTTAGCCAGATAGGACTTTCCTGTACCCGGGGGTCCAAAGAGCAGGATCCCTCTCCATGGTGTTCTCTTTCCTGTCAGACAAGCACAAGAGACAAATTGTCTATTTTGCTGGTTATGGAATGTGACCAAAATAGTATCAGTCCCTCGGTGATGTATTGCCAGTATTATAGCCTGACACTCTTGAGATGAACTTCCAATTTCAGATATTATTCACGTACCTGTGAATAGATGTGGGAATTTGATGGGAAGAATAACAGCTTCTTTCAGAGCCTCCTTGGCTCCCTCTAGACCAGCAACATCATTCCATTTGATGTTTGGCTTCTCCATAACAATTGCACCTGGGGAAAACAATACACGTAGATAACTAGACGATGCTAAAATGATGACAGATTGCTTGTAACAAATTCACACAAATAAAACAAATATTGTGTCAACTGATGTGATATCAAAAGAGGAAAATGGCTGCAGTAGGCAAAATATTACTAACCTGAGAGCTGATTCTGGAACTTCTTTTTCTCTGGATCATCACCTTCATCACTTTCATTCCTGGACACATACAAAAGCACAAACATGAAATGAAAAAAGAAAGAAAGAAAGAACAACATAATTTTCCTTTATTTCCAAGTTCAACCCATCACATTCCAGCCAGCTCTGAATGGGTGAACCAGGTTGAACCCATAGCCCCACCCAAAAACACACCCTTTGTCATCAGACTGAGACTCTTTGACAGGCTTGGCAGGAGGAGCTTTCTCTTTCTTCTTCAGATATTCCTTCAGCTTCTCTGCTCTGTCCAGGTATTCAGCACACTTCGCCCGGATGCTCTGCTTAGCTTTGTCACCCTGGGCTTCATCTATCAGGAATGAGCACAAAATGGTACACACACATTTTTGTTAAAGGGACAATTAAGAGTTTTTAGATGCTCATTGCGTTGACCACCTGTCCAGCTCCCTTCAGTTTTCAGGCTCAAGGTTTTACTCCCAAGAAATAGACACCACAAACCATTTGCTGGCAGTGCCTGGTGGGGATTTGAAATGACTGCACTTAAAATCACAGTCAAAGTCTTTTCGAACAACTCTTTTACTTAGTTTTGCTATCACTACTGCTATATATTCAGGCCTGCAAGCTATTTTAAGAGTGATGTGAAGTCACTTCTTATATTATAACACATGTCTTATCAGAACATGTTGTAGGGCCACAATAGCATGTCAAAGAGGGATGAAATGATTATCAGATTATGAGAAACAAATTAACAAAAGAGAAGACAATACCCTAATGCCAGTGTATTGCCTTATGGCTTACATTTCACCACATGGAGGAAGTACTGGACAGCATGCTGGTAGAGACGCAGGGCCTCCTCATAGTTCTGAGCTTTATCCTCTTGGGCTGCCTTGCTGGCAAGATCAATGGCTTTCTAAAAAAACAAACAAGCAAAAACATGACATCAACTGCAGGTAACGACAGCCGGAGAGGCAATGGACAGCAACAGAAGCTTAATCATTGACTCTGAATTATCGAAGTGGGACAACAGACATCACAGACAGAGACATAGACACAAAATAAACATTTGATCATAGCTATATGAACAAGGCACTAATAAACACAAAAGAATGTGACAAATGCTCAAATGATTGTGTCTAGAAAACAATAATAGGCAAATCTGTATATATATATATACACACACACATAATTACATTTCTGTAAAGATCAGATTTGCACGTGAGTGATGTTACTCGACACTGAAGTTAGTCTGGGTGTGATGATCTGACTTTGAATGCACACAATCACTTTGTTTCACTTCCCTATAGCTTAACTAGATCGATAAAATGATAACGTTTGGTTAAGTAGCTACATCACGTTTGAGTGACACAATCTGTACAGAATTTAACGTTACCGTTACATACGTAGATGTCTAGGAGGCTAAATAAAACCAGTAATCTTCTCAGCTAGCTTTCTGGCTAGCTGGTTGGATTTTAGTCAAGACAGCTCCCGTTATCTGGCAAGTGTGATTACTGTCTGGCCTATAAGAATCAAACATAATGTTGGTCACAACACTATTATTTGTAGCTTGCTTTAATGCAATGAAAAGTATATTGAACGGGGCAATCTCTTGGGTTGGCCCTTTGACGTTGCCGTTGGCTAAGTTATCTGCTGAACTAACCTTAGCTTAGCTAGCCAAGCTAACTTAGCTGCTAACGTTAACGTTACCTTATTGCATGGGAACAAGGACACAAAAGCTAACGCCAACTAACAAAACGTATCCAGCCAAAGCAGTTGTCAACAACTAGGACGCGCTATCAGTTTATTCCTGCGTAGGTCTAACTTTAATTAGCTTAGTTAGCTTATCGCTAATTTAGCTAGGGTTGGGTTAGCTGTCCAACTTACCTGTAAATTATTGTTGGCAGCCATAAGGGCTGATCACTTGTCCAATTATCGAAACGAATATAATACAGCGGTAACTAAATTGCTTCTAGATACTATTTTTTAAGAATTTAGTCCAAAAATCAATGGGTAACTTGACAACCAAGCTTAGTTGGGTAGCTTGTTTTCTTGATCGTTGTTGAATAAGACCGAGGAGGAAACTTCCGCATTGATAAGTCGACACTAGCGTGTACGGAATGTCATTACGTCAAGACGCACCCCGTCCAAACAAGGTGAGTGTTTTTGGAGACAATTTAATAATTTAAATCGACATTGAGACCTTGTGTGTTCGCCTCGAATATCGGAATGAGGTCCAATTTTTTAGCAGCGAGTACTTGGTCTCATCCACTGATACAGCAACACGTTATATTGATTGAAAACAAGGTCGACATTTGTCAAATAATGTGTGCTTAGATAAATATTATGTATTTAATTTCTATAGTGACCTCTTTATTTACTAGGTATTCCTGTAGTTCTTCCACTCTGTCCAGGTACTGTTTACATTTATCCCTGATCTTCTGGTTGCCATCTTTACCCTGGGGTTCACCTGATGGGAGGGATAGAATTTCTGTAACATTATGCTGTAATGTAAAATGTTGTTTGTAACAGACATTTTGTATAAAATATAAAAATAGACTGCAGAAATATCACAATTTAAAATTAACACACACACACACACACACACACACACACACACACACACACACACACACACACACAATGTTATTGACAGATTCATCAGTAAAATGTGGATGATAAATGATCTACCAGTCACTGACAAACGCAGTCATAGTTTGTTTAAGAGATGGATACCCATGCACAGACAGCAAGGATGACCTGACATATATACAGGTATCTCAGTTTATGTATGCGTGGTCTTTTAGTATGACATTAGATCCATTTCCTCTCCAGCCATCGTAACATACGTTTTACAATGTGCAGAAAATACTTGACAGCATGTTCATAGGAGCGGATAGCCTCCTCATAGTTCCCAGCCTGGTCCTCTTGTGAGGCCTTCTGTGCTATGGCTATAGCTTTCTGAAAGAGCAGAAAATGAATTAATATTTCAGCAATGTAGTAGCATAGCAAATGGTCACTCCACAGAATCTGGGAACCACAAACTCTATCCCATGAATTGCATTATTGTTTCCTACAGTGTCATTCAGCAGTGGTGGACCACTGCAGAACAAGAAAACAAATCCACCTCTGCTAAAACAAATGAAAAATCTATTAGCATTTAGTGCTGTTCTGCTGTTCAGAATAATGACAGCTTCAGTGCTATAATTGGTTCATAACCAAAACGTTGACCAAGCAGACATAGATAAATAAACCAAAATATTCCCCATTCAACAGTGCTACAAAAAGAGGAAATACACTGATTATTAGCTATCTAGCTTAAACCTAAATTGTTAATAAGGACTTTGTTGGCCAACTGTTGGCTTTAACTCTATAGTTAATGAATGAAAGTGCCTGCTTAGATCATGGAATTAATTGTGAATGAATCATATTTCTCAGACTGCAATTGAATATGTGGGCTTGATGTGAAACACTATTTTTGGAGGGATGCAATAATGGAGTTCATTTAGCTCTTGCAGTGAAGAGGTGTTGGCAGAGAGGTTCCTGCACTCCAATGTATATTGTATTCTTGGACCTCTGCCTTTACAGTACTTGCTTTTATTCTTGTTTTGTTTTTATTCTTCTCTTGCTATGTTTGTTGTTTATTGTTATCGTTCATTGTTATGCACCAAACACCAAGACAAATTCAATAAACCTGATTCTGATTCTGAAACTGAAACTTAACAATTTACTTAACACAACATTGCAACCTTTTTCGTAGAATATTCATCCTTTAAAAATGAAACCTGTCTAACTGCATACAGTGATTATGATACACTCGGTGTTCTCTGAGCTTCCTCAACTATTACACTCTGTTGTCTATATTCACACACAATAAGCAAAGAAAACATGAAATCTTCAACCTTGAGAAAATTCAGTGGAAATCATAGATCATCATCATACCTGTAGATTTGTAGGCTCCATGTGGAGTCCTGTGAGACACTTGTTCAATCCGAGATCCTTGCTAGTCCTGTTTCGTTTACACAGCTAGTTCCTGGTTGCTTATCGCTCCCTAAGTGACACATGCGTGTAAGAGACTAGCCTGCATAGAGGAATGATAACAATGCTGGGACACAGAACCCTCCTGCCTGTGAGTCATGATGATCTGTTGTTGCTGTGCAAGTCACTAAGAGAACAAACATGTTACCAAGAGAAAGAAAATTATAAAAATAAAAATGATTCAAGTCAGTTAGGTCAAAATTTTTTTTCCAAACGTTGCTGTTTACTTTGCTTTCATTGTGAGTCTTTAGGGACAATGTGGACAGCAGAAATAAAAACCCTAGCTCTAGTTGTAAAAACCCTAGCGCTAGTTGTAACTCAGTATGGGAGCTCTTGTTACAGTAAGCTAAGTGACACTTCAGACTGTGTGTGTGTGTGTGTGTGTGTGTGTGTGTGTGTGTGTGTGTGTGTGTGTGTGTGTGTGTGTGTGTGTGTGTGTGTGTGTGTGTGTGTGTGTGTGTGCTGCATACAATTCACTCAGCTAATAAACCCATGCGTTGTGATGACTGCCTGCTCCACTAGATGTCACCCCAGGGTTATTTTTTAAAGGATTAGTGTTGTTTTAGACCTCCATCATTTAGTTTCTTCTCAAATTGGAGGCAAAATAGGATATGTATTCTCTCAATATTATAATATAACCTGTCATGGAAGTCAATAATAATTTTCCCAGATCAGAGTGCAGCAAGAAAGCATTAAAACGGTATTGTGCATCCACCTAAAGAGGCCATTGCCCGATCTGTTGTTCAATATAGATGGGTGGCTAACCAACCTCCATGCCATAAGGTAGTTATTATTTGGCATTTCAACTGCACTATCAAAATCTGTAATATTTCTATTTCTAATGATGATTGCACAGAGGATGATATATTTTGGTTTTATTTTATTCAGGTTTTGCACTATTGTGAAGGACTCATACTAAATTATGAACCTTGCTTCAGAAATAGCAGAATACTGTAAGAAAATAACATTACATGTGTTAGGGATAGATTAGTTGAGGAGGAGGTATGAATGTTTTAATGACATTTGAAAAGCTGCCAGTATCTGCACAAATCTAATTTTGCCTAATTGTAATCTATTTTTGAGAACCCACACCAACAATATCCATGCAATTTAAAGCAGGCAACATATGACCTCTTAGATATTAAATATTAAAGACAGTTTTCAGAGGTTCTATTTGTCCCAGCAGCAATCCTCCATAAAATGCTATGTTTACATGTCCAATGCAAATAAAAGAAGCTGTTAGCCAGTTTTGTTATAAAACCAGTACTTAGGGAGTTGTTTTGCTAGATGTCATAACTTGGCAGTTTTTGTACACACCTGCTGCTGGAAAGCCGTGTCAACTCTGAGAGGAGACCTTTGGCCCCAGTTAGTGGATTACTTCTTAGTGGGGCTCTCTGACCGCTGACAGTCCTGACACCTGATACCCCCTGTGTGGCGCACAGTTTGGTTAAGGAGAACCGGCAGCTGATTTTATTCATTCCTAGAAACATGCTGTCGAAAGAGAGCACACGGGCAACGGGAGAAAAGAAACTTAAAACTTAGATTCAAAACAGCGGACTCGTCGTCCTATTGAAAGAGCTTCGTGCGTGATGCGCGCAGCCTGTTAGGCGCATTTCATGGAGATCTACAGATGACATGATCTGCAAGCTGCGGGTTGCTCTCAGCATCTACGGGGATCTCTAATGTGGAACATGGCGAGAGGGATGAGGGAAGCTCATCTCGTCGCTTTATTTTTTACCTTTTCGATATCACTTCCCAGGGACGTAGACGGACAAGTAAGTTTAAATGAAGTGACGGGGTTTAGTTTGAGTCCCCCGTACTTTAACATCGCTGAAGGGTCACGGATCTCCGCCACCGCAACCTGCGGTCAGGATGAGGCTGGGAGACCGAGAGCTGATTTATACTGTAAACTTGTCGGAGGACCAACCGCTGGACTTCCTACTCACAACATACAGGTAAGAAAGTGAAGTGGGAGTTTGATGCGGTTTTACTAAAACTTCCCTAACCTGCGAAAAAAAAGGCACTATACCCGCGCGCTGTGATTACTTTGTGATAAACTCGGGCACATGCAGCAAACATGAAGTCCAGTTAACATATAAGCAATAAATCCATTTAAAAAAAAAATCTTTAACTGTTTTTATTTCTTCAATGACGATGTTACCTTATGAATGCTCTTTTCTGCGTCTTCGCCCAGTGGAGCCTCACGGGAAACACTGACTGCATGCCTGCCCGGACCAAATTGTACATCAGCCAGAAATAGTTTTACACCATTGTAGTAGAGTCCCGAGGTTTCTAAAGGAAAGGCCCTTTCAACAGTGGGCTTTATTGTCCCCCCAGGACTCATTTTGAAGGGTCCTTATTCCCACAGCCGGCTTTCCTACATTACTTCATATCAGTTTACTCCAACTTGCCCAAGCATTGTTCAAGTTAAAAATGTGGTATTGGCTTGCATTATTGGTTCCAATATTTTTTAGACTTTGTACCTGATAGAATAATTTGCTGTTATGTCTGGTATGTGAAACCGTATATGCAATTTGCACTGATTATTTGTCTCTTATGTGTTTCTTACACTGTAAAAATGGCACCCATTCCACCCGCTATAGGGTCAGTTCTGTGACCACTGCAATTCCAATGATCCAAACAAAGCCCACCCAGTGACCAATGCCATTGATGGAACGGAGCGGTGGTGGCAGAGCCCCCCTCTTTCCAGGGGACTGGGCTACAACGAGGTGAACGTCACCGTGGACCTAGGGCAGGTGAGATTAACAGGACTAACTCAGCTGTCATTTACCTGCTGTTGCCTGCCATGTGAATGATGATTGCTTTGTGGTGACAGTAAAATATAACACCTGGGCGTTACAGAGGGAATAGAAGGAGTGTGTTTTCTGCCTCAGCTCTTGCTCTGCTGATGTGAGATGCATTATGTCATTTGTGTGAGGTGACTGAGTGCCATTGCCAGTTGACATTCAAATCCTAAATCACTGATATTTTGTTATGTTTATCTCCTTCCATGCTGTGTTTTGGTATTGACTCTGCTGCTTATTGATTTTGGCGATATGCTATGAATTTTGTGTGTGTTTTTTAAAGAGTTCTTAAAATGTCCAAGTAATGGTGTTTCATTGACAAATATTTTTTAAGGCATCACAGAGTTTGAGCTTCCTCATGTTAGACAGTGGTGGTCATGTGAGTGATGTCCTGCAGTTGGCTGCTTGCCAGGAATCAGATTCACGCCCCTTTGCCTGGCGAATATGCGTCCGTCATGACCTGTGTCTGTGGCAGGAGTTTGGCTCACGGCCCATGAAATTGCACCTCACGCTCAATTATCCTCTGTGAGGAAAGAGAAGAATTCTGTCTCGGGATTAAGGATCAGAAGGATGTTAAGTCTGATTTGAAGAGTGCAGGTGGAGGCTTGGACCTCTTGGGTGAGCGGGGCTTTGACTGGTTTTGGGGCCGACTACAAATGGAGAACAACCAAAACGAACCTCTCCACACGTGTTGCATCTTTGGCTCCCAATGGGCACTGTGTCAAGAGAATGGGTGTTGGCTTTTCTATCTCTGTTTTTAGCCAGGCTGAGCTGAGTAAAGGGCCTAGAAGGCTAAATATAGCCTACACTTATGAGAGGATGGACTCATGCAGGGCCTTTAGGGATGTCTGAGTTTAATACGTGGTAATGCTCCGTTTATTTGGGAGCGGGGAAAGTGGCATTATTGCATTACAGCGTGCTATAAAGGGCCTGGCTAGAAACTACCAACCACATAACAGACCCCCCCCCCCCCCTATCCTACTGCAACACCGCCACCACGACCACACACACACACCTGTCAAATGGCATCTGATGTGATCAGTAAGACTGTAGACACCGCTCACCTGCCACCCCTGTACTTCAGGTCATATAGTTGTTTTTAGTACTCAAATGTTTTTGCAGTAACAAGAAAAATTCCTGTGAGCCTGTATTTGCAGCAATACTAAATAGTCACTGAGAAGAGCCCTGCTATGTGGGTGATTTCAGTGGAAGAATGCTTTCAAGTATTTGTGATTTACTAATTAGAAATTTATGACTTGGCAGCATCTTAACCTGTGGCTTATCAGTGCAGCAAACTCAGCATTCTCAGTAGCTGCCAAAAGATAATTGCTTTTGCAAGAACCCCTCTATGCATGAAAAAACGCTCCCATGGAGAGAAAAGACCCAAGCAAGGTGGCTGAAATATCAGCTTGACTTATTGATAAAGGCTGCCTGTGTCTGGAGCATTTTACTCGTTTAAGATTTAGGCTTTGATAGGAGTTTAGGTGTATATCTAAGTTTAAGTATGTGTTTTTGTACACTCATGCATTTTCAAGGCATGGATAGTATTGCCATGTTGTTTGAGAGAGACTGTTCACTGTGAAGCTTTGATAGCTTTGTAGATTTTTTTAATCCACAGGATAGATGATGCCGTCACTGAAATGTTTGGGCTGGATCCAGCTGAATAGGTTTTGCGGTTTCTTTTAAGACCAACGCAGGTGCCTCTGCTTGTGTTATCTCCATCTCTCTCAGCGGATATATTAGATAATGGCACAGTCGATGTTTATGTTTAAATGGTAAGGTTCAAAGAGAGAGGCTCTTTTTGACAGAGCTGTTTCCTGCGGTTCTGTAAAGCAGCTTGTTTGAAGCTTGATTACGCTTTAGTGCAATGCTAGGACTAATCTGTCTAGAAGTAAAATAGTTCCTCAGAGGGATTACACTGAAACTGTGAGGAATTCATTTTTGGAGCGTTCTTGTATACAAGAAAACGTACAAGGTACAAGATACAAGATCACTCTCAAAATAGCCGCTGCAGCTCAAAAATCACTTCTGGATTAGTCCTAGGTCTCAGGCTGGCAAGCAGGCTAGCTGCCTACTTGCATGTGCTTGACAAATCCCACCTTGTGTCCGGACCTTGACCTTGATGGGTTTCAAATGGCTCCTTTATACAGATTGAGCCAGTGGACTCATAGTTTGGCATATAAAGCTATAGCTTCTTTATTTGCAGAGCAACAAAGTCAGTTAGTTTGAATGTCAGCTGATATTTATTGGAGCCTTCTACCTTATTTTAACGAATTTTGCCCAATTAAATATTTGGATTTCAACTAATTTCTTTAAATGTCTCTCCGCCTCACATAGCTATAGTCCATTCCCAAGTAGACTCACATGTCAAGGACCACTCAGACATCCCAATGCCCATCCCAATGTAAGTTTATGCCACATCTCTCCCCACTCCCCAAAACACAGGCCACCTCTCCAGGAACATTTGCCCTTGTTAAACTATTTACAGGACACAGAAGGCAACCCATTGTTCTAGTAAACATTTACACCATGTATCTCCCCGCCAGTCACTCCTTTTTTCTGGGGAATGTATTTTAGGAGCCCTGACCGCATGCGCTTATCTGCCTGAGCGAGCCTAGAGTAGACCATGTGAGGCTAACATGCCAGGGCTTACTGTCTCCCATCTGCTGAGACTGAACGGCTTCTGATTGGTGGGTGTCAGGACCTTGGACATTATTAGTCTGAATGAAGTTCTGATTAGATCCTTGATTGAGCGGATGTGAAAGGGATTCCTTGGCATTTTTATGTGAAAGTTGTCTTATGGTTTTAAAGGTTTAGGCTGTAGATTGTATGGGTGGTGTATTATGATTATTGGGTTGATTCAAGGTAGATTAGAGTTCTATGTGGCGGCTTTCGGGCTCTGAATGGATAATCTCATGTTGCGCTTATCTATGATATAGGTGGTTATTTACTCAGCGGGTGTGGGGTGCTCGCACTC
This sequence comes from Hoplostethus mediterraneus, assembly GCA_034670385.1. Classification (NCBI taxonomy): domain Eukaryota; kingdom Metazoa; phylum Chordata; class Actinopteri; order Trachichthyiformes; family Trachichthyidae; genus Hoplostethus; species Hoplostethus mediterraneus. The sequence continues at coordinate 2,155,054 of JAXDDW010000029.1, read as the reverse complement.
CACTGTATAGGAGTTGATAATAAGTGCAAGATCCTTAGCTGTGAATGACTCAGTGAGCTTTGTGATAAGGTGGAAAGGTTTGCAGATGATGTGATTCTAGGTCAGGTTATCACGATGAGTCTTGTTCTGCTTGTAGGTTTTTGCTTCATCTCACTTATTTTATTTTGTCAGACGAAGCATCCACAAAGTCCATTTTGTCTGTAGAAATAATTCCCCTGGAACTTAATCCACTCTCTCTGTGGTCCACCACCCACTGAAGTTGGTTTGAATGTTTTATATGCACCCGTCGCCCCCTTTTGTGTTGGATTTCTTCGAGGCTGTATTGTGTGACATCCTTTCTGCGCTCTCAGATGCTCACAAAGGTTTGATTCTTTTCAAACGTTGCTGAAAGTGACCTGGCCTTCTCTTTTCACGGGGATAAATGGAAACAAATGGAGAGGTGGGGTAATGTAGTGGTGAGAAAATGCTTACGTAGCACACACACACACACACACACACACACACACACACACACACACACACACACACAAGTCTCAGACCGAAAACGTTCCGCTTGCCCCTGACACCAGCCCACCTGCTGAACGGACATTCAGCTACAACCAAGCATGATGCTGTAAGATATGACTCCCCACTTTGCCTCTGTAGGGCTTCTGTGTTGGTCTATTGTGAGAGGAATGTCTCCACAATTGCAGTTGCCTGACCCACGGTTCAAATAGACAATAAATGTGTTATGGGACCACCTATGTAGCCGATTTGTTCAAATATCCACATGACATTGTAGATTTTATTTGTAGACCACGGTATTACTTGTTCATATTAACGTTGTTTTGGTTATAAGATGAATCAGGATTTCTTTGTCCTTGCTGGTACAGATTCATTGTGCATGGCTCCACTACACAACTTCCACATCACACAGTGATTTGGGGCCCCACAGTGGTGTGCGTGGAGGAGGTGCCCCTTTTTCTTTTTTTTTGCCCCTTAGAGAGTCTGTGCAAGCCACTGAGGTAATAAAGAGTCGTTCATATAGTGCAGCTGGCGTGGTCCGACTCCAACCCCTACAGATACGATTGGCTATTAGACATGTCCCTAGCTATTGTTGTGGTGATGGAAGAGGTGATGTAAGTGACTGTCTTTAGCCAGGCTGCCCCAGGCGCCAGGCCAACCCAGCAGATATTTACAACCCTGCTAGCGGCCTACCTCGTGCTAGTTAGCAGTAGCAGTCTGGCTTGGAGACTGGATCACGGGTCATTGTTGGACTGCGGTGCCTCCTAAATCTGGAGCTCCGATGTGGAAAAGATTGTGGGGGTTAATTCGGGATCTATTCACCTTTTCAAGGCCTTTGCCATCAATTCATACATAGAAATGGTTCCATGCCTGCTGACGCAGGCACTGACGCACTCAGATGCAGAGTTTTCCTTGATGCAGAGTTTTCCTTGATGCATTTTGAGAGGGCTATTTCTGGTCAGTTCAGTAATATAGCTTCAACATAATATTGCAATACTTTCCCTGACAATATTGTATTATGTATAGTCCAGTATTGTGATGTTGAAAAATGATATATTGATTGATAAAGAGTGATAAATCAGAGTATATCGTAGTATTAAATGACATCACATCAAATCACAATACAATACGGTCACAATAAGGTGCAATAACTAAGATCTTTACTGCCCAAAAGCAAGATGACCATACTATATCTGTGGGGGTTTGATAGGGTTGTTGATCAATACCAGTAACTTAATGATTACTTCGCCAGGTGCTGAAATTTCTGGCCGGCAGAAGCAAATGATAAGGAAATGACAAAGCAGTATTATTATTACAGTATTTTGCATTGTGAAATATTACCTCTTCAGTAGATATTTCGGATGGATCTCTGCTTAATTCTAAATGTGACACTATTATTTATGTGACTTACATTCTCCTTATCGATTTGATTATTGATTCCCTTATCGATTCCTATTATATAAATTGTCAGGAGGAAAAACTTGCATACAGCTTTAATGGAGTGCCCTAATGAGAGAAATACATCATAGTTTCCAATGGAGGGTGCACCAAAAGGGTCAAAGGTGTGTTGCGCAGCTGTTGGAACAAACACCATCCGGCTGCCTTCCTTTGGCATCGATAAAAGGAATTGATAATACAGGAGCTTCTCGATTCCAAGGAATTGGGAAATTTGGAACTGGAACTGGGACTAAAATGGAAACAGTTCTTGATACCGAGCCCGACTTAGAGGCCACCGTGAGCTGTGCCAAAGATGTTGTTGCACCTAGTTGGAGATAGTGCAAGTCCTAAACACAATGGTTGTGAGTAATTTTACTGCCTTCTTAGGGTTTTGTAGTGGTGTAATCGCCATTTAATAGTATCCCATAAATAAGCAACCAACACAGAAAAATGTTCAAACAATTCCTGAGTAGCACCTCAGGCTTTTACAATAAGATTGCTGACAAGTACAATCTTGCATTTACATTTACAGAGGTGTTTTTCTCCTTTTAACCAACTCCACGTACTGTTTTGTTGGGGTATTGCTAATTCTGTTGACTTATTTTCCCATGGAGACAGAGGAAAATACACCCCTCCATCTCGCTCTCCTTCCACCGCCACCATCGCCACCTGTTGCACACAGACAAACAGTTGTACATTGCATTGTTTCAAACTGCTCCACCCCATTGTGCTGCAATGCGCTCTGTCTGGCAGGGCTGATCCACTGCAACAGAAGGTGATGCCTCCTCTCCTTTCGGCGATGCATTCCTCTGCTCTAACATCAGACACTCAGGAGCTCACTCATAAGGCTTGTATCTGTCAAGCTTCTGGTCTCGCAGTAGATTTACTCCTCTTGGCTCCATAATACCCTCTACTTGGAATTTGAGATTAGGACATATCTGCTTCTCAACTGCACTTGTTGAATATCTATTTAATCAAAATATTCATCTATATATATACCTTTGCCTAGTTTAGTAGGTGTTATTGGGGCAATACAATATCCTTAGGTCGAGAAATACATGTTAAGACAAATGCATGGATGGATTATGGAACAAAGGAACAGTACTGGTTGCAGATACCAGAGTAAAATTTAAAAAAAAGAAAGAAATTCTTAATCAGTCCACTTCACAGTACATTTGATCAACACAAAGAGATTATGATTGAACAGATCCACGTGGCAGGCACAGCAGTGAGAATAACTGGTGAAGTATCACGCAATCAGGCTTTTTTTTTTTTTTTAATCTTAGGGTGTGATTTTTCTGCAAGAGTGAAACACCGTCTGGCTCCGTTACCTGGAGCACAGGCATGTGTGCAGTCAGGACAGGAATGCTGGCAGCAGTACTGCAGTTTGCGCTTAAGGGCATACATACATTATGCTTGAGCTGTCACATGCACACAAACTGGGCATGAACTGTCAGAGGTCAATGATCTAGGAGTGGTGGTATGTGATTGTGTGGTGGGTGTGTGTGTGTGTGTGTGTGTGGGGGGGGGGGGGGGGTAGGTGTGTCTATGTGTGCATCTGAAAAAAGTGAGCAAGTTATATTTAGCCAACATGAAGTTACATATTGACGATAGCAAAAATTCTAAGATGGTGTGATGAATGGTGTTGGGTCCCGGGGGGCTTGCATGGCTCTGCTGCCCTGTTGTGATAATTGATAAAAGTTTGCAAGTTTGATTTAAACTCTTTACATGTGACACTTTTATTGGGGTCGTGGTCAGGAATTTGACATGGGGGTAGAAGGCAGAGTGGGTCGGTGTCAAACAGTCCATACCTGTGACGGCTCAACCCCTGACCTTTTTGACAGCCACCCACAGGCTCCCACACGAACCTCCTGGCACAGCACTCTCTTCTATAACCTGAGGCTGCAGATGCAGGGGAGGGGAGGGGTCGGAGGATGGCTCTGCTGAAGTGTTATTCCAGTGTTCTTGCCACAAGCTTGTCAATCTGTTTCGTGTCTTTCGTGCCATTTCTGTCTACGCCACTGGAATCCTGCGCTGATACGCTTAGCATGCCGTCGTGATATTTCAGGCCCCCCTCCAAACAATAGGTGCTGGAGATAATTCAGGAGCGAATGTTTAGACTGGCAGGGCTGGAGATGGAAAGAGAGGTCTGAAATGAAGCGCAGCTGTGCCGGGACAGGCCCTCCTGTCTTCCAGGCCAGTTGTGCCTCTTTCTGAAGGATTCTTCTTACCATCGCTCATGTATTGGTTTCAGATCAGCATGAGATACCGCAGGAAACAGCTTTACCACAGTTAGGCTAGATGGGATTTTAACTGAGATGAGGGTGCTTGAGTTTGTGCCAGTCTTGGTTGTTATTGAGTTTCCAGAGTTTCAGTCTTTTTCCGAATGAGATCATTTAGATTTTTTTGTTTTGTTTTTGTGATACCGGGCATAGTCCTACCTGGGAAACTATCACTTACAGTGGTAGGTTTACCATCTGTATCTGTCATGCATCTACGTTATGAACAAGCAGCGTTTCTCTGGCTGAGAGTCTCATGTGTTGCTTGTCAGTGGCATGCCCTGCTACGGGGGCATTAGGGGGGAAGGGGAATGTGACGCTATGTTTGGAATCTGAGACGGGTCCACTTGCCAGTCGGCACGTCTCGTGGCCACCCCTACCCTCTTTGCCCCTCCCCCTCGTGCCTCCCTTCCCCCCCCCCCCAGCCTTCCCTTAACGTCATCCCGGCTCGTGTGAACTAAAGTTGCTCTCGCTCCTCAGCAGAGCCGGTATATTGATAGTAGGCAGTTCAGCTCTCTGCCAAAGCTTCTGTTTTCAGCCGGATGGAGGCCCACGTCTTACCGTTTTTTTTGTTCTCTGTGCATCCTGTCGCATGTGGGTGGAAGTGTTCTCTGATTAGTTTTGGGACACACCCTTAGCAAGGTTGAGGTCAGAATGATGTTATAAGATATCTGACTAATCACGTATCTTATTTATTTTAGAGATTAGTTTTGCTCAATGATGAAACTGATTAAAGGATAGTCAAATAGACCTACAGGCTAATGATTTTGTTGTTTGTTAACAATTATGTTGGCAGCTTTCATAGGACCCCAGCTGCCCCTTGAACCATCTCACGATCCATCAACCCAAGAGCTACTTGAACTTGTGGCCATTACCTCTCAGGGTTCGGGGGGAGCAATCCTTCAAGATAATTGCAAAGCCTTGTTGACAAGTCCGTGACTCTACAGCAAGAGGCTTTGCTTTGCTTTACTTCGCTTTGATATCTGTGTTAGCACGGCTCCCTGCCTCGTGCAAGGAGAGACAGAAACATGAATGCTCCAAATGCCTGCTGGGGTTTTCAACAAGGTGCTGAGGGATGCTAGACTAGTGTGGGCCTGCCCTCATCCTTTTCAAACCCCGCAAAAGGCAGGCAGTATATAGAAGAGTCTTGTCTTTAAATAACACACAATATTTTAGGTACGGTTTTCATTCAGCGCTCAAATTCTTTGGGGCAGTTTTGCAAATATGCCTGCTGTATCCCGTCTCCCGGTCATGTTTAAAGTTGCTTTAGGAAGCGTGCCAGCATGAAATCACTCGGAGATAAACTGTGTTGCAGCCTCACAAAAACAAGATAGGGGTGTGGTGGTCAGAGGTAGGCGAGGCTTTTTGTTGACACTGCAGGTGTCACGTGCAGGTTGGTGTCATCGGGTGTAAATCCCAAACCATGCCAACCCCATGCCAGACCCTAACAAAGAGAGCTTTGAGACTCACATAAAATAGCTTTCAGTTGTATTCAATCAAGCTGAAGTCACCCGCTTTTAGGGCTTGATGATGATGATGAATTGAAATGGAAACATACTGTACTGAGCTCCGTGAGCCTGACAGAATGCTCAGTGTTGGCAGGAACAATCACTGCCATAATTTTCTGCCCTTGTATGGCCTGTATTTTCTGATGGAAGATGGAGATAGAGGGCTCAGAGAACAGGCTAGGACCATATCGGCTTAGCTGATGTCTTTTCCCTCAGGTACCGTTTTTATTGACTCAATACTGACTGATGTAATGTTGCTGAGCTGTTTGCACTTTACTGTACAAAATGGCCACGTGGTAACCAGTAAAGTTGAGCTGCAAGACCAGTAAAATAGGCACCCCTGACCTTGACTCTAAACTGGCTAAACTCTTACTACCTAGCAGAGATTGATTAACCAAGTTGATGGTGTGCCCCGGCTTTCACAAGGAAAGGAAATGGAGTATTGTCTGAGCTGCCTGCGAGACTGGGGCCCTACTTAATGGTGCAAGTGGAGCACAGGAAACGGCAACTTTTTGCCAAAATCCATTCAGAACTGCCCTTTGTTTACCCTGCACATTGTGCTCTGGGTTTCAGCTCTTCCATGTGGCGTATGTCCTCATCAAGTTTGCTAACTCCCCTCGCCCTGACCTGTGGGTGCTAGAGCATTCTGTGGACCATGGGAGGACCTACATCCCCTGGCAGTATTTTGCACGTAAGTTTTGATGTGACGCTTTTATCTTGCAACACTTTTGTTTTCATTGACCCGTGTCCCCGTTTGGAGGTGCGCCCATATTTTGGTCTGACAAAGTTGCTAAGCTTTCCTGCTGCTGTCCGCTTCTCTATGAGTGGTATCTCCTGTATCTGGAATGTGTTGTTTTGATTTTTAAAAAATAATAACCTGCAACATTTTCAAAGCTGCTTTGCTACTCGCTACTGCCCATTGATGTAACACAATTGTGACTCAACCTATACCCACTTCCATGAAAGCTTTCTAAACAGCTGATGTCAGGTAGGCGTTTCCTGGGAAAAATCCTCTGGTGCACAGGAAGTGATGCGTGTGGGCATGTCAAGGCCATCATGTCATATACAAGACAAAAAGTCTGTACAGTAATCCTTTATTACAGTTATCCTTTACTGTACATAATAGTAACACTGAAACATACAATATGAAAAAAAGCTGATCTAATTTAGCAGACATTTCTGTGCTTCTGTCTTAAATCAATTTAAATGGAAATTAAACATAACTTACAGAACATAAGGGAAGATTACAACACTTGAATGAATTCCAGGGGAAATATTACGGCCACATTTGTTCTGGAGCTGTCTGGATTTGCCTCCACACAATGTGTTTTTTTACAATTTATTTTTGTATTACAGTTTTCACAGAAGCTGGCAAGTGGTTCAGACACAGTCAATCAATATAAAACTGCTAGTAGACCCCTAATCAAATCACTGAGTTACAATATAGCCAATCTCTGGCAGGCCCCCGTGCCAGGAGACAGAGCTGTGACTCTTCTTCTTTACAGTCTCAGGGTTTCTCTTTGCCTTGCTTCCCTTGATCCCAGTTAATGTTCACCCAGAATAATGTAGGGCTTAAGTAGACACTCCTCTCTCTTTATTAAATGGATGATTTAATTTTGAGTCTCGCCATTAAAGTATTTTATTCTCTTTCACAAATATGCTAATTGCATATTACTGTTCCAAGAATGTCTGCCTCCTTTCCAAGTTTCCATCATGTACAACATAAAACAACTCAAAGTCTTGTATAATGATGCAAGATGGCAAACAGGGTGAGATTCTGGACTTGGATCAAATTGATTTTTGTTTGACATTGATTTTCTGAACATGGGAGGAAAATCTCAAGGCATGCCTGAGTTTACAGAAACACCTGACCTAGAACTACAACACCTTTACAGCCTCAGGCATCGATACGGCATTTGATTTATTTTCACATTATGAAGATAACTTTGATGAAGTATCTTATTTGTTTGACACAGTATGGACCTTAAGTGGAGTACAGTGAATCATGTTTGAAATTTTACAGGCAAATAAGACTTATTTTAGATTTTACTAACAATTCTGACTCAAAAAATACATCATATCACCAAAATAAAATAACCCTGAGTGCTGTCACAACGTCCATTAGGTGATTCTCTAATGTATTGTCAGTGAAACAGCCCTGGAAAATGTTGTGTTCTTTTTCTTTTTCTTCCTATTCCTGGCCACTGAACATTGCTGCTTCCAATAAGGTAAAAATGCAGCACAACCAGAAGTACTTGCTATAGGTTGAATCACTATTGTGTTATTTCAATCGGTGATAGAGAGTAGCAAAATGTCTTCATATGAAACTGTCCCAGATTATTACTTCAAAGTGCACGATGGAAAGGAGTAAGGATGAGAGTTTGTGAAAGTCTTGTTTTTTTTGCTGTCAGATTCTAAGCGTGAATGCATCGAAAGGTTTGGAAAGCAGCCCAACGCTCGTATATTACAAGACGATGACCAGATCTGCACCACAGAATACTCACGGATTGTCCCTCTGGAGAATGGAGAGGTGAAATGTCTTACTCTTCGGTCTGTAATTTGATTAAGTCGCAGGTAGTGGGGAAAAACAAACCAAAATTGCTATACAATGTGTTATTATATAAAGAACATCTGTGTAAAATGAATATCTGTGTTGTCCAGATTGTGGTGTCTCTGATCAACGGTCGACCGGGATCCAAAAACTTCACCTACTCCCCGGTGCTGCGCGACTTCACGAAGGCCACCAACATCCGCATGAGCTTCCTCCGCACCAGCACCTTGCTGGGCCACCTCATCTCCAAGGCCCAGAGAGACCCCACCGTCACACGCAGGGTAAGGCTCATACTGCGCTGCCTCACACCAAGGTGCCACAGTTGCAGTCTCGTGTCTCCCATTTGGGAAAGTCATATTTACAGCTCTCTACCAGCTCCCCCTCAAGCATATTTTTTGCTGACACAAACACACTGACCTGCTTTCTCCTGCTCGCACATTCATCCTTGTCGAGGCTTAATGCCAGATCTGGCTGTCCAGTCATCCTGGTAATTCCCTTGCTAGAGACAGCCAGGACTGGTTTAGACAGCTCCCGCAGGCTGCAGGCACAGGATATGGCACCTTTCCTGAGCATGGGAGAATTCATACAAATAAAAAGCTGGGTATCAGTGTGATGAGGCTAAAATGTATATGCTGTAGTTGTAGTCTGAGGGTAGTGGCTCAGGATATCTGGTGACATAGCTGTGGTGCAAGCCATGTTAAAGATTGACTAGCTGTAAAGTTTAGATGTACTGTAGAATTCATGTTGGAAATTTAGCTTCAGGATTTATGTGAGTCTATGAACAGTAGTCACCACTGTTAGCTATTAATTCTTATCAGTTTTTAAACTACGTACTGATTCACCCAGGAAATGGAGTTGTTTAATCTGTGTAACTCACGTCTGCATTCAAGCCAAGCCAGAGTTGGTTTGTTCTGGTGTGGTGGTATGGCTGATAACAGCTGTTACTTTGAAACAGTGCTTGTGATAAACTTTCTTCCCGCCTCTGTTTACAGTATTACTATAGTATCAAAGACATCAGTATCGGGGGACGCTGCGTTTGTCACGGACATGCACAGGAGTGTGGCGGGCGTAACCATGACAACCTCCCTAGGTGAGTAATCCACTACTATATTCCTGAATTTGTATGAAGTATAATGTTAAAAAAAAGCCCTCTCAAGGAATTAAGGAATTCATGTTTTCATGTAGAAATAGGGAGAAATATTTTAATAACTAACTTACAGGCTCTTTCACTGGCTTCCACTGAGCATTTCCAAAGTAAACTAGGAAGTATAACTTTTGTTTATTCATTAACAGGGCTGAATAGTCTTTTTGTGCAGTACATAGGCGGTACAGTGAGATGACTTAATGCTGAAAAAGAAAAGCGGTGAAGACCACTGTGATACCATGAAATCTTTACATCTCACTGATAGCGTGGGGAGAAAGGGGAATTACTTCATATGTTTGTTTCCTGACATCACCAGCGGAAAGGCAGCAGATTATTTTAGCTGCCCTGATTACTGGATGTGATGATGTAAATGGTGCGCAAATGGCAAGATGTACGATAAGGTGCAATAAGAACAATATGATGATACATGGATTCTCTTTAATAGCGACTTGGCCGTTTTAAACAGATGTTCCCATTGCAGTATTGTGGCTTAAGGAATGTTAACCGCCAATACCAAGATGCTTATGAGAGTCTGAGCATCAGTAAATCCAGGTGTCTCCTCTCCTGTCTTTAGGCTCCAGTGTGAGTGCAGGCACAATACATGCGGTGAGTCATGTGACCGCTGCTGCCCGGGCTTCAACCAGAAGCCGTGGCGCGCTGCCACCGCCAACAGCCCCAATGACTGTCAGCGTAAGTGTCCACGCAGAACAATCCGACGCGTAGATGAACCGCGCGCTCTCTCTCTCTTTTCACCAGCCGTGCTGCTCCATGAATTTAAAAACCCCTGAGAGGAGTGAAAACGTTTTACGAGTGTCCCGTTGCCTCTCGTATTTTAGCTCTGTACCAGATGCCCTGATATGGTATTGTAGAGAGCCTCGGTGAAGAGTTAAGAGGGGCATTACTCAAACGGTATGTGTGATGAACAGCACAGTGCGCAGTTAGCCCCGGGATCACTGCTTTTTGTCTGTTCGGCCAGCTAGTCGGCCAGCTATCTCGGCCCACGTCAGCCTACCAGACAGTCAGCCAGCCGTCCAGCCGGCCAATCACGCAGTCAGCCATCCAGTCAGCCAGCAGAGCTCATGACAGCTGGATTCTAATTGCCTTGGACTGTTGACAAGATTCTCCCTACGTAGGTGGAGATGCTGAAACCCGACCCTGCAGCAGCCACAAAAGCATGGAGAGGGGGGGGGGGGGTGATAGAGGAGATGTGTAATCCAATCACTGGACTCATGTAGTGGAAATGCACCCTAACCATTCATAAAGATTAACAAGGCACAGGGGATAGTTTACAGGAAGAGGATGTGCTATGTCTGTTTAGTTTAGATTTTATAGTTTCTCTTAATACTTAACAACTATACTCATCATAGCAGCTCAAGTTGGTTAAATACAGTGGGGGAAGTCCTGGATGATTTGCCAAAGCATATAGACAAGGAATAACATATATTTGTGTGTGTGTGTGTGTGTGTGTGGTGCTGTCTCGGGGGTTTCCTCCTCAGCTTGCCAGTGTTTCTCCCATGCCTCTGACTGTTATTACGACCAAGAGGTGGAGCAGAGGGGAGCAAGTTTAGACACCTTCGGCAGGTACGACGGAGGAGGAGTGTGCATCAACTGCCAGGTATGAAGTGCATGTCAAGTCTAAACTGATTCCTCTGTGTGTGTGTGTGTGTGTGTGTGTGTGTGTGTGTGTGTGTGTGTGTGTGTGTGTGTGTGTGTGTGTGTGTGTGTGTGTGTGTGTGTGTGTGTGTGTGTGTGTGTGTGTGTGTGTGTGTGTGTGTGGAGGAAGGGGGGATGCATAAAAGACAAAAAATTAATTTCATGGATCTTTTACTGTGTATAAGGTCTTTAAAGTCAGTGCACACAGCACCATTTACTTTGCAATGCAGTTTGCCAAATAGATGTTTTTATTAAAAGCCTTCCTTGTGTTTAGACATAGAAAGCATTTCAAGACAAAAAAAACTGCCAAACCTGAAGCTCATTCACTCTTCTCTCTCTTTCTCCAAGAATGAACTTCATTTTGATTCATTTTGTTTTGTTGAAATGAAACTGTACTGTTATGTTCACATTATGTTCTTCTGGGATATGATACCGAAGCAGAGAGCTGATCAAAGATTCAGTTGAGAGCAAAGAGTTCATCCTGTTGTGTCCTGTGTGAATTCTGGACTATGTTTTATACGGTACGTCTGTGTGCTTCCTTAGCACAACACTGCCGGAGTGAACTGTGATCAATGCATCGAAGGTTTCTACAGACCTTATGGAGTACCTCCCGATTCTCCTGTTGGGTGCATACGTGAGTCACCTTTTCCTGTTATTTTGTGTGTTACCGTACGATTCAAATGCCCTCATTGCTTAAAAGGTTAATTCCAATAAAATACAATAGAGACCAAATGTGCAGTTTGACATCGCAGCAAACATTTTGACATTGAATAGATGTTGAAAACCTGTGTAAATATAGTGCCAAAATTAAAGTTGATAGCTGCTACCGGCTTTGTTTTGTCGGGACTAAAACATGTTTCTGATATCAGTTATAATCGGTTTCCACAGCTGCTTTAATATGACTTTTTAAAGATCATTTTTTTGGGGGCATTCTTGCCTTGATAGTCAGTAGGAGAGAGACAGGAAAGATCAGGTGAGAGAGGAGGGATTGTTTGGGTTAGCGTTAAAGTTGGCCACCTCCTGCATGTCTCCAAACGTCAAATGCCTGCTGAGATACAGTAGAGCAACGCCACAGACAGTTGGGGAACCGAATTAGGTCTCACCATGTAGGTATTTGACCTATGTGTGACTAACATGTGAGGCCAAAACAGCACTGTGTTCAAAGCATCCCTATCCCTGGGAGACATCAGTGTCTTGTTTGAGACAAATGGCACCGTGGCCACGACCACCACCGGCAACACCACTTATTGTTGCTAAATTTGGCTCCACTCTTGTTTACATTGCTTGAATGGCCCATGGTTGTTCCTCACCATATAAATAGCTGCCAGTTGTGTTTGGACATTAGAAAGCAGTGGAATCAAACTGGTTGCCCTAAGCGCTTTGAAAAGTGAACCATAGGAGCCACAAACTCAATTAAGTCAGCTTAGCAGCGGAAGGTGTTCACTTAGCAAAGCACAGACAGTAAAGGCTCAGTCATTTGTAAAATGTAGGAAGCTAGGCAACACTATACTGTTTTGGTGCTTGTTACTCACCTTCTATATAGATTGTGTACATTTTTTCTATTATTTCTGTCTATTCTTGTGACTCCACCAGCCTGCAGGTGTGATGGCAGGACGACAGCCGGCTGTGAGATGGGGTCTGGGCGCTGTATCTGCAAGCCAGAGTTCACTGGAGACTACTGTGATCGCTGTGCTGACGGTTACTATGGCTACCCTCAGTGCATTCGTAAGTTCAGGTTTCACTTCACAAATCAATTTTACCTGATGGGTGGATGGATGGATAAATGGGAAGACATATGCGGGGGGGCGGATGTGTTATAGGTGTCATTCATGCAAGGGGATACCAAGTCTTTCTCTGGGCCAGAGGAATACTCTCAAACCCAAGCCCTTTGTTTACCAGCATGATTGATGGCTGTATAACCTCTGTGGCTTGAGTTACACCCGCAAGCAATGCACATGTAGGTTAGAAGAGTTAAAAATAAAGAGGGTGATTGAGCAGTTGTGGGCGGTGAAATAAAAGACAGTTGTGCCTCACCGTTGCCCATCTGAATTATGGGTAAGAGGAAATTTCATCAAGTCTCTTAATTGAGGATGTCCTGTTCCGGGCCTCGAAAACAACTACGCCTGTGTGTCAAGCTATTCAGGATCTGATGGTGGCTGAACTGAACCCATTCCTTTGATGGCTGTCTTTGGTTTCATGTTCACTTTATTGAGCCATTTGTGCTTCACTCTCAGAGGCCTTGCGGTCTGTCAGTCGTCCCCTGAAGGGCAGAATGGGACTATTGACAGAAGTGTGCAATTGTTGCAGCAGGTCCAAATGCAGTATGAGGAATGTATGTGTACACTACAATATAGGCTACCTTAACCGCGCATTCCACATGTCATACCTCCGTCTAAGCAGATACGACACACCCAAAGCCTCCCCATATAGACCCAGCGCCCTGTCAGAGCATCATGATGAACCGCCTCATCTTTCATCTTTCGTCTATTTAAGTCATTGTTGGCAGTGTTTTCTCCCTGAGGGCAGCCTGCTGTCTTTCTGCCTTTGACTGACACGAGCCTCTTCTGGGTTTCTCCGTGAGCTTGCCACAGCAATTACCTTCTCTCACACGATCTGGGAGAGCATGCGTGGAATTCAGTTTTCACTTGTACTTGATACTTGAGACTCTTTTGAACTGCTGAAGAAAAGACACCGATTCTCTTCCTCCCCCCTAAGGAGGTTTTGTCATTTATGGCTTTAATTTTCCTATAAACACTTTTGTATATGGAGAGATAAAGAGAATGTATCTAAATCTGGAATGGGCTTTTACTAATGTGCTCATGATTAGACACAGAAAAGGATTCACGTCTGTTTTCCCTCAACATGCCCTTCACTGTAAAACACTGTGGTAGACACAAATCATTAACTATAACGTTCATGTTACTTTTATACAGTCATCATCCACAGAAAACAGTAACAAACCTGTAGCCTGCCATCGTTTCTCATGTCATATAAACTTGAAATGAAATGTGGACTGGTAGAATTGGGCTTGACGTTTTATTACAAGAATACAACAGATTTATCACTAGATGTAAACATTAAACTGGGTCTCTAATCTCTGTGCTGTTACCACTGACAGACTAGTCCAAACGTGTAGACAGAAGCTTAGAGAGTCGAGTTTTTAGGAGATGCGTTTCTTCTATTTTTTTTGTCATTTTTTAGCTATTTTCAACAATGCGTTCTGTAGGTTAGCATTTCATTTAAACTAATTCAAGATAGAGTAGATTCATGTTGGTTTATACTTTAATTTATTAGATGTTGGTAGAGGGAGGAAAAGGCCATGACTTCAGGCCATGTTTGTCGATCAGGATGTTAATAATAATAATAATAATAATAATAATAATAAACTGTATTTATATAGCACTTTTCATACAAAAGATGTAGCATGAATGACAAGACAGGATAAAAATAACAAAAGTAAAATAAAATAAAAAAAATAAACTAACAATTTTGCTCCAGATGGCCTTAAACTACACGTTGATGATGATGATGCTTGCCTGAAACTGCATCGACATCTTTGCATTGGCGACTGACTGTCTGTTGTTTGTTGCGCCTGTCAGTCTTGTTACTTTTACTACTTGCTGTGAAAGGGAACAAATAAAGCTGAAACTTGAACTTGAACACAGCTCGTAGTAGCTGGTGGTCTTGATTTCATGTGTTTTGTTTGTATTCAGGATATCCCGTATACCAGACGACCACCAAATCCCCGGCAGGTCATATTGTGGGTAAGCTCAGTAAACAACGTGTTGCAATGTCTCATACTGCAACGTCATCTGACAACATTCATTTTAAACAATCATTTAAAATACCATCTCTCTCCTATCCCTCTTTTCTTCTCCATCTCTCTCTCTCTATAGAGACCACTGCCTGCCCTCCAGGTTATTTCGGATCACCCAGCTGTCAGCGTGAGTGTGATTAGTCCTGCTACATTATGCTACACTAGGGGTGATTACACGGCTATGCTATGCTAACGGATTTTATTGCTTCTTAGCCATTTACAGATTATATAGGCCTATTAAAGGTCACCATGTGAAAACAAAGCTGTGACATACATACATATATATATTGTGGTTTCATGGGTAGGTTGAAATACTGGTGCAATACATTGTCTGAATGAGTAAATGATGTACTGCTCAATGTTTTGACTGTCCAGCGTAGCAATCTGATTATAAATGATCATGTCTCTCAGTGGGGATTCAAGTTCAAGTGGTCTCTGTCCTCTCATGATAGCAGTAGTCATTTGGGATTATTCAAGCAGAAACAATCAGCCTATTAATAGCTATTCCCTTTTCTATTTTCCTTCAAGCTGGGATCAGTTTGGGAAAAGCCTGATTTGTAATATAGCATTTCAGGACATTCAGTCCTTGTCTGTTTCTATGTGATTGTTTGTCTGAGAATGTAGGCAATCTTTAACTTGTCTTTTCAATAACTTGTCTTTCATCCTCTGCGCTGACTGAGAAGGAATTTCACAGTTTTTAACGTTTGGGAGCTGCTTAGGGGCAAAGTAAACTGTGGCAGTATTCTCTGGTGACTGACTCAGCGCCAAGTCTATTCACATATCAGTGACTGGCCAGGCTTGGCAAGCCAGTACAGTGCCACAATATGAGTCTAGTTTAACTGACGGTAAGTGAAGTATTTGTCATTTCCTCTTGTTCAGCTGGACCAGAGACAGGGCTCAGAATCATTTACATGGCAGGCCTTAGGGAATGACTACAGGGATCCTCATCCTATGAGTTTGAATTAAATCGGATTACTTTTGTCGCCTAAATAAGCATTTCTTATGTGTTTGTGTACAGAGTGTGTATGTGACTACCGTGGGTCAGTGTATGAGGTGTGTGATGCCTCAGGGCGCTGCCTGTGCCGCCAGCGGGTGGAGGGGGAGCGATGTGACCGGTGTCAACCAGGATACCACTCCTTCCCCAACTGCCAGGGTGAGAGAGAATCACCAAACCCCTGAATCAGACCCTGTTAGCATATTGAAACACGATGCCATCAAAACATAACCATGATGAATTTAGTCATATTTTAAAGCACATAGTTCTAGCACCAAGCCATACCACAGACCTTGGCGTAGGCGCTCCAGACCCTCAGGCTCTGTACTCGCTGTGGCTTTGTATTGTTTGTTTTTTTCACTCAAGTTGTAACCATAATCTAAGCTAACTGGAAATAGTGGTGACGACAACAACAATGGCCGTGGTGAAAGCAGCTGAGGGAATATGAGGATTTAGAAGCTGTTTCATCCCACTGAGCACGTATATGCAGAGTAGCTTTAAGCTTTAAAATATGTCTGAATGGTTTATAGCGCCTGGGCTAAAGTTAGGCCGCATAGAGATTAAAAGTGAAAGTCTGTCTACGAAAATTGAAGCATTTTCTTGTACATATGGACGTCCCTGGTGCATATTTCTGATATTTACAGCTGGACAATACAAAAAGATCCTGGGCCATATGAGAGCTAAAGCATAGTTGAAAAGACGTCTAGTGCTCATTGGGATTAGTCATAATGGTGCACATATCCTTTAACAAGCTCAGCGCGCCGAGCCTCGAAACAATTCATTTTGAAAGCATTGACCCTGAGATGTTAACACGGAGATGTAAACAAAGGCAATGAACGACAAAGCGTCAAGGCAAAAGGCAGCACAACCAGTCACGTGATACTTTAGACCAATTGCAGATGGTCACACCGTGAAAGCTGCTGTGCAAAGTATTCGACTACTTCAGCCAGCAAGCGTGTGCGCACTGTGTGAGTCTGAAGCCGATGCTTGTAAACTCTCTTTTACAAGCAAAAAGTGCCGTATAAATAAAGTTTATCAAGTTTATTATGATTATAATTATAACAAAGGCAGCTGTTCACTGGCGTTTCTGTCTCCCTCCAGTGTGTCGCTGTGATGGGGCTGGTGTAGCCGACAGAGCCTGCAGTCCAAGTGGTCAGTGCAGTTGCTTCACCAACTATGAGGGACAGCAGTGTGACCAATGTGCGCCAGGCTACTATGGATACCCAGACTGCGCTGGTGAGTGGGTTTGCTCCTCTATTTTCACTGTGGCCACACCCGTGTAACTACAACAGACACCGATAGGGTCGATGTGACTAGTGCGCATCCTACTGCTGGTGGAAAAAATGCTGCTGCTGGTTTCATCGGGCTTACCGTGGCCTCTTGGGAGCAGAACATCCTGATTCTCCCACAGTGTCCCATAAAGCCCTGGGCTGTCACCCACATTGATTTATTGAATGTATTCTGCTCAACATAACATTTCACAGAGAGATAGACTATAGAGATAAATATGGGCTTCCTTTATAAGGAATGTCATCTCCAGGATTAGGCCATTGGGAATTTGGTGCCCTTCTCTTGAAGTGGACACAACATATGGAAACCAGTTCCAGGAAACAGCAGCACTGGTTTCAAGCCCTGTTCATATCACAGGCACACCGACCATGATAACACCACAGGCTGACATGTTATGTTTTTGCTTCCTCTGCTTCTTGGTTCCTGCCTTCAGCCTGCCGGTGTTCCCGGGAGGGCTCCTATGGCACTACATGCAACCCACTGTCAGGCCAGTGCATGTGTCTCCCAGGGGTGGTGGGCCAGCAGTGTGACCGCTGTGCTGGCTCAGGACTCAGGTTCCCCCAGTGCTCAGGTAACCACACTGGACACACATTTTGTGACCGAGAGCGAATGATGGGGCAGTGTTTTATGGTTAAGGTATTTTGTAAGTAAGACAGTATCCTTGCAGTATCCAGTATTTGAAGCTGTTGAATGTGTACATTACATCTCATATCATGAAAGACGCTTCAGTTCAGTCACCTTTGATATTATCCTTTCCAAAGTACAGTAACCATAAAGGTCAACGATTTACTGGCTTGTTTTCATGACTACAGTATAATGTGAGCATGTCAAATCATTGTGTGTTCATTGCGTGTTTCCAGCCTCCATCAGCCTGTGTAATCCAGCAGGTTCAGAGGTCACGGCTCCTCAAACGGTATGCCACTCTCAGTATGCTGTTTCCGATCTATCATAGCCCAACCTTGATCATGTTTTTTTATTTTTATTTTTTTATTAGTCCTGGTTATAAGAGTAGTTACAGTCTGAAACCAGCACCACCCCTTTGGGTGTGGATTCACGTGTATTCACATTCCTGGATCTGATAACACTGCTGTGCTGCCAAACCTTCTTCTGGCAGAGGTTACAAGGAAGTGAGTTTTTTTCTAGCTTGAAGTGAGACTCAACTGTAATCAAAAAAGGAAAAGAGACTTCCTTCAATTTTGAGGAAGAAGGAAAATAACAATGTAGAGCAATGTACCAGCAATTCAGGGTTTCAGGGAAGCTGATGTGTTATGTGCAGGGTAAAAAAGAGAATGAGGTGGAGACTTTTTGGCTATTTTTAGTGAAGGCTAACTATGCCATGAGATGGTACTATCCTGTAGACCTACTTGGTCGGCCTCCATGAGCGTCTCTTACTCTGTCATCGCCATATAAAGTTAAACTAAATAAAAATGAAACTAAAACTACCAAACCCATACTGAAAACGAAAACTGAAATTGAAATAAAAATTGAAAACTATACAAAAATAAAGTAATGAAAAATCTGAAACTAACTAATAACCCTGGCATATATAACCATGTTTTCAATGTCAATAATCCCAACATACCAGATATCTCACTGATTCATTATCTGTAGTCTCAGGGCTCCTGCCGCTGCCTGCCAAATGTAGAGGGAGTGCTGTGTGACAGGTGTAAACCTCTCTACTGGAACCTGGCTACTGACAACCCTAGAGGCTGTATAGGTAAGTGACCAGTGATAGGGACTACATGACCACTTGCATCCATTTAGCCACCAAGTATGCTTTTTACTCAGTCATTTACCTAATTTAGAGAGTTTGGGAGTAATCCATTTGTCTGGAGCAGGGTTGGTGCACCACCGATACAGCTTTCCAAATGAAAATCATAGCTGCACACCTGTGAGCCAAAAGTGCCCCAGTCTTTTCTTTTTTCGGTGTTTTTTTCTCCCCAGCAGTACTAGTACTGATCACTAGTCCCATGTTTTCCCCCAGCAGCATTAAATCACCGGTAGCAACCTGAAGAGGCGCTGATATGGGTCTTGGCCTCTCTTACCCAGGGGGATATGTCAACACACCCCTGTCAACAAAGCTGGATCTGCCTTCCTGTCCCTCAGAGGGAAGTTGGGGGAAAAACACGTTAATGCAGGCAAATTCTTGTTGGCTGCTTTCCATGTGGAACGTCAGACTGTGACACTACAGGAATAATAACTCATAAAATAACCACAGTGACATTTTCAAAACAGGCAATACCTCTGGACCCCCACTCCTCCCTTCCCCAAAAAACAACAACGATACACTAATCCTCTAAAAATACTTAATAAAGGAATAATCAGGTGAGGGGTAGCTGGCTCCCATTATGCAGCCAGAGAGGGAACAGCCTCATGCTTTGTCCAGATACCTGTCTAATGTTACAGTTCTGCTCCCCAGCAAGAATGTTATCACCGCCAGGCTGCCAGGAGATACAAGACGGGGAAAAAAGAGCTTTTAATATCCTAAGAATGCCTCAGGTTGACTGTGCCTGGACATTAAGGAGAGTCTTTTTTTCTGTGGCTTGAAAGCAAGCTGTGGCAGTAAAGCTCCTCTGGGCCTTTGATGTGCAGCTCTCTGAGGATCGGGGTGGGGGGGGGGGTTGTGCTGTCGTGTTTCATCCATGAAAGTGGGAGAATCCTGTAATCAGAGTCTATTCACTGTACATCCCCCCTTCACATCTCATTACCCCCCCTCCTCCTCTCTCTCTCTCTCTCTCTCTCTCTCTCTCTCTCTCTCTCTCTCTCTCTCTCTCTCTCTCTCTCCCCAGAGTGTCGGTGTGATGTAAAAGGGACCCTGAGTGGTGTCGGGGAGTGCCAGCAGGTGAGTCTTTCTTTACTACTTCCTATGGCTGACACCTGTCTATTAATCCAAGATTGTTACTACTATCCAGGGACAATTATGTCAATCAGCTTAGCCACAATTTTGCAACGTTTACTCTTAGTTTGTTTAACCTGTTTTGTCTGATATCCCCACTATTATCCTCTTCCTTCTCTAGAAAAACGGACAGTGTCACTGTAAGCCTAATGCGTGTGGACATGCGTGTGACACCTGTAAGGACGGATACTTCCTGCTGCAGAAAAAGAACTATTTCGGTTGTCAAGGTAAGATACCAAACCTGACCAAACCTAAACCGATCTCACTAAAATGTACTGTAGTGTATATATGAGGCACTGGTCTATTGAATCCTGTTAATTCTGCTCCATTTAACCAAATATAACATATGAGCAGTAACATGCAAGTTGATCTCCTCAAGACTGTACGTTAAAAAATCAATCTAGGTTATTCTTTAATCCCAACTAATTATGTCCCTCTTCCTGATAGGCTGTCAGTGTGATGTAGGTGGTGCCATTGGCAGGGCCTGTGATGAGGTGTCGGGACAATGTCAGTGTCGGAAGAATGTCGTAGGCCTCACCTGCACCGAGTAAGACATCGCTGACTGATACCTTAACACGTGGCATAAGACACGATCATCATTTTTCATATTTTTAGATACAATATGCTACTCCTTGTGCAAATCAAGACCACTATGTTAACTGTGTGAATCTCTACCCCACCAGGCCAGCACCGAGCTACTACTTCCCCACCCTACACCAACTGAAGTTTGAGGTGGAGGATGGCACCACTCCCAACGCCAGGCCCGTGCGCTTTGGTTATAACCCCCAAGAGTTCCCAGAATTCAGCTGGAGAGGTTATGCTGTTATGTCCCCTGCACAGGTTGGATGATATTCATCGCCTTTATGCATTGCTACCTTGAGACACATTGCAGATGTTGAATAAAGTATGCCTGGCAAAAGTCTAGATTCAGGACCACCTTGTCCTGCCACATCAATCATTTTGCCTTTTTCAATCTATTCTAATCCCACCACGGTTTCCTTCCCTTTTACCTCTGAGCTGGTACTCCTACTTGAAGTACATTTGGGCTTTCGCAGGGTTGCTCTCCTAGCACTAATCCTATGTCTTCTCAGCCAGAGGTGATCCTAACGCTTGCCCCTGGCTTTCCTGGGCCTTTCCATATTGTAATGCGCTACGCCACCACCCCCCGCCGAAAGGGGACAGCACGAGTGAGAGCAAGGATCTTAGTGGTGGACGAAGCTGGCTTTCACTCTTGCTGTGACTGTAAGTGAAGGGCCCTCCTCCTTCCTTTTAACTTTCTTTTCCTGTCTTGTCCTTTCTGGCTCTCTGTTCATTAACCTGCTTGATTTCTTCACCTGCCTGGCCTACTATTAACCTGTCCCTTAACCATGACCCCACAACCTCCACTCAAACCTGTGCCTCCAGTCAGCTGTGTGTCCCCCTTCCCTCCCCCCCCCGTCTGCAGAGTGAAGTCAGAGTAACAGTGCATGTTGACGTGAAAGATGCAAGGCAGCCCCTGTTCCGTGTGGTTCTGCGGTTCACTAACCCCGGCGGCACCAGTGTGACCGGTAGCATCAAGGCTACCAATAATAGGGGCACGGCAGGTAAGGCTGCCCCTGACACTGAATTTTACACATTTAAAGGTATACATATCCTGCAAATCAAGTCAAAAAAAGTCAAAAACCACACACAATACAACCATTTACTGTATTTTACAACTCTACCTCGTGTTCACTCACATTCTGGTATCGGTAAAGCATTACCCATGATGACAAAATGACTAAAATCCACATGCCTTTTTATTTGTAAATCAGCGCATGACGTGTCTAATCTATTACCCCGCTGATGAAAACCCACCCGTCACTTATTATCTGCACTCTCAACTGGGAATGTGTGTGATTTTACAACCTGTGTTGCTTGGGTGTCCCGCAGGGTCCGATCAGAGTAAGGAGGTAGTATTCCCCGCCAGTCCCTCCCCCACCTTCCTCACCGTCCCGGGGGAGGGCTTCGCGGAGCCCTTCGCTCTCACCCCGGGGAAATGGATCATCCACATACGGGCGCAGGGGGTTCTGCTGGTGAGTTCAACGAGGAGGGTACTGATGTAGAAATGACGTCATGTACAGAAGAAGAAAAGGAAAAAAAGAACAATGATCATTTCTTTATTATGTGTCTTTTTTTTTTTTATTCCTGAGGATTATTGTGCTTACATCAAATAAGACACAACTTCATCATTCCTCCATTGAAAATAAGAAACGTACAATAGATTCAATAGAATCCATCACTCTCGCTCCGCAGGATTATTTAGTACTGCTGCCCCGGGATTACTATGAGGCACCTCTGCTGCAGGAGAAGATCACACAGCCCTGCACGTACACATCCGCCGCCAACAGGGACACAAAGTATTTATTGAATTTTACC
This sequence comes from Hoplostethus mediterraneus, assembly GCA_034670385.1. Classification (NCBI taxonomy): domain Eukaryota; kingdom Metazoa; phylum Chordata; class Actinopteri; order Trachichthyiformes; family Trachichthyidae; genus Hoplostethus; species Hoplostethus mediterraneus. The sequence goes on along the minus strand of JAXDDW010000029.1, from coordinate 2,132,584 downwards.
ATCATTTGTTAAAAAGTGCAAAAGCCGTCCTTTCTGAACGTGCTAGCCGTACCTCGGTATTGTGCCCAGATCAAACAAAACAAGCATGATAATGTGTTCATCTCCGTGAGCGTCTAGATTGTGACTGCTGACTCCTGCCTGTGCCCTGTGTGTCTCTCTCAGCTGTCTGTTGTATAAGCATGTGGTGATGGATGGGTTCAGCTCTGCCCTGGGCTCTCAGGGTAAGTTCTCTACCCGCGGACGCAGGAGGAGGCAGGCTCGTGTGCGGCGGCCCACCCCAGATCACCCTGAGATGGCCTCTCTCAATGGGAGACAGGTGGGACGGTTTACATGCTCATATGCTATTACCCATTATTATTACTCCATGGTACTTTTCTACAAGGATGGATAACATTTAATCCATTCAATTTGTAAATCTATTAAATTTACATCGCGCACTTTTTCCGCAAAGAAGGTAACGAGTGCACAAGGATGGGCTTGTCCGGGATTTGAACCCGGGACCTCTCGCACCCGAAGCGAGAATCATACCCCTAGACCAACAAGCCTCTGACAACAAGCTCAGACCAACATGCCATATAAACACTTACAAATGTACATGCGAAGACACACATGTGCTTACGTTGGTTGCCTGTTAGTTTCAGAACTGATCTTAAAGCCCCAGGAAACTTGGCTTGAAATAGTAAAAATGAATATATGATATCAAAGTTTAGTGTCTAATTAAGCATCCACAAACATCTGAGTGAAAATAAACGTTCAGAAATATTAGAAAACCTCGTTCAAATGAGTGGGGGGTTCAGAACAGTGGGGTTGAAGTTGGCGTGGTATTTTCTGAGATTTATGACGCAGAGAATTCATTAATCCAATCATTAAAAAATGCACGTCAGTTGTCCCTCCCCCAACAGGTGCAACAGCTTGACAGTTTGACATGGGCGGAGCTATCCATCGTGTCAGGATGTCAATCAAATCCTGATGTGACACGCCTACACAGTCCTGAGAAATGGTCAAAACAGCTAAAGGTTTTCTAATATTTCTGAAAGTTTATTTTCACTCAGATTTTTGTGGATGCTTAATTAGACACTAAACTTTGATATCATATATTCATTTTTACGATTTCAAGCCAAGTTTCCTGGGGCTTTAAGATTGTACAGATCATTTTTAAGGCATTGATGCGTCTAGCACCAAGCTGTAACAGACCATTTAACCCCATATGAGACATCGGCTACTCAAAAAATCCAGATTAAGAAGAGATCAGGGCTCTTGGAACTACCTGTCCAAGGAGCTTAGTCTGGTTTAATCTGTTGTCTGTGAATGTCAGGCGGTGATGTTGTGTCACCTGTGTCCTACAGTCTCAGCTCCAGCTGGGTCTGCGTGTGGCTCGCCCTGGTCCATACGCCCTTGTCCTGGAGTACGCCAGCGAGGTGGACACTGTCCAGAATGTCAACCTACTCATCAGTGGCCAGTCAGAGGGCCAGATCCAGGCCAGGGCCAACATCTACAGCTGTGCCTACAGGTGTGTACTGTACTTTGGCGCACCGGTTTTTAAACCGGTTTATTGATTTCTTACACGGTGTAAATAACATAATATCCCAGAAAGTCCCAGTTTATTTATGTTTTCCAGCTGTTGTTTGTTGCCACCCCTGCAGCTTCCTGTGTCGGACCGTGGCAGTGGACGGTAATAACCGGGTGGCAGAGTTGCAGCTTGCTCACAAGGCTGAGCTTCTCCTGCAGACTTCCACAGCCTCATTCCTGCTGGTGAGGCAAACGTTTCCAGAAAGCGCATTTATCACAGCTTATCCACCGGACAGCAGTGTGAGTTTTCTCATGAACCTGGTTTCCTCTGTAGTATAAAGTGTATGCGGTGCCTGCAGAGGAGTTCTCCATGGAGTTTGTGGATCCCAAGGTGCTCTGTGTCTCCATCCATGGCCGCTTCACTGAGGACAGGTAAGTCGCTATGACTACACCCCGTCATGGTTTTAATAACAAGACAGAGACTTCCTCAGCAGCCAAGCTGTTATTTTGGAGGTAGTGCTACTAGCTTTCCCTTGTGCTGTTCTTGTGGAGTGTGGAGACACACATCTGTTCTCCAGGTGTGACTGCAGGCATGTCTTACCTGAGGCTGTTAGATCAATAGGTCAATCTCTCTCTCTCTCTCTCTCTCTCTCTCTCTCTCTCTCTCTCTCTCTCACTCCCTCTCCCTCCCTCTCCCTCTCCCTCTCTTGTGACTTGCTGGAAGCAGAGGGATTATCAGAAATGGAGGGATAATCCAAAAGACACACAGCCATTCTGATATTAATACTCGAAAATAAAGCAAATCCCTGCATGGCATCATTCTGTTGATCCATAAACAGTGATATAGAAAGAGAGAGGATGAGGAGCAGGAAGAGGATCGACAGACACACCGTCTCTCTGCTAGACCCCAAAGCACAGATGGGATTTAAATGAGAAAAGTTGTAAAAACCTGTGGATTATTTCTCTCTCTCTCTCTCTCTCTGTTTCTCTGTATCTCTCCCTCTCAATTCAGTGAGCTTTATTTATCTGTGAGAGCTTTTCACTGTGAACTCTCTCTTTCTCTCTGTCTCTCTCTCTCGCTCTCTCTTTCTTTAAGTTTACTGTTGCTCCACACCCAATGACCACCCTAGAATGTACAGCCATACGTCTGCTTACAGCCGATGATGAACTGTCAGAATCCCAGTCCTGTTGTTTCCAGGGGTATTCAAACACTTCTGGACACTTTCCCTTATTCCACAACATGAGTGCTTCCACTCGTTTAGCTAACAGGCTGTTAGAGAGTCTAGATCTCTAAACAGTATGAAAGTGGAACAACAAAATCTGTCTCATGTCTCTTGAAATAATTTGACATGGTACCCTAATACCCTAGATGTTAGAGCGTCTTTGGTTTCACGCTGTTATGCTTTTTGAACTGTAATTAAAGAGAAAAAGAATGAAGTGAGTTGCCAACGTGAATCCATAGAAAACAAATGCCCTGATAGATAGAAAGGAGAATACGGTGTAACAAAAACAAAACAAAAGTGAACATTTGAGCAAAGGAAAGTTGAAAAAAAGTTTTGATCCAATATTGGAATGAAAGGGGAAGAAAGAAGGAGGTAGGAGACAGCGAGGAGGAGGGGGTGCAGATTAAGTCTAGAGGCAGAAGGAATTGCCGAAGGATCAGAGAGTTAGAGCTTTCACAAGAAGTGTGTGTCTACGTAAGTGTGTGATGTGGGGATTTCTGCACACTGACGAGAGAGAATGCGATAGCCAGAGGATGTCAAGATTCGAAAGAGGATTATTGGAGATTAATTTTGTTGCGTAGGTTACCACCTCTGGCTGGCCGCTGACCCTACTCCTAGCAAGTCACATTGTTCCGCTGTAGTAAGGCTTGGCAAACGCTTCAAACGCTACCAACCGGCTTTAAGCGCAACATCCTTTTATGTTTCCAGTCAGTACTGCGTTCCGAGCCGCTTCGGTAGGCCTACCACCGGCTGGGTGTTGGACGCGACCCGTGACGGACACCCGTCCTCCACACCAGCCCCCCAGCAGAGGGAGAGCGAGGAGTGGAGACATCGGCGGCAGTCCGGCGTCCCCCCTTTCAACGAACCCCAGAGTGACGGGATTCTGCTGAAATTCCCCCAGGTATCAGCGTTACAGCGGGACCCGTCCTGACCTTGTTGAATTATTTGACCCCGCTGCCTCTAGTGCTCGGAGCTTGAGACATTCAATAAGCGGCCTCTTGCCCTCATATTCATTTTCAATTTCACCACAATCTGTTTGAAACTCAAAGTAAGCTTCTTCTCCCACTTCTTTCCAGACAGAGATCAGTTTCAATCCCAAGGTGCCCCTCCCAGGCAGGTATGTGGTTGTGGTCCATTATCGCCAGCCTGAACATATCTCCTTCCCCGTGGAGGTCAGAGTGGATGCCGGGCGCTCCTGGACTGGTGAGTTTGGTGGAGGAATAAGAAAAGGGGCAGGCTCACTCCCGAGTGATCAAATAGAATAAAGAGTTAATCAAGCTCCCACTGGATATCAGGGTGTTTATTCTCGCAGTGACTGTTATGAGTGTGTGTTGCGGTGATCTCAGTGAGGGGCTGGTTCCCTCTTTGAGAGCAGATTAAGTCCCTGGGCCCATGACAAGATGATCAAAGGACTCGGACAAACTTCCCTTTATTGCTTTAATGGAGGGAAGGATTATGATGTCTTCTCCCTTTTCTCTTCTCAAGTCCTTCTCCGTCCCTCTGTGTCTTCTCTCATAGGTTTGGTGAATGCATCCTTCTGCCCGGCGGTCTCAGGCTGCAGGGAGGTAGTCATCGCTGACGGGCGCATTGCCCTTGACTTTGACCAGCATTCCTGGCGACAGCCCACCATCTCTGTGATGATACCGCCCACGAAGACCCTTATCCTGGTCAGTGGTTTACATGACGTCAGTCACTATCCCAGTTATGTTTACAGTTCACCACTTGTCCGCTGAAATGTAATTAAAGGCTATAAAATAAAGACTGCAGGTTTAGTTGCTGGATTGGGGATTCAGTGTTTAGTATGCTTTGTTAAAGTTGCTCAGGTTGACTACTTGGCATGCTGAGGTCCTCTCTCAGTGTTATGCCATATCCCAAACAACAACAATGAAGGGCCTGTATTCTACTTGGCAGCGCCATACATCCTTATAAGAGCTAAGCTCTCACCCCCTCTAAGGGTGGGGCAGGTTTGGGCTTTGCTTGCCTGCTTTACTTTCACTCTCCAGATAAGACCAAATAGAAAAATAGCTTGAAGTGCCTGAACTGAAACACTCAAAATCCTCGGTGTGTGTTTTTATCTGTTTTATGGTAGTCTGCATCTCACTGATAAATATGTTTTGAAGCATAATAAAAATCAAAGCGGTTGTTTTTGCTGAGATAGAGCGTTGTGGTTTGCTTTTAATCATTTGTTATGATTTGTATCTTTGTATAGGATTATATCTTGGTGGTTCGTGATGGCAGTTACAACCCTGATCTCCTGAAAGGGAAACCGCTGGATAAGTCTGCAGATTTTATACAGCTCTGCAAAGGAGAGGGGTTCTATGTTGAGTACGTATTCTCAGGGATGACAAAAACAACTCTGGAAAAGCAAGTTGCACTAAAAAATAAAATCCAGATTTGGTAGTTTTAAGATGAAATCAGTTGTTCTTTATTTTGTTTGATAAACTGATATGTGTTCGTCTTCTGTGATATGTTATTTATTGTTTTCTGGGTCATAATCTATTTTCTCAGCAGTACCAATAAAGTAGTTTTACAACAATAAACTTTTCAGTGCAGTGGATGCTTTTGTAAATGGTGCCCTCTAGCTGTGATGATCAAGTGAAAGACTATGGATGTATTTGAATGAAACGCTCTGTTTTTCTGTCCCTTTAGCCCCAGGACCTCTTCCCAGTTCTGCAGAGATTCTGCCCGTTCTCTTGTAGCAGCCTACAATGACGGCGCTCTGCCTTGCAACTGTGACAAGTCTGGCTCTACAGGGACCACTTGTGATCCAGTTGGAGGACAGTGTCTCTGCAGGCCGCATGTCATTGGTCAACAGTGCACAAGGTGTGCTACGGGATACTATGGCTTCCCCTACTGCAGACGTGAGTGAACATTGACTTTCGACTTGTCTTGACTTGCATGAATGCAAATGCGTATGCTTCATGCACACATACACAAGTATACACACACCAGACTCACATATCCTCACCCACATTTTGTTTGCGCAGTCATCACACCTACTCTCTGGCCTGATTTATTTGATCTAAATGAAATCTCTTCTCCCGTCCGTAGCGTGTGAGTGTGGCCGCCGGCTGTGTGATGAGGTGACAGGCCGTTGTATCTGCCCTCCCCAGACAATCAAACCAGCCTGTGATGTGTGTGAGAGTCAGACTTTCAGCTACCACCCCTTGCTGGGCTGCGAGGGCTGCGACTGCTCTCCCAATGGCATCAGGGGCAATGCGGGGCCTGACTGTGACCGTATTACTGGACAGTGCACGTGAGTGGAACCCTGCATGGGGTAGAATACACCGTGCCACTCATCAGAGTTGGAGATGAGCATTTATCAATTAATCAATTAAATCTTTTTACAGTATATCATTTTTTTCCTGTGCGTTATACTAATATCTAATGAAGCCACTTTTAAAACTTAGGAACCTGATATGGATGTTTTGTAAATCTCACCAGCGATAACATGTCTGCATATTTTTGTGCAGTTGCAAGCCCAGGATCGGGGGGCGGCAGTGTGATCGCTGTGCCGCAGGCTATTATCGCTTCCCTGACTGTGTGCCTTGTAACTGTAACCAAGGTGGGGTCACGGCTGACATATGTCACCCAGACACAGGGAAGTGTCTCTGTAAGGTGGGTTTTTCTAATAATAAGATTTCCTGCTTTTAAAAACTACAATCTTGTTTTTAAACTTTTCTTCTGGCCTTCTTCTGATTTTCTCTCTGTTGTTGATGCCACATTTGCAGAGAAACGTTCAGGGTGTTAGGTGTGATACCTGTCGGGAGGGCTCCTTCTATTTTGACCCCTCCAACACTAACGGTTGCACCAGCTGCTTCTGCTTCTCAGCCACTGACCAGTGTCAAAGCTCTAGCAAACGCAGGGGAAAGGTGTGTTTGCTTTCATGCCCGTGCATGTCCATGGATGCCTTTGGAAATTGCATGCCTGTAAAGCTTACTGGGTGATTGCAGTTACGAGGTGACACAAAAGTATTTGTTTATTCAAAGCTGCACATCCGGTAGTTGTTAAGGAATACCATACCGTACCGTACCATATCATATCATACCGTACCATATCATACCGTACCATATCATATCATACCATATCATATCATACCGTACCATATCATACCGTACCATATCATACCGTACCATACCATACCATATCATACCGTGCCATATCATACCGTGCCATATCATACCGTGCCATATCATACCGTGCCATATCATACCGTGCCATATCATACCATATCATACCGTGCCATATCATATCATACCGTACCATATCATATCATACTGTACCATATCATACCATACCATACCATACCATATCATACCGTGCCATATCATACCGTGCCATATCATATCATACCGTACCATATCATATCATACTGTACCATATCATACCATATCATACCATACCATATCATACCGTACCATATCATACCATACCATATCATACCGTACCATATCATACCGTACCATATCATACCGTACCATATCATATCATACCGTACCATATCATACCGTACCATATCATACCATACCATATCATACCGTACCATACCATACCATATCATACCGTGCCATATCATATCATACCGTACCATATCATATCATACTGTACCATATCATACCATACCATATCATACCATACCATATCATACCGTACCATATCATACCGTACCATATCATACCATACCATATCATATCATACCGTACCATATCATATCATACTGTACCATATCATACCATATCATACCGTACCATATCATATCATACCGTACCATATCATACCATACCATATCATACCATACCATATCATACCGTACCATATCATACCGTACCATATCATATCATACCGTACCATATCATATCATACTGTACCATATCATACCATATACCGTACCATATCATACCGTACCATATCATATCATATCATACCGTACCATATCATATCATACTGTACCATATCATACCATACCATATCATACCATACCATATCATACCGTACCATATCATACCGTACCATATCATATCATACTGTACCATATCATACCGTACCGTATCATACCGTACCGTATCATACCATACCGTACCATATCATACCGTACCGTATCATACCGTACCGTATCATACCATACCGTACCATATCGTACCGTACCATATCATACCGTACCATATCATACCGTACCATATCATATCATACCCTACCATATCATACCCTACCATATCATACCCTACCATATCATACCGTACCATATCATATCATACCGTACCATACCATACCAGCCCGTACCGTACATACCATATCATACCATACCATATATACCGTACCGTACCATACCATATTATACCGTACCGTACCGTACCATACCGTACCGTACCATACCATATCTTACCCTATTAAATCACTAGTGTTTCTATACAGCATATGCCTAGAACCTTATCACATGTGTGGAACATAAATATTTATCCAGCTTCACATTACAGTCTACCAGAGTATGTGATGAATACATAGAGTTCTAGCCATAATTCCCATATATCCCCTGTTAGTTTGTAGAGATGCGTGGCTGGCGTTTGGAGAGACTTGACCAGGAGGAGGTTCCCTCTGTGCTGAACACAGCCAGTAACACAGTGGTGGCAGATATCCAGGAGCTTCCGCCTGCAATTCAAGTTCTCCACTGGATGGCGCCACGTTCCTACCTGGGAGACAGGGTGAGATGATGGAGGGAGAGAATGCCAAGGCCATGGGAAAACTATTTGTGCTCTACTTTATGATCCATGTTCAATAAATCTGTTTAAATTTGTCTTTCACCAATGATTTATTTTAGTAATTGATTTATTGCTGCATTCATGACTGATTGAGCCAAAATAAGGCCATATCCCACTTTCCAATGGTTTCTACTGTCCTTTATTCAGATATACTGACAGATGTCAATGCTCTTTTTCTCAGGTGTCATCCTATGGTGGCTTCCTTACCTACCAGTCCAAATCCTTTGGCATTCCCAGTGAGGGGATGACTCTGATGGACAGAAGACCTGATGTCCTGCTTAGTGTGCGTAGATTCATGTTCATCAGTCATCTCTCTCAGACTGAAATGTCTCTTAGTACTTTTCGTTTGAATAACTCTCTGTTTGAATAACACAACTTGTTTCTTCACCTTCGTCTTCTTCTTGATACACCCCCTAGGGTCGGAACATGACCCTGATCCACCTGGCTCCACAACTCCCCTCTCCAGACAGGCTGTATCAGGGCAGAGTCCAGCTCGTGGAGGTAAATTACACATTTCCCCTGTTTGTGACAGATGCTGGAAAAACACTTCCCTTAAATCCCAACAGCCTTTATCAGTAAGAAGTTCCAGTAATTCTAGATTGAGAGCCCCCCCCCCCTAAAGATTTCACAAATTTAGTCCCCATATAAACCCTCACTAACTCCCCTATTGTCTGCGCAGGGAAACTGGCGCCATGCTGGGACCAACAGGCCCGTGTCCAGAGAGGAGCTGATGGTGGTTCTAGCTGGTCTTGTGGGCCTGAGGATCCGAGCCCTATATTTTACACAGAGCCAGCGCCTCAGTCTAGGGCAGGTAGGCCTGGAGGAGGCTACTAACACAGGGGCTGGAGGTCCTGGCAACACGGTGGAGGATTGTTCCTGCCCCCCACAATACTCTGGAGACTCTTGCCAGGTGAGGAGACCAAAGAACCATTAAATACTCCCGAACCATTCATACTGCTTGGGCTTTTGAAAAAATGAACAGGTACAAAGTAAATAAATCCAAGAAGACCAGGTGATTATTTTACAACAATCTGAATACGCCTATCCTACTCTTCCAATCCTCGTAGGTGTGAGTCAGAAGGGTAGACGAGGGATAGGGAAAAGAACCAGGGAAAGAGGGAGGATTAGGAACATTTTGTGTCAGAAGTGAAGAGAAGATAGAAAAGTGTTGATTGAAACGCCATCTTGTGATCACAGCCCACAGCCTCCTTGTCATATTTTTGGAGTGTCCTGACATGCCTGAACAAAGAGCCACACCCTAGGTGAGCAAGGTCAGTTTAAAGAGGAAGAATTCATCATCGGAGGAGCCATGGGTGGAATGTCCTGGAAAATACCCGCCCGGGAGCCGAGCAGCCAGATTGTGTAGCCCCAGGGCGGGATATGATGCACAATCACGCAGACATAATATTAGTGATTTTACAGCTATAATCACTGGCATGGTTACAGCCCATAGAAATGTAATGCAAACATTCATGATATTCTTGCTGAGCAAAGGCTTTATCCAAATTCTTTTTCCCTGGGAAAGGTGTCGGCTGAGTGCATGAGTAGGTCCAATTAGAGGAGATCTGTTTCCAGCGATTTTACCCACAAACCCCAGTTAAAATGAGCAGGAGTTGATGTAAGCATTTTAAGTTTCACCCTCAGGGTTAGGTGTCTTATGTTGAGGAAGCCTGATTTCTTCATAAACCAGAGACGGGCATTTATGAGTGGGGGGAAAAACACTACACTTTGTGGGAGCATCGTTGCCATAGCAGGATGTCCATTTACCTGTGTGTACATGAGCCGTTTTACTTACTTTGATAAATTGATAAAATGTGCCCGGAGGCTTATGGTTATGACAAGGCGCCGTGCCTTGACACATAGCAGTCCTAGCAGGGTGTGGCAACTGGCAACATAGCAACACAGCCTGAATGTCTTCGTGTGAGTGCACATACGTATATGTGTGTGTGTGTCTGTGGCAACGACCGACACACCCAGTCGTCTGCTGTGCGTTTGAATAGTGTGATTCAGGTGTGAGGTCTGTTTCCTGTGCTGTCTGAAGATGTCTGACTTCCCTCTCAGTCACACAAACATGCACATGCTCACATAGATATCCTCTCTAATCCACACACATTTTCCTTTCTGTCCCAATTAGAGGCATTATCACAGCCACGCCCTGGCAACCGCAAATAAACCATCAAAAGAGCGTTTATATTATGATTTTCCTCTTCTCTTTTTTATAGTGTATTTACTGTGTATGCGTGCATGTGCACTCATTTGACTGAATATGTCCGAATGTGTACCAAACACACTGTGTGTGTGTGTGTGTGTGTGTGTGTGTGTGTGTGTGTGCACGGGTGTGTGTGTGTGTGTCTATAGAGTGTGTCTAGCCCCACACTGCTCTGCATAACTGACTCATGTAGGTGAGTAGCGATGGGGCGTGTCCTCTCTGCGTGTGAGTGTGAGTGTGTGTGTGTGTGTTTAAGAGGCTGAGACGGAGGAGTGGGGCGTTATTTCACCGAGACTAAACGTGAGGAATGTCAGATACGTGTATGGATAGACAGTGGCAGAGAGGGGTCCTGCTATGGACTGTGCTGTGGTGGACTTTGCTGGGACTATGCTCTGCTGGCCCTAGGCCCTATGATAGAGGGGGGAGAACCCGCTACCCCAGGCAGCATGACAGATGGACACAGAGGATACAATACCCTTCACTTCACGACCAGGGAGGTCAGCACGTACAGTACCCAGTAGTAAATGACCCAGGCACCCAGAGGGTACAGTACCCCTCAGTTCATGACAGAGGACAGACTGTTCAGTATCCATCTGTTGACGACAGTGATGCCAGTTCTCAGATTCAGGTAAACCTGTGAATGTCAGATGTGGTGTATCTTGGTCGTTGTACAGTAGCTACATGTTATGCTGTCAAGTAGCTCTAGGTGAGTGTTATCTCTAAAAGCAAAGGGCATATTTAGGCTTCAGTGTTCGTTTATTGATGGTACTCAATTGAGGTTCAAGTTCATTGACGTTAGTTCTGCACACACCCTGCTGAAGTGCTATTTGGGACACTAGCTGTTAAACACCCTCTGTGGGTGGCTGAGTGAAGCTCTGGAAACATCGCTACGTTTAGGCAAAAAAAGATGATGATGAAGATGAATGAGTTTATTTAGTCTGCTAATTCCTAGGGTGCAGTAATAACTAATGTTGTAACGCTGCTTTTCCAGTCTGTCTTTCTGTCAGATATACTCAGAAAGTCTCCCGACCTTTTAGTTATTTTGTATATCCAAACGGGGTAAAGGATGCAGGTCATGGTATCCCTACATGTTTGTATTTCTTTTCCAGAAATGTGCTCCCGGTTTCTACAGAGATGGTAGTGGGCCTTACCTTGGGCGCTGTGTGCCCTGTGACTGTAACGGCCTGGCTAACGAGTGTGAAGAGAGGACAGGGAGGTGCCTGGTAAGAAACTATTTTCATACTTTTTTTCCCACTCTTTTTTCACTCTTTTTTACTCACTCACTCACTCACTCACTCACTCACTCACTCACTCACTCACTCACTCACTCACTCACTCACTCACTCACTCGCTGTCTCAGTCCTACCCAATGACCTCATGACCACAGGTATACACACGCCTATAACCAATAGTGATTACTTCAGCCCATCTGACTCCAGTGTTAGCTACAGCTTAGTCAGAGTCTAGACCTCTCACCTCCAGGGCACAGACTGTGGGCAACCTGGTGGCACCCACAGTATTGTGTTATGTAACCACACTAGAAGCATCAAGAGATATTGCTCCCTATTCCCCTTTATGGGACCTCTATCTCTCATTATCCCCCCCCCCTTTCTGTTGTGGATGGGAGGATGAAACCTTAGACGTCTAAAAGCTCAGCATTATCTCTCCTGTTACGCAAGACACTCAAGACCAGGCCTGTGTCTGTACCGCATGTGTGGATCTAGGAGCCCGGAGCCCAATGGACATACACTGCTGAACACGCCCCTTTCTGCTGTGTGTGCATCAAAAGGACTCTTTGTGATGGATCGGCAGAAAAATGTTTTGCATTTTCTCTTTGCCTCCAGACAGTAAAAGGCCTGAGGTGTGGTTCAGCATGTCCATAAAAGGCGAACTTCATGCACATGCACAGCACTTGTCTTTTGTCTTTGGTTGTTCTTTGGTTTGGTTCCTCTCTTCTTTGCTATTCTGAACAGATACTGTACATCCAGGGTGCAAATACAATAAAGTGGTTTCAATCTGTCATTTTCAGAACTGTCAGTATAACACAGCTGGGGACCGGTGTGAGCTCTGCAAGGAAGGTTACTATGGAAACCCGGCTCAGAGGACATGCCGTGTGTGCCCATGCCCATCCAACGTGCCAGCCAACAGGTGGGTGTAAAAAAAAAAAAAACTCAACAAATAAATGGGATATTGTGTACCAAGAATTTGATTATAATCTCCCTGCCCGTCTCCAGTTTTGCGGTGGGGTGCAGAGAAGTCTCCGGGGGGTTCCAGTGCATATGCAGGAAAGGCTACACTGGAGACAGGTGTGAGAGGTGAGTTAATGGAGTTATGGAGTAACTCACTGTAAGATCCAAGAGGTGCTTAGGCTTATTATTGTTGTCCAACCTCATCCATCTTACCTGCTCATTTCTCTTTCCCATAGGTGTGCTCCTGGTTTCTATCGTGATCCAATGACAGCGCAAAGTTGTCGGCCCTGTGATTGCAACGGCAATGGTAACAACTGTGACCCCAGGACTGGAGGTGAGTTTGTGGGCTCACACTTTGAAACAATACATTAATTTGGCTTCATTTGGCTATATGTTTTAGTTCAAGTCCGTCATATTTGAAATTATATATCTTTCATGAATTCAATTTAATTATATAGATATATATGATATGTTTTTTTCCCTTCTGCAGTGTGCAAGAACACACTGGAGCCCAAAGACACAAACACAGATGAGCAATGCCAAGGTGAGAGAATCTCTGACACTGTAACAGCAATTTACAAGAGATCATAGGGGTATAATCATTTGTCAATCAAATCCTCTTTGTATTCCAGAGTGTGATAGTTGTGCCCAGACTTTACTAAATGATCTGGAGAGGCTGGATAATGAGCTGGGAAGGATCAAGACTCAACTAGACAATGCCACTGCCAGTGCCTCTTCCCAAGAGAGACTACAGAAGCTGGAGAAGGCCATCTCAGACACCAAGGTAGTATGCCAGTCTACTGTCACCTCTGAAGGCTACAGATAGCTAGATAGAATTGCAGTTTGCAGCAGTACAAGACAAGAGAGGGACACATCACTATACAGTAAACAAATTTAAGGGCAACAAACTGTATAAAAAATATCCTCAAAATATACAAAAAAAAGAAATATACAAAAAAATATACAAGTAGTGCAAGGAGTAATAACTTATAAATAAATGCAAATAAATAAAGAAAAATAGAGTAAACTATTTGCTCAACACTGATTGAAAACAGCCTCCAAAAGCCTACAGTATCTGAATTAGACCTTTTCAAGCTTGTCATACATTTGTATTGTTCTTTCTGCAGATTCTGGTCGACAAATTCAGCTCCACCATCAACAAACAGGAGCCCAAAGTCAGCCAGCTGGAGGACGACACGTTCAATCTCAGAGATGACATCAGCTCCCTCAAAGACAAGGTAGGATGCTGGAGATATTCCCTTATTTGTGTATAGGTGTGAGAAGATGTGTAAAGGTGTGTGAGATGTTCATGCACTATCGGTATGTGTTTTCCATTCAGGCAGATGAGAGGGCTGCTGATGCTGACAAGGCAGTGGGGAATGTGGAGAAAACTCACAAGAGAGCCAAGGATTTGGACTCAGAGATTCAGAAAATACTCAAGAAAATCCAAGGTAAAGGGAAACTTCAGTGACAGTAACACAGAGTTCTTTCTATTGTTGCCTCAATCTCTTTTGCTTTCTACTCCTTTTTTTGTCATATTTTCTGGGTTTATTTTGATGTATATATGCTTTTGCAGTAAAGCGTAGTATGATAGCCACCACACTTATTTAAAAAGCTTATATTATTGATCATTAGAACCTGTGTATTTATTGGTATGCGTGTGTGTGTGTGTGTGTTTGTAGCTCTGTTAGCCCAGCTCAACGATAGAGGCAGCAGTGGTAGTGGTGACATATTTCCCACCGAAGACCTGGCTAAGATGCTGGAGGAAGCTCAGCGCTTAGTGAAGGAGATGGAGAAAAGGAACTTCAACCCCCAGAAGACTGCTGCTGAGAAAGAAAGAGACGAGGCCAAGAAATGTAAGATCCTTTAGTCATTTGGCAGAATCCTCGGTAAATCTCTCCGAAACCTTTTCCCTCTGGACAGAAAATTTTGCGAGGATTGCAATATCAGAAGGTGGTTGGACAATTTCAGACCCAATTTGGATGAGACGTGTAATTTCACAGGAACATCACTGATACTGGTGAATAACATTAAAGAGAGTAAGTTTCTATATTACTCAACTCTATTCCTCTTTCTGTAGTGCTGGAGTACATCCAGGCTAATGTAAGCAAGCAATGTGACCAGAACGAGGCAGCAGCAGAGAGGATTCAGGGTCTGCTGAAGGACTACAAGCTCAAGCTGAAGGACCTGGATGAGGCTCTGAAGGAGGCTGGAGACATGGTGAAAAAAGCCAACACCCAGAACGGACTCAACTCACAGGCGCTGAAGGATCTGCTGGTAATGACACACAAGTCAATCAGTTTATCATTTGAGGATCATGCGGGCTGGTCAGTTAATGGTTAGCTACGACTGTGTGAAAATAACAATGACATACAAAGATGCAATTACAATTTTTTTTTTCTATTAAGATTCTGTGTTTGTTTCATTTTAACAAACAAAAATATAGCATAGATGGTGTTGTGACTGGTTGTATAGTGATTTATAATGGAAAGGTGCTATCATATATACTGGAAAGGTACCATGTGACCACAGTAAGGAATGCCCTGGGTAACAGATTGTGCTACATAGCCATTTCATAGCTGTGCTCTAATAGAAATGTTTCATGTGCTCCCTACAGAACCGCATTGAAGACTTAAAAAAGAAGCGTAAGACAGTCCAGGACCAAATAAACATGGCAGAGGACGAACTGCGGAAAACAGAAGATCTGCTGAAAATGCTATCTGACAGCAAAAAGGTACACGTGACATATTGTAACCTGCACATTCTTTTTGTCAACCAATGATAGACCAGGTTATGCTCCCTTGCTCCCTTTCCCCCTATGTGTGTGATAAGCTCTTATTCTACTCTAGTGAGCTGTCAGGTCGTAACATGCCGTCCCCTCAGATAGTGATCAACGTTTGTTCTTGTTATGCTATGAGGTGAGGCGGATGGCATTTCCTGAGTGTGGTATGACTTGCAGCCATTCACCTGTCCTTCTCCTCTGTAGGAGTATGAACAGCTGGCAGCACAGCTGGATGGTGCCAAGACTGACTTGACCAAGAAGGTGAATGACCTCTCCCAGGCAGCAGCCAAGGAGGACATAGTGAGGAGAGCAGAGGAACATGCTAGGACCCTCGACAAGCTGGCTATGGATCTCCAGGAGTAGGTCTATTGTCTGTTGTGTATATTATAAGGACAGGATCGCTTAAGGTCGGATGGGTGGATTGAGTGAATTTCAGGGAAATGCAGTCTCATGTTTGTGTTTGCTTACTGGTTCCTAAACCCTTCATTAATGATGGTAACCAGTATTTAGCTCTACCCAAGCACAGACTGCTTAGTTTGCAAGGCACATGCCTGGGAGTGTAGATGCATGTGTTTACCTGTTGTTTTTCCTCTCTTTTTGTTCTCTATGACAGTGCTGTGAGGGATGCGAGTGGGCGTTCCGATGTACGTGAGGCCATGGATGCCATTAAGGCCTACGAAAACATTACAGATGCAATCAATGCTGCTGAGGCAGCAGCCAATGAGGCGAAAGATGCAGCAGACAAGGCCTTGAAAGTAAGCCTGGCTCCACAGACCTGACACCACACACATGTGCACACTTGCTGTGGTGCAAAATTCATCAAGTATTGAATGTAACACTCAAACAATGCTTTGCCACTATCCAAGCCCATTGTAAGGCCTCTACCAATATGTTTTGCTTCTTCTAGGATGTAAAAAAGGAGGACCTATCAAAAAGAGCAAAAACCCTGAAGGAGAGAGGGAACACCCTATTGAAGGATGCAAAGGAAGCAGAGATTGAGCTTCGGGGTATTCAACTCTCTTTGGTTCCATTAGTCATCTTAACCTTCTTAAAACAATCTGAAACACCATAAAACAAATACCTCAATCACTAATTCTGTTTTTTCCTTAACAGAGGCTGTTGCTGACCTCACTGCCCAGAAGAAACGCCTAAAGAATGCTGACAAGAAGAAGAAAGCTTTGGAGAAGGACCTTCTTGAAGCCCAGACAGAATTAAAAAACATCAACAGAGGTAGGGCAAGTCAAAGCCATTAGAGGATTAGTGTTTACTGTTAGACTGGTTGCTGTGTTGGGAAGAGACATTAATGTTGATTGCTGCAGTTCACATTTTCCCTTTTTGTATTTCCTCCTTCCTCATCTCCACCAATCAGATGACATAGGTGGTGTGATCGATGAAGCCAAGAAGAAGGCATCCTCAGCCAATGACACGGCCGGCATCACCATGGACAAATTGAATGCCATCAGAGAGGAAATTGACAAGATCAATGTCACTCCCTTGGACTCAAACCTCAGCAGTGTTATGGACGAAGTGGACAAGTCAGGTGAGGGTTGTGAGCCGATGTCCTCAGTCATATTATGCAATGTTTTTTCTTTTTTTCTTCCTATTATATGATTGGGATTATGAATGTGCACACTGACGGGTAGAATTCATTGCATTTTCAACAGATTGAGAAATGCTTTTAAAAACATTTTTCTCTCTCTCGTTCTCTCCTCGCAGTTGAGAACCTGGTAAACACCATCCCATCTCTGCAAGATAAGATCGCAGAGGTGGAGCGTCTCAGCTCTCAGCTCTCTCCTGCCAGCAACATATCTGAAAACATCAAGAAGATCAAAGAGCTCATTGAACAAGCCCGGGAAGCAGCTAACCGGGTAAGGCCTCACACTATGAATTTTTCCATATTTAACCATTTACAATCCGTAGAGTATACCTTGAACCCAAAAATGTACAGACATGTCCACTGTGTAGCATCTCTCCTCGTTCGGTTTAATGACTTGCTTTATCCATCTCTTCTCGCCAGGTTGTGGTCCCGATGAGGTTCACAGGTGAGGGTCACGTGGAGCTGCGTCCCCCAAGGGATTTGGAGGATCTGAAGGCCTACACAGCCCTGTCTCTGTCGCTGCAGAGACCTGAGGTTCCCAGCAGGGGAGACGGAGCCCGCAGACGCAGACAGACCACAGACAAGGGAGACATGTTTGTGTTCTACCTTGGCAATAAAGACGTAAGTGAATGCAAATGTAGCATTCGAAATTCATGGTTATAAGACTGTTTTGTTTGACATTCTACAGTTTAACAGGTGTTATTAACAAACTCTGTGTGTTTCAGTCCTCTAAAGACTACATAGGCATGGCTCTGAGGGACAATGTGCTGTACTGTGTGTACAAGCTCAATGGAGTCGAGTATGAGATCAAATCAGGCTCTATCACCACGTCCGCAGCTGAGACCGCCTTGTTTGACAAAGTAGACCTAAACAGGTAACGTTTTCTTCTCCAAATCTTCTGTCTTTGAACTGACAGCTTCATTCTATTGTAATTTTTCAAAAAATGTTTTAGCAGGATATTCAGGTATTAAAAGCAAAAAAAAATCCTTAGGTCATTTGTAAGAAACATGAGGTTGGGGTATTTTATAACACACAGTGTATGACATGATTTAGAATTTACCAAGACGCAGAGGTGATCTTCACCAAACTCTACACATCAACAAACCCTGACAAACCGAGCACGAGCACCAAGCAAGGAGAGGAGACCAAGAACCTTCTGGAGCTCAGTCCCAGTGATGTCGTCTTCTATGTTGGAGGCTACCCCACCGACTTCACCGTAAGCTTCCAAAGACATCACCGACCAGAGATTTTTCTGATTACAGGAAGCAAGGACTGCAGCTCTGAGAACTAATACATGTTTTGACTTATTTATAGTGCCATCATTTGCTGTATTGTTTTTCTCCTCAGCCGCCACTATCTCTCAACTACCCGATGTACAAAGGTTGCATCGAGTTCTCCTTGTTCAACGAGAGATTCATCAGTCTCTATAATTTCCAAAAGGCTGTCAAAATCAATTTGGAAACCCCGTGCAAGAGGTAGGCTCTGAACGTAATTAATGTTAAAGCAATTCTGGCAGTATTTTTAAAGTTGGAAGCTTTGGAATTGAGCGAGCCAAGGCGGAGAGTAAATGGGTAGACATCAATTCCAGGAAGTAGGCAAATCTTAGTTGCGATTCTGTTTGACTTTTTATAATTTTGTGACTGAATCCACCTTCTCCCCAGGTATAGACCACCAATGGATTTCGAATATTTTGAAGGCACTGGATATGCCAAGGTGCTTATTGGTAGATCACCAAACACCCTGTTCATGTCTCAGAGCTTCTCCACTCACTCTGAGAATGGGCTGCTCTTCTACATAGGAAATGAGGTAAATCATTGCTTATGAGATTATTTCATAAATTGGATATCTTTAGATTTTTTCAATAGAACTAAAGCTGTTGTTTGCATTCATTTCATTATTATTATATTTGCTTATTTCCGTAGGATAAATACTACACTGTGACAATTGAGAGGGGCTTCATTGTTCTACGTAGTAACTTGCTCACAGAACCAGTCCGTAGCAACGGAACAGTATTCCCTGTGGTAAGGAGCTCTATTTTTTATTCTCTTTATTCAATCAAGCTCTCTCTTGACAGTTACCTCTACTCAGCCAGATGACATGGCAACCTGAGATAAAATTAGAACTATTAATTCAACAGCATCTTGCTCCTCTTCCCTCTCCTCAGAAGGCAGATTTGGCAGAGGTCCAAATTATTATAGAATCTGTGAAAAAGGAGATCAAAGTCCGCATGACAAATGAAGAGGTGATCAAAGCCACGGTTAATTATACCAGTGGAGACTTTATCGATTACTACATCGGTGGTGCACCACAAGACCTGAGGGAAAAGTACGTGATTACCAACTTTCATCAACATCATTACGCTGATTTTACTACTGCGTGTGCTGAGGCAGCGAACTTCTTCCCACTTCACAGAGAATAACTTGATTTCCTGTTCACTCTCACAGAAATAACATCACCATAAAACCCCTCAAAGCATGTGTAAGGAATGTGAAGCTGAATAAAAACTTCAAAGTCTTCGATGAAAAAGTGGGCGTTAGCAGTGGCTGTCCCAACAATTTCTTGGTAAGACATTAACCTCAACATGCCAAGCCAGTTACCAATGTGTCCTGTCCCATCATATCACCGCTTAAACCACACTTTAGTTTATGTGCTAACTACTTGACTGATGTATCTTCTTCTTGTCTAGGCTTCTCGTAAAGCAGAGTTCAGCTTGAGGAGCTCCCTGTCAGCTGACCTCAGTGGCTTCAGCCTGGCTGATGATGTTACTGTCTCACTCGGCTTCAAGAGCACAGAGAATAAGGGTGTCCTTCTGCAGAAGGTCAGTCTTTCACTCTGTCTGTCTTTCTGTCCCTTCATTTTTGGTATTGTGCTGTAATTTTTAAAATGTAATTTTGTGATTTCTGTGTAAGGAACTTTTCACACATTTTTCACTTGGAATAAAACGTAACTTTATTGTTCTATTTTCTCTATTTTCAAGGCCACCGGGATTAAACTTGCTTTGGTAAATGGCCGTGTGATGCTCATATTCGAAGAAGAGCTCTTCATATCGAACAAAATGTACAGTGATGGCAAATGGCATTATTTAACTGTAACCAAAAGAGCTGACAGGTACAGTGATCCTTATTTTGTGCAAATATCCATAATAAATATAAGAAAGCAATGATTTTACATTGAAATCTATGATGAATTAATGTGACCATCCATAGGTACTTGACATTGTTTTGACAATCGTCCAGTCTGGCTATACAATTGATATCAATGGTACAGCTAATGTACAATAAATACTATGATCATGTTTCCAAACAGTATTAAGTTACTCATTGATGATGAGGATGAGGGCCAGCTGCAGAATTTGAGCAGTGCCATAGTTGACGCAGGTAGCTCTGTGATCCTGGGAAAGGACTCCTTCAAAGGCTGCCTTTCCAACCTCTACACAAGACGGTAATCTCTCTTAACTGTATATTATAAGGATGTAATCATTTGTTATCATTGTTGTTTACATACTATCTAAGGTTTTACTTTGAGCTTTGGTGTTTGTGTGTAATCTGAGATATGTGGTGTGCTTGTTCTTCTTGCAGGCCAAAAAATCTGTACGTAGCCGAGGACTTGAGCCAGTTCACCACCTCTGGAAATGTACTGGTGGACGTATGTACTGCTGTCAGTCCTCCCCAACTGATGCTGGACCGCAATACTAACAGGGTGAGCATTTGTCTTACATACACACACACGGCAATAAATATCTATCTTAATAAGTCATTTAGTCTCGTATTGAGTCTTATAATCTTATTTTTCTCTTTTAAAAAGAAAAAGAAAAGAAAATCTGCAAATTGGGTGAAATAATAACAATGCAAATCAACTTGTTTGAAATGTTCTTGAAGAAAGAGTATTATTTTATTATTATTGTGAGACTAGTGTTGTTTCAAGAGCAAATATTGGAATGATTGTCTGAAACAGCCAGTGTGAACATGATAACTTGACGATAACTTGACGGTTTATTCCACTCACGAGCAGGAAGTCATGAACTTTATTTTCCTCTTTGTAAGTTTCAAACAATTGTACTGTGAAACAACCTTTTTACCATTGCTGAATGTGAATGAATGAGTTGTCCCATATTACACCCATAGTTTTTCTGCATTTTGTTGACATTGTTTACATTGTCTTTTGATGCCTTATTTCCAGAGCTGAAGAAAGAGAAGAATGCCCTAAGACCTGCTGACATTGACAAGAATTTCATTTTCACATGAAAATGCTGGAAGCTTTCACTTTTCAATATTTCATTTTTTTCCTTAATTTCCAATGTACTTCACTGATGAAGAAGACTGTTGCATGAACACTCTCATTATCATAACTATTATTAAATGTATTGCATTTTACCAGATTTGTGTATTCTATTGGGAAAGTCCAATTCTCACAAACATAACAGTGTCATGTGAATAACAAGCCTGACATCAGCTCATGTCTGTTCTCTTTCTTTCATGTAACTCAGTAATCAGACACTTTCTAACCAGTCATTCACAAGCACAAGCCCTCTAACTCAGTAACCAGCCCTATATCATATCAATAGTAACATCACTGCCTAATAAAATTCATCCTGCCAGAGTAACTTTCACCATCTGATGCATACCACCAGATTTACATTAGGATGTATAGTGAAATAGTGTATAATCTAAGGACTACATCTAGCCCATGGGTAGTTTGGTTAGTACTGGTATTTCCTGAGATATGTGAATAGAAACAGTGTAATATTTCAGAGCCAGATGAGTTGACTGATTTGTCATTCTCAGTATGACCACTCTATGTTCCTTCAAATCACTATAGCCCCTCAATACCAGAATCACTTACCAGGCTCAATAAATGTGTCATTTGTAATCAGTGCCACTGAATAAGAGGGCCAAATCACGACCACCATCAGTCTATTCCCCTACTATGCCCCACCACAATAGATCACCTGAATAATACATGAATTTACAAAGGTGAATTGCAACCATCAGTTGATGCTAAAGGCCAAACCTCAATGCAAATGGAACCAAAGGTGTAGATCACAGAAAGGCTATAATATAATAATAATAATAATAATAATAATAATAATAATAATAGGAATGGAGGCAATTTGCTCTAAAAGTCATTAGTTATTGTTGGGTTTCTCATGTGTTAGTGAGCTATGTCAAGAAACAAATCCCGAACCACAGTATGTGATATGGTGATTTTTGTCGGTGTAACCCTACTCTTATCCATCCTCTATAATATTGAGATTACAAGAGACACTTCAGAAACAGTAACTCTGCTATCTACAACTGTATGCCAAACTGAATTCACTCATGGAGATAACTGAGATAAATGGGCAGCACGGTGGCTCGGCGATTACTGCTATTGCCTCACAGCATAAAGGGTTTGATTCCTGGCCCTGGTCCTTTCTGTCGGCAGACCTGCATGTCAGGTTGATAGGAAACTGTAAATTTGGCCATAGGTATGAATGTGAATGTACTTGTCTATCTGTGTTAGTACTATGATGTACTGGCGACATGTCCAGGGTGTTTCCCTGCCTTTAGCTGAATGTATGCGATGATACCCCCATGGCCCTGAGTAGAAATAAGTGGTAAAGGCAATGAATGAATGAAGATTACTACCCTGATTCTCCTCATCACATCATATACTGTCTTATAGTGTGTATCAACCATGAATACGCTCAAATACGTAGCTATATTGAAAGCAAACACACCTCAGAGTAAAGGTGGGGGTTGGGTTGTCATGAAGGCATTAACATCTTTATGAAATCAAATATAATGTAGTAATTTATCTCTGTAATTATTGTATGCCCCTCTAACAGACAACATGATAATCCAATGACCATCAATGACCCAGTGATCCTATATTGACCACCAAAGTGAAGACATCTAGACCATCAGGCTATGCTTTACTATTATCATGATAGTCATAGCAAGTTTCCCAGGTTTCCCAAAACCCCCACATGCTGGGGGTCTGTTGACTCTATGTGGGAGGTACCTATTTGTGTACAGCGTCACAGAAGATGTCATAAAATCTAAGACTATAAAAAAGACGAGAACAGGCACAAACATCTTCTCAATGCAGAACATCAGTGGGCTGCAGGATAAGGCTTAGCTTGGGAGGCCTGGAATTTGATTCTCATCTCACGTCCATGTCTGTGGAGTCTATTGTTTTTTTTTTAATGTCTATTAAATGTGTTTGTTGTCACCCTTACCACTATGCCTTATTGTACCTTCACAACCTCATTCATTGACAAAAAGGAACTGATCTGGAGCCTTACGAGAGAGCTGTGAGCTACAAATAAGATAGACCTAAGTTTGTATCTTGTACTGAACGCCTCTCTGTTGTTTACTTTTGTCTGTGCTGTGTTAGGATGGTGTTAAGGAGGCACTAAATGACAGTCTATCAGTGTGTACACTACCAGCCCTGGTCCAACATGCCTATCGCATAGGGGGTGCTGTTAGCAGCCTGAGCTACAGCCTTACACCACAGGCCCTGCAGCCCAAGTGAGTAGACCATCTCATTGCTGCACCATCTCCAGTACAACACACTTTGAAAGATCCTTCCAAAGCAAAGTGTGCTTGGCTGTATCTGCAATTTCAAGCTGTACACCAAACCTAATGCCAGAGCCAACACACACAAACACTGAAGGTTAGATTTGTCTTTATCCTCCGTAGACCCCACTTCTCTCTAGATATCAGGACCCGGTCCCCTGAGGGCCTGCTGTTCTTCGCTGCTACCAGAGGGGGGCGCTCCCACCTTGCTCTGTACATGTCCAAGGGCAGGATCAGACTGTCTGTAGGCAAACAGAAGGAGATCTTCAACCGGGAGAAGTACAACGATGGGAAGTGGCACTCGGTCAGTAACAATGTATTGTGTTTTGGGACGAAACCAAAGTTCTGCACCATTTTGAGCCGCGCCGTAGAATCAGTGAAGCCACGATACAGTATTTTGTCAGACACTTTGTCATTCTGGGGTTTTTTTTGTACGGTGACCCCGCTGCCTGCAGGTCATATTCAGTTTGGAGAGGAAGAAGTTCCGCTTGGTTGTAGATGGAATCAGGGCCCAAGATGGTCAGCTGACAAATGATGAATTGGCATCTATGGAATTCACATCACCTCTGTACCTGGGCAGTACCCCTGAATCCCTTCACAAAGAATTAAAGGTAAAAGGAATAAAACTATACAATGCACAGTGGCCAACGCATTCACACACACACAAGCAATCTCAATCGTGTTTTTTATTTTTTATTTTCAGTGGAAGACGCTTCCAAAGCACAGTGTGTCGGGCTGTGTCCGCAGTTTCAAGATGAATGGCACACCAATGTCAGAGCCAACCACCAATCGTGGCGCTGGCCCCTGCTTTGAGGGACAGATACAGAGCGGGGCTTATTTCTCAGGGAAAGGAGCATATGTCACTATCAGTGAGTACACTTTTCTCATAATACTCTGATAATACTGGCAGACAATACGGTTTCAGTCTGTCTCTGCCCAACAGAAATGGAAGAAGGGGGTGTGTCTGTAATATATTGACAACATTGGAGATTAGGATGGAGAGAATACAGGCTGGAAAGTGAGTTTTGAAAGCCAGAAATGTAATTGGGTAATTGGTATTGATCAGCAACCCTATCAAACCCCCACAGATATATGTGGCATATGTGGCAGTAAAAATCTCACTTATTGCCCCTTTAACATTATGCTTCCCATTGATGTGTATGTTGCATCTTCTGATGGTGATGATAGTTATAGTCACAGAGACTGACGCTGACAACGATGATGATGACTTCCATATTTCAGATGAGTCCTCTGCTGTGGGCTCCAGCTTTGAGCTGCTGTTTGACATCCGTCCAAGGAGTCTGACTGGAGTCTTGCTTCATGTTGGTGACTCCAGCAGGACCCGACATGGACACACTGCGGGCCGCTATCTCACCATCTACATGCTAGGAGGAGAGGTGAGGGTGACAGTCTAATGCTGAGACATACATTGTTTTTCCCTGGCCAGCTACTAATTAAAAGCCCCAAACCTAAATATTTAGATCAATTATTGGAAATTGATTGGTAGAACTTGCTCTTGGAAAAAAAACATCTCTTGGTCTCTGTGCTTGCATCAAGAGCTCATTCAGTCTTCATTCCTATGCAATAAACATGAACAAAGTCAGTGGTTGTTCATTTTTAATTTGCGCCTTTAAAATAACACAGAAATGGATTCTGAATTTGCACTTGACTTGAACGACCAGGTGATTTCACTTGCCATGTGGTCCCTATATATCTGATTAGATTCACTGTGTGTGGACGTACTCCCATTTACAGGTAGTTGCACAGGTGAATAATGGAGAAGGTGAATTCATGGTGTCAGTCCTGCCCAAGACTACCTTGTGTGATGGGACGATCCAAAGAATTTCAGGTAAAATGCATACAGTCATTTCATCAGGGCCGTCATTCAGTACAAACTGAGACTGTTGCCTAAGCACAGAGGATGAAACAGCCAGTTTGTTTATCTTACTTTGCATGACGTGACTGTCCTTGTGTGTTGTTCTAGTGATCAAGAGGAAACATGTTGTGCAACTGCATGTGGACACAGCGGGCAATTACACAATTGGGCCTTTGTCTTCCTCTACCACTTTGACCAAATACCCCCTGTATGTGGGTGGCATTCCTGGTGAGTGTTAATGGAAAATTGACAGACGCTGAACTGAACAACCACTTAGTTAGTTAGTTGGTCAGTTATGTCTGTCTGTCTGGATCTAGCTAGCTAGCTCATGCCAGATAACATGCAATCAGACAAGTGACTAAAATAAAGTAGATACATAGATAGATAGATGATAGATAGATAAAGATAGAAAGATATAGATAGATAGATATAGAAAGATATAGATAGATAGATAGATAGATAGATAAAGACAGATAGAAAGATATAGATAGATAGATAGATAGATAGATAGATAGATAGATAGATAAAGATAGATAGAAAGATATAGATAGATAGGTAGGTAGGTAGATAGATAGATAGATAGATAGATAGATAGATAGATAGATAGATAGATAGATAGATAGATAGATAGATAGATAGATAGATAGATAGGTAGGTAGGTAGGTAGGTAGAAATGCAGTCAAATGAGTTGGAACAACACTTACAAGTTCGACACGTGTGACTTTCTGCTGCAGAGATGTCTGTGCACCCGACCCTCCCTGTCACATCGTCCTTTGTGGGATGCATCCAGAACATGAGGATCAATGAAGACCCGGTCTCCTTCGAGAGGCTGTCTGGGGTGTTTGGTCCAGTCAACCTCAGAGAGTGTCCAGCGGGCTGACCCTGAGCATCTCACTGCTTCATAACCAAACCTTGGGACCATGTCCACTGGCAACCATGTGCAATCTGTTACCAAGACAGAGAATGTGTGTACGTGTAAGAATGTATATGTTATGAGTTTGTGTTTGAATGTGAGTATGTATGTGCGTGTGCGTGTGTGCGTGTGCGTGTGTGTGTGTATACATTGGAGATATGGGCAGCAGCTTACAGGATCATATGTGTTGCTCTGTATCAGGAAATAAGAGTGCTAATCTTTTCTGTTAAACATTTCTATATTTATTTTGTGATGAAATCATGTATTGCGTCACCATTTTATGAATCCACAATCTAGATGATGTTTTACAATCTGGTTTCTAAATGTGTTGGTCCATTTTATTCTCTGTTCTACAATCAAAATGCTACTGAATACGGTTGTGTGATTGGTCAGGGCTGCATTATGACCACCTGTAGTATGAGCAACCCAGCACTTTAAGAAAACGAATGACATGCCATTTGTGATGGTGCTTTAATGGTGATCACCATGATCAGTTGATGTCTTTGTTCAACTCTCAAAGGTTTGTGTTCGAATCATTTGGCAGTTTAGACCCATGGTGTTCAAGTCCGTGTCAAGTTTTTTTAGGGTCTGCCAAGCTGTTTTTTCATGTCCTCATGTGTGCATGTATAATTCTGCATGTTAACTGGTTTTAATAGACATGGACTCTTCACACAGGCCTTGAAATCACATGGTTTTATATGTATCGCATTACCATTGTTCCAAACTCATATTCCATTTTGCATTCCTATACATGCATAGAGATGTGTGGTTGTGAATGTCGGTTATACTAAGATTTGATTTTTTTTTAACGGTATGTAGACCTATTTAATTTTATTCGTCTGTCAGTAAGAAGAACACAATTGTTGCCAAATTTTCTCCATAATTAGCATTAGTCTCAAAATTCTCATGTTTGGGACCATTCAGCCCATATTACTAAAATCAGAAAAACAAAATGCATTCATTTTGATTCTCCAGCAAGTGTATACCTCAGTGCTTTGTAAATTTGTGCTAAAATCTGTGAAAGAAAAAAAAAAAAAGCATGATTATTGGACATATCTTTACATTCATTCCTGTCTCGTGACCACTGATATTATGCGTTTGTGGACCCTTTTATAATCTGTCCAATGTATGTCCTTTATAAATCTTTGTCATTGCCATGAGTAGCTCTTGAGAAATGTCTTTTATAAAACGCAAGAGACATACGTAATGTGATTTATTTTGCTGTTGCATCCCTCTGTTGTCCTTACATTGAAAACCATGTTAGTGTTACCTTGTGATCATGGAAAAGTAAGCAGAGGTGTAGTTTTGAGAGATATCCGATTAATAGTGGATTTACCCAACAACACGTGTGAATTTCGATTGGGATTACACATAGACATGCTGCATATGCATCATTTACTTTTGGTAGTAGACTAAATGCTGAATCATGTCCCATTGTGTACATTTAAATAATGATGATTTATCTTCATATTCTATAGGCCTACATTTCGGAGACAGGGTAATCAAAAGTAATTGGACGTTTGAATTAGAATAGGTTGAGGTAAATGTGGTGTCCACTGACTGTAATTGTAAGCAGGTAACCAACTCTGCATAAACCCTTGCATAAACGAAATACACGGACCATGCCTAATATCCATATTGCTATACTTTGAGAACGCGGAGCATGGTGATATTATTGAATCCTCGTCAGGTTTTCACAAACCTGTTCTTCAAATCGCTTTTGGCTGACTGAATAGCAAGAAAACACCATCACCTCAGCCCTACTGCTGCATTCATGGGCCCCTCGTAAACTCGTAGTTCTGCTAGTCGTAGTGGAAGTCGTAAATAACGTCGTGTCGCGCATTGAAGTACTTTTTCCCCCCAGAAATAATAATTAAATGGACCCTGTAACCAAACTTTTTTTTGGTGGAAAATGCGCATCAGACATGCAATCTATGCTTTAGCTAATTTATTAAAAACAAAGCATGACAACAAAAGTTAAACAAATAGTGAAATTAGAAACATACATTACTACTACTGTTTCTCACAAAGAATGCCCAACAATAACGTATAATAATAAAATACATCACTCTTATCAGTTCTTGACACGACTCAAGTAACATCTCAGTAACTCCGGTACCACAGAACATTACCACTTTCCCATAAATCGGTCTGTTCTGTATCTGTGTCTGTTCATGTGCAATCAGATCGGACTTGCGATATTGCCGACAGCTTTGAAGGCAGCATATTTCATTTCGGAACATCCCACCGCGCGCGCTCTACTCTTGTCTGCACCCAAACCAACACGCCGTCGGCAGAATACGGAAGACGTACCACCTGACAAAAATGCAAACCGACATACATAGACTTTGGTGTTGTTATTTGGACCAGATCACCTATTAGTGAAATGTGAAAATATAGATATGATAATACTTTGTGTTTGGTCTAAACTGCGCCACAGACTATTCTGTCTGCAAGTCGACTAACCAGACGTACTGTACGTCCCCTCCCTCCCCGGCTGCGTTCAGTTCCTTGCTTTCGGTATCGGAGATCTCAATGGCGGACACAACAGAACCAGACCGGCGAAGTGTTGAGGAGGAGAAAACGGACCGGATCGACGATGCAGAATTGGCACTGAAAGGAATCAATATGCTGCTCAACAATGGTTTCAAGGAGAGTGACGAGCTCTTCAAAGAATACAGGTCAGTGTGGTTGTCCGGAGATAACAGCATCGTACCGCAGTCTTATTTTGTCTGTGTCTGTCTAGTCTGTGTTGAAAACCCACGTGTGACAGTTAGGCTACAGTGTTATCACGCTGTCTCTAACCCGGTGTTGTGTTCTTACTTTTATGTATTTAATTTAGCAGGGTATTTGGAAATAGGATGACAATTATAAGATGTAATGCTTTGAACAGCCTATACTAAAACGATCACACATGCAGAAGAAAGGCGTAAAGACATTCCATCATCCTCACTACTGCCTTTGCTCGGCATAAACAACAAAACAAACAAACAATAGCCCACTATCTCAGTCATGCCTATCTTCAAGTGTTAGTGTAGCACCATATGAGCAGGTGACAAGGAGGAAGTGAATCTTCATCTACGCCCATTGCAAATATTCACACTCCACCACTCCTGACATTCTCTCTGCCTTGTGGCTATCTCATGATGTTCTAACATATCATTAAGACAAAATATAATGTAACAATGCTCTCACTTTCAAAGTATATGAGTGAGTTGTTCTAAACAAACTAGCATTCATGCCATGCCACTGAATCTGTCTTTCAGCTACTTTAAATCATTACCTGTTGTTAAAAGATGTTCATTTTATGTTGCAGTTAGACTCTTCATGTCATCTGCAAATAAACACCATTGGTTGGATATCTCTACCTAGCTGGGCTTGTGTTGTGAATATATATTTATATAGAGATTTACTGTATTTTCAGTGTTGAAAGGTGATGTTTCACTCTCAAAAATGTCTTATTACCCATACCATATGTGATCTCACCAGCCAACTATTTGAGTCTAATTGCTAGTGCTCAGAATTATGTATACTATTCTCAGAATTGTTACGTCAATTGATGAATCACTGTCGTTATTTAAATGGTTCATTATCTAGTGGAAGTGATTGCTTTCATGTTTCATAATTGGTTTGACTTATTGACAGAGAAGAGCAGCCCGTGTGTGTGTCCTGACTCCTGGTGAAAGCTTAAATGTCACCGCTCCCTGCTAATTACATGTAGCACAGGGTGTCATACTGTGGCTGTTGCAACAGCAAGAGGGATGGAGGGAACTCCCTGACACATGACACAAACTGAGAATGAACCTTTCACTGGCCGTATTAGCTAAACTGCTTCTAAGTATCCCACTGCTGTGCTTGTGGTGTGTGCTGTATTATAGGCCTGGAGATATGTCCCCTCAGAAATCACATTACCTTTTTGAAGTGAATTGCTTTTGCCTGACTGTGGGGCACCTTTGACCTTAACCTATTCATGTTTTCGCAGTGGACCAATTCAGAGGGAATTGCTAGAGACACACTTCATCCCTCCTACATTTTTTTTTCTGTTAGTGAAGTGTTTTTATGCCTCTATTGCCATGTCACTCAACCATTTCTCTATACCTCTCTTTCAGGAACCGTAGTCCTTTGATGAGTTTTGGGGCCAGTTTTGTCAGTTTTCTGGTGAGTAGAGATGCAGCATATGGTGATGCAGTAAACAGTAAACAGATTGTGCCACACAAGATGGTACAGAAGGACAATTTATGCAATAGCAGACTTTAATTCAGTGATGCATTTCAGAATATAAGCTTGCGTGCACCTGGTTCCTGCTGCATGTTGTCTGCTGTCTTGCTTATATGATTCACTTATTTGTCTTAGCTCTTGTTTATTTGCTTCACTTATTTGTCTCATTTGTTTAAATAAAAAGTATGTAGATAACTTCTACAGTTTTTGGTATTGCACCTTTACCTTAGCACTGGTTCTACTCTTAGATGCTTTAGGAAGTAAATGCAGTAAATGCACTTAAGATTTCTAGTGACTAGTAGTTCTCTTGCCTACCTACATTGAATGCACTTATTGTAAGTCGCTTCTTATAAATGACTGTAATGTAATGTCCTCCAAATGTATCATCAGTGCTTCATGAAGTCAGTGCCAAGCTGAATACATAGAAGGAACATATTCACAGTATCAGATTAACTATTTTTCTTTATTTATCCAATTTGGTTTTCTTTTACAGTGTTCATTACTTTTGTCCGTAATGGATTACGATCTTTATTTTCTCTTAAATCTAAGATATTGTGTGGCCCACTAGTTCTGCTATACTTCTGTGCATTGAATAGTTTTGTTTCTCTGGCTACCTTTTTGTAGAATGCGATGATGACGTTTGAAGAGGAGAAAATGCAGATGGCCTTTGAGGACCTCAAAGCCACGGAGAAACTGTGCGAGAGTGACAACACCGGTGTCATTGAGACCATAAAAAACAAGATCAAGAGGAGTGTGAGTAACATTAACCTCTTCAAAACCTTCACACTGCAAATACAGCGCATTGCAAAAGTATGCACCCCCTTGAGTTTTTGCTGTGCTATTAAGTTACTTCAAAACATATTTTAAACATTTTTAACATTCTTCCAGGTTCCATGCAAAGAACTCTGTCAAACTTGTCTTTCTTGTTCACAAAGCTGAGACCAAGTCCCTTCGCTAGATCTTAATGGGATCGTAGGGTGTAGGGTGGTGGACTCTCCATCAGAATACTTAAACACAGTATGGGGATATATGGTTCATTTATGGATGACATTAAAGTCCAGGTCTTGAAAATATAAAGTGAAAATACAGAACGTGTAAACCCACGTGTGACAGCAGGCTGCAGTGTTATCACGCTGTCTCTAACCCGGTGTTGTGTTCTTTCTTTGATATTGATATATCAGTGTATTTTGGAAATGTGATGACAACAGCCTAACAGCCTTTACTAAAACAATGTGGTCACACACACACAAAGACATTCCATCATCCGTGTGACAGTTTCAGGTGTGACAGGTTCAGTGGCTTTTCCATTTTTACTACAGAAAGGAAAAACGAACTATAACATGTTAACGTAACTATTTCATCTTTCGTATTTTCACAATCAGTGATGGGAGTGTGATGATTTAAGAATTGCTAAATACAATCTAAATATGACATCTGTTGTTGAACAAATATTTGCTAGTGTGACAACTTATCCCGAACGCAGCAAAGGAGTTATTTTAATTTTATCCTTCCACATACATTTTTTTTTCCACTTTGATAGAATAGAGTGCTTCTCACAGAACTTAGACGAAAAATCTGAAATAAATAAATGTTTTGAAATGTTCAGGAATAACAAAAAGTCAAGGGGTTTTGCAAGACACTGTATACTGACATTATCCACACGCCAGTTGACTTTACCCTCCTGCTCCCTCTATCAGTTGCTCAGTCCCAATGTGGCAAACTTGGTTAGATAAGGGATGAATAGAAAATAAACACACTTGACAGTCTACATGGAATTTAGCCGTTTATACTGTACCAAAACTGCTAACAAGCTTGTGTGTGTGTGTGTGTGTGTGTGTGTGTGTGTGTGTGTGTGTGTGTGTGTGTGTGTGTGTGTGTGTGTGTGTGTGTGTGTGTGTGTGTGTGTGTGTGTGTGTGTGTGTGTGTGTGTGTGTGTGTGTGTGTGTGTGTGTGTGTGTGTGTGTGTGTGTGTGTGTGTGTGTGTGTGTGTGCAGATGGACTCCCAGAGGTCAGGGGTGGCTATAGTGGACCGCCTCCAGAGGCAGATTATCATTGCAGACTGCCAGGTTTACCTTGCAGTGCTGTCTTTCATCAAACAAGAGCTGTCAGGTAAGACTCTTTATGGTGTGGAAGAAAATATACTGTATGACATGAAGTAGTAGTACACATATCTATTAAGAGTAGTAGTAGTTGCAGTTTGCATTGGATGTTGGATTATTTCAGAAAATAAGCTCCCTGGCAAACAAAAGTTTATGATACTTACACGTTTCTCTCCATGCTCCATGATTAAATGATCACTCTGCTCAAACAACTTTCAGTGGCAATTGACTTCTTTGACAAATTTCCACAATAGCTTTGTGAACTGTTGAAGACTGTGAGACACCTTGATTGGTGTGAAATAAATGAGCAAATGTGAAGTACTATAATCTGAGTTATAATATTGCAAAATACGTATTTGTTCTTTATCTGAATATCAGCAGGCCGTTGCAAAATAATAATACCTCTCACTGATTTAAAATCTCCAATCCCCTGACAGCATACATCAAAGGAGGTTGGATCCTCCGTAAAGCCTGGAAGATGTACAACAAGTGCTACAGTGATATCACTCATCTGCAGGAGGGCAGCAAAAGGAGGGCTTCTGAACAACAGGAGTTGCCATCCCCGTCTACGGTGTCTTCCTCTGACCAGTCTAACCACGCCACGCCACCTGGGCCACTCCCATGCCAGCGAGAGGGGCTCAGCCCAGAGGCTCTGGACAGGCTGAAGGGTTCAGTCAGCTTTGGTTATGGCCTCTTCCACCTCTGTATCTCCATGGTGCCACCGCACCTGTTGAAGATTGTCAACCTGCTGGGCTTCCCTGGCGACCGGCTCCAGGGCCTGTCAGCCCTCACGTATGCCAGTGAAAGTAAGGACATGAAGGCCCCCTTAGCTACGTGAGTAGGTGTGCCACACATCCCTGTTCAAAGCAGTAGGGTGTCATAACTTATACGTATATTTGTGCATCTCATTATGTGGGTTTGATCTGTGATTTGAAGGATTTGATAAACTAACGGGAACATCATTACTAGACGAAAGGAAGTAGACATCCTCTTTGTGAGATAAGATGTTGGCTTGTGTTAGTGGCTTACGTTGATGTATGCCGTAATAGGAAATGAGTTGCCAGGGTATTAATCACTGAGTGACTGTATCATGAGTAAACATGTTTTCAGCCACATGGGATTGGGTGAATATTAATGCTATCCACAACAGAACACAAAAGCATTAAATCCCTGTCAGGTGAACAACTTTAATAATGCCGATTGCTGGTCCCTGGGTAAATAAAGTCCCCCACCATTGCTTTGGCAATGCATAATCCTTTATTCCTAAAATAGATATGTGTTGGCAGCCAAGCATGCATGTGTCTCCTTTTGCAAAGTCAACAGAGAAACTCGAAGTTGAGTGTTTGTCAGTTCAATAATCATAATGCTATATGTCAATTTTGAAAAGAGCTGGTGCCACCTTTTAAAATGGTGTTATTGTTTATATTCTCACTCATTACGGTTTTTGTGCTTCCCATGCAGGTTGGCCCTCTTGTGGTACCACACGGTGGTGCAGCCCTTCTTTGCTCTGGATGGCACAGACACACAGGCAGGGTTGATGGAGGCCAAATCCATTCTTCAACAGAGGGAGGCTGTCTATCCAAACTCCTCCCTCTTCATGTTTTTTAAAGGCAGAGTACAGCGCCTAGAGGTAGGTACATGTTAAGAATAAACCTTACTATCTGCTGCTATGTGGTTGTCTAGACTTGGATTGCGCAACATTATGTCAGTCTGTAACTCACAACAGTATTCCCCTTTTCTAGTGCCAGATCAACAGTGCCTTGATGTCCTTCAATGATGCCTTACAGCTGGCCACTGACCAGAGGGAGATTCAGCATGTGTGTTTATATGAAATAGGTACTCTTCTATCATTCTAAACCACCTGGCTTGCTCTAGTCTGCACCATAATAATGTCTGACCGCTGCTCATTTTAGGTTGGTGCAGCATGATTGAGCTGAGCTTCAGAGATGCCTACAGGGCTTTTGAGCGACTGAAGACCGAGTCTCGCTGGTCCCAGTGCTACTATGCCTATTTAACTGGAGGTAGTAACAGTACATATGAATTGGGTTTTAAGGGTATATTTGTCAATGATAGTTCTATATTGGCTCTAAAGCCTTATTATATTTTGTGATGCGGTGTAGTGTGCCAAGGAGCCACAGGTGATCTGGAGGGAGCAGCAGCTGTCTTTAAGGACGTCCAGAGGCTTTTCAAACGCAAAAATAATCAGATAGAGCTGTTCTCTATGAAGAGGGTCAGTATGTCTCTTGTTGATTCTCTATTGCAAATTCTTGGTGCAGCAACACCAGTGAAAATCAGTGATGTATGTATGTATGCACACATTTTGACAGTCCGAGAAGCTGAGGAATCCCAGTCCATCCAAGGAGCTGTGTATCCTGGCTGTGATTGAGGTTCTTTACCTGTGGAAAGCTCTGCCCAACTGCTCCACCTCCAAGCTGCAGACCATGACACAAGGTACTGCACTATCAGATGTGACAAACACACAGATGAAGGATGATTCAAAATACTGTTTGATCTGGTCTTGTGTCATTGGATGGAGCCACACTGTTATCTTATTTTAGTTCTGCAGGGAATTGACGACGCCTCGTGTTTTGGCCTGAAAAACCTGCTTCTTGGTGCCATAAACAAATGTCTTCATAACACCAAAGATGCCATTCAGGTACACTCATGTCTCAGACCAACAACATGCATACTGATATAACAGAGTACACGTCATAACATAGTCAGTACTGTGGCGATAACAGTTGTTACTCGTTTTACGTGGTGTGATTGATTCTTGCAGCATTTCCATCTGGCTGCAAGAGATGAGGTGGGCCGTCTGAGCAACTCCTACGTGCAGCCCTACTCCTGCTATGAACTGGGCTGTGTGTTACTGGACATCCCAGAGGTAAGTCATCTTTGTGAGTGAATTCTCTTATCTGAGATTTTGGGGAAGTTCGTCTAAATATTTCATTTCTTTTTCAGTCTGCGGGGAAGGGTCAAACACTAATGCTTCAGGCCAAGGTACAGTGGGTCTCTTTTATTGTACGATGTTTTGTATACGTTTTCTAAACATATACTTTTGCACATTTAGTTTGATAATTTGCTTTTATTCACCGTTTCTTTCTTTTGTCTGGATTATGCAGGAGGACTATGCTGGCTATGACTTTGAGAACAGGCTCCATGTTCGTATCCATTCTGCTCTTGCCTCATTGAGCGCTGCAGCTTCACCTTGACCAAGCTTTACATACACCTCGGAAAAAACAGGAAAGAAAATACCATACTGGATGCTGATGTTTCACTGATCATGTTTCACTGTTTCATTTGTTTCAGTTTTTTGTATTTTTATTTTTCCACATACTGAGCCAACACATTTTAAAATGTGCACAGTATATAGGTGTTTTATGGAGGAATAGTTATAAGTTAAGAAATGTTTTGCAGTTGTCTGTTATGATCCTGGTGATATTTGATGAACTTAATTACATGATAATGTACTGTACAATAGAATGAGTTCATTGGGTTGTTATTGTTTATGTTAATATAAATAATTTAAAGTATATGACCACCTCATCAGTGGAGGATTTATAAAATTAGTTTTGAAAAACAAAAATCAAGTAATGCTACAGCAGTAAGGGGGATGATTTCCCCGTACAATTTGGAGGAAAGGTCTAGCCTTTGTCAGGTAATGTCACTTATCTAGTAACTGACAAAGCAATTAAAATGAATGACTCAGCCTATGACTTTGAGAGACAACCTATTCATCTCAGTGTTAATCAATGAGTTTGAGATTTGTGACTAAAGGCTTTAGCTTTGCTAATCCATATAGTCACATGATACGGTAATAGTTTTATTATTATTGCAGCCCTTAATTTTGCAGCAGAAATGTATTTATATCAATGTAAATACACCTTTGCACAGAGTTTTTTAATATGGGCTAACATGTCCTGTCACTTTTGAGTGGCCTAGTTGCACAGTGCTACTCTTATTTTATTTGCTGTAAACTGGTTCTCCTTTGTTTCTGTTTTAAGCTAATAAAAATATTGAAACCGTGGAGCAAGTATTTTATCAGCTTTAAAATGCACCATAATAAATTATAGTAGAAAGGGAAACAGGACATATTCATAAATGTGAACATTCATTTTCTAAAAAGATGTATGTCTATTCAACTTGAAGCAATGCCAGAGGCAGATAGACTTACATATTTGATTTAATGCCATAATACTAGTCGCCTTCCATTTTGTAGAGAATCATGTGAGTCACATGTGATCATGTGATTTGCACCAGACGTGTAACTATGATGTACAAAAGCCAACTGTTTTTAAGCAGTTTGCAGACCCAACATCTGCTGGTTCTTGCCAGACTGGTGACTTTGCACTTAATGTGCGGGACATTTTGTGAGTTGATTCAGTTCAGTTGTCTCTCCTCTATCTTCAGAGGCAGATGTCTTAACTATTCCCCACTACTACTCAACTTTAGTCCCGCAACAAGTTTGAAGCTGTGTGCCTGCAACTAATCATAAGTTGAAACTACTAATTGTGTCTCTAAACATTCATAATGTTCTGTACCTCCTTTAATGTTCAATGAATAGTTTGGAGAACATGTTAGGTAAGGCATTAGCAAGTTGTCTCCTTCGGCTAGCCATTAGCCTAATTAACTGTGCTAAAGCTAATTGATGTTTGTTATAGTCTTTGCTTTTATTTTCTCTGTTGTAGAACCCGAGAGAGATTTCACTAAATCAAACAGAATGAACTTGCCATAGGCACATCCAAAACTGGTGGGAATGTGCATTTTCTGAACCCACACTTCCTCTCCTAAAAAATGTCAAGAAATAGGTATCGGAATTAGACAATTTTTGCTGTCATGAAATTGGAAATCGGTATTGGCACCCAGAAAACAGATCAGAGCATCTCTTATCCAGACCCACAGGCACAATGTGAACCCTTCCACAGGCTTAGATGTATCTGGAAGCAAAATACTGCATATTCCTGCTGCTCCTGTTTATCAGCAGGCGATGAAAAGGCCTTGTCTGATGGGCCAACCATTTTCTAATTACCCCAAGTGGAAGCCAGGACTGGCTGAGGACATCAATGTTGTTGCTCAAGCCCCCCACCAGCACTTTCCATCACAGATGCAGCAGGCTGGCATGACAATGCTCAACAATGGAATGCAGCCAGAGTTAATCCACCAGTGCTCTCTCAGGCCCAGCAAGACATCATTGGAAATTTCAAAGATGCCCTAGATTTATGTACATACAGATGTATCAATCATTCAGTAATTATTCATAATTATTATTATTTAGGTCAGCAAAGATCATCTGATATTGTGCAGACTCACACCTGCCAGTGCAACTGCTCCAGCAGGAATGGCAGCCATTGGTGTCTGTGTTACCTGACATGCCAAGAGTCTTGAGAGAACATGGCAAGCTCCTATCAGAACATGGTCTGCTGTGGCCTGGACCATATGGCTAGCATCCCCATTTACTGTGGCCGCTGCTGCAGCAGCCACAGTGCTCCATGCCCGTGCTCCTCCGTGCACACTCACAGCATGGCTGAATACCTTGCACCCCTCATTCACCCTGAAGTCCTTCATCCAGCCCCTAGCAAGGTCCAATAGGCTCTGCCACTCAATAGCTAACTTATCGCAGGAGAGGAAGGATGTATGCCCAGCCGCTGGCACACAGATGCACTCACAGCACTGCAAGCTTGTATGCAGGCATCAGCTGAGCCAAATGAGCTCCACCACCTGTTGTCAAGCCAACCTTCACCAGAGAGGGGTAAATCAGAGCGACATTTGTGGTCTACATCCAGCTGAATGCATATGGATCAGGCTAGCAGAGAACTAGAATACACAACATTAATGTGACTCTTATGTGCAGTGCTCTTTTGCTCTTGAAATCAGTCAGTGAAAGGATGTGCTGAGTTTTTAGTACTAAGTGGTTTGTTTATTATGATCTCTTTTATCCTATAATGTAAAAAAAAAAAAAAAAGTGTACTGTTTTGGAGTGTCTGTTTTGTCCTTGTCACAGAGATGGATGCTGTTTCAGTGTAAGAAAGGGCCTGGCATTAACATAGCAGTAGCTTTCAGGTTGATGGCCTGGTGTTTTCTTGATACAGATATTAACGCCCGTTAGGTCTTACAATTTAATTTCTTTGACCTGTGTTAATGCTTACACCTGAATTTGACTTAACGTCTTAATTTAATATACTAGACAGACATGTTGCCTAATTGTCTATCTGCATATAAAATGCTCTTGTATTAGTTACCTGATATAACATGTTCACTGCAAACACGGGAATTTTCTATATGTCCTCCATCCAGTAGGTTCTTCTAATAGCTTGCAACCAGAGGCCTCTGATACATTGATTCAAATCAAATTCCCTAATAGCAAAGTTGATCAGACTGTATGCCAGTCACTTTTATTCCCGCCGGTCTTTTTGCAACCACTTCGATCGGTGACGCAATCAGTGACGTCGTCAAAATAACGGGTATCGAATCATTTCAAACTACAGCCCTAGTTACCTGTACCTAACACGAATTCAAATCCCGATTGACGCTTTCTGCTGTGAGGTAAAGTTACGTTTTCATTTCCAGCAAAGGTTTTTGTCATTTAAGCATAACCAAAACCTTACCCTGACTCTAACCAAATTGTTTTAGTCGTCTAACCTCAACCCTAGTTGTTTAGCTACCTAAATTTAGTAGTTTTATTTGATTTCACAAGTGATAATTTCTGCGACTGGCTAACGTTGTAGTAGCTACGAAGCAATAACATTTAGTATGATATCATAACGAAATTGTGAAAATAATATGTTTGGATGTCTGCCTCGAAACACTAGTTTGGTTTCACATGAGTTTCAGACCTTTTTTTCCTTGTAAATTGCATTTCTCTTTCCAATATTGTTTCCTCTGTCCTCTAAAAAGTGCGCATCATTGCTTCTGTGTCTTTATTTTGTCTTGAGTGTGTAGCAGTTTGTAATATTTTTGGTGATATACAAATAACATTATTCCAAAGTCAGTGTGATTATAGTGGACTAATGTATTTTTAGGTATGGCTAACATCATACCTGAAGGACTGGAGGTCTTGCTGGAGTGCATTGCCAGAGCGGTGCTCATACAGCAGCCGAGAAACATCTCCAGCTTCATTGCCTCATACTGCAGCGACCTCCTGCAGTACACAGAGCGTCATGGTGGAGGTGAGGTTTCTTTGGATTGGTCACTTGTGTCTTCAGTAAATAATATAATAAGCATAAGATCTAATGTAAATTCAAACACCTTAAAGTGCTTACAACACCTTTAAGTTGTAAGTTAAAAGTGAAGGGCAACTTTTAAATATACCCAACACAGACTACTGTTGTATTTATTATTTTTTGTTGATATTAATAATCAAGAACGCTCTAGTTATTATTAATATTATTTCAGATAAATCAAACCCAATGGATACAGATGTTGCTTTGATGTTCCAAGAGTTGTGGGGTAAGTTATAGTGTATTTAGAGTTTTCACTTTAATGTGCAGTTGACCAGCATATCAAGATTGAATAGTAACTGAAGCGGAAACACATATCTATCATTTTTGCAACCTATGCGTGTTTTTGACAATTAACCTCACTAGAGACAGAGTTTTTCAAGCACTGGGAAATAGGGGAAGCAGCCCACAGATCTCCCCAAATCACTCGGGAGACAGCTTCTGTATCAGGTACTGTGGTCACCATGCTTTACTTATTTGTCACTGAAAGGCAATTGCACCATTATTATATACCACATAATGTAACAGAATTCAATTTTAAAAAATGATTTTATTTGCATTCAGCTCCTGAGAGTTCCCCACCACAATCCAGTTTGACCAGGATGCCCTCTGGGTCTGGAAGTGACACTAAATTGGAATCACCTCCATCAGTGCAGACACGTCGAGTGTCTTCAGTCAGGATTCCCACTGGAGAGGAGAGTGTGGAGAGAACAGCAGAGACACCAGAGAGACAAAGATCTCCCAGGGTCTCTCCACAGACATCATCACATGAATCCAGCCAGAGCAGGGTTTCCTCTGGGAGACACATATCTTCCTGTTCATCAGGTAACTGAATTAATATTTTTTTGTTGAGTCTCAACAAAGTTCAGACATGTTATGGTTATACTGTTTATGTTCTTAGATGCTTGTTTGGGGAGGAGATACACTTAAGATTTTTGGTGACTAGTAGTTGTTTTGCCTAGCTACTCTGAATGCACTTATTGTAAGTCGCTTTGGATAAAACTGTCTGCTAAATAACTGTAATATGTCTGAAAATGTTTCCTCAGTAAAAGAAATGTACAAAGCACCATCAATGGAGAAACTACTGGAGTCTTCAGCTTCTGGCGTTTCAACAACAGTGGCTGCTGGATATTCTGTGGTTGACATTGCTGAGAGAACCTCCTCTGAAACAAAAGTAGAAGCAACCCATAGTGTGTCCTCAGTCAGCATTCCCAGTAATGTCGCATCAGCTGTCTCAGCTAGTTGCTCAGGAGTTGAAAGTATAGGAGGAGCTCCATGTGTGGAAGAGATAGAAGCTGTCTGCAGATTGAATTCAGTCTTGAAATCTTGTGGAGATGAAAGTGTGGGGGCAACAGCAGAGACACCAGAGAGACAAAGATCTCCCAGGCTCTCTCCACAGAAATCTACTGTATCAGGTACTGCAGTCACCATTCTTTTCTTCCTTGTCACTGAAATGTCATTGCAACATTATTAAATTATTATATAGCAAAGTATGTAAGAAGATTTAATTAAAACTTTTAAACCTTTTTTTCCTGTACCAGCTCGTGAGAGTTCCCCATCACAATCCAGTTTGACCAGGATGTCCTCTGGGTCTGGAAGAGACACTAAATTGGAATCACCTCCATGTGAAATATCAGTGGAGACACGTCAAGTGTCTTCAGTCAGGATTCCCACTGGAGAGGAGAGTGTGGAGAGAACAGCAGAGACACCAGAGAGACACACATCTCTGAGACCATCTCCACCAGCATCATCATGTAAATCCAGCCAGACCAGGGTTTCCTCTGGGGCTCTCAGTGATATTGTCTCACCATCTGTCTCTGCTCAATGGTCAAAAGTTGACATTAAAGGAGGATCTTCATCTGAGGCAATGACAGTAGAAGTCCGCACATTGTATTCAATCTGGGATTCAAGAAGAGATGAAAGTTTGTGGGGAACAACAGAGACAGCAGAGAGACAAAGATCTCCCAGAGTGTCTCCACAGACATCAAAACACAGTCTTTCACAGCATCCCTCTGGATCTCTTAGTGACACCACATTTGAATCTAAAACATCTTTAAAGACACATCGAGTGTCTTCAGTCAGGATCCCCAGTAGAGAGGAAAGTGTGGGCAATACAGCAGAGACACCAGAGAGACAAAGATCTCCCAGAGTCTCTCCACAGACTTCTTCTGTATCAGGTACTGCAGGCACCATACTTTTCTTCCTCATCAATCAAATGTCAGTGCAACATTCTTTGCTATTTAATAATGTTATTATAGATTTAATTACAACTTTTAAAAACTTTTTTTCCTGTACCAGCTCTTGAGAGTTCCCCATCACAATCTAGTCTGACCCAGATGCCCTCTGGACCTGGCAAAGATACCAAAATGGAATCACCTCCACATGAAATATCAGTGGAGACACGTCAGGTGTCTTCAGTCAGGATCCCCAGTAGAGAGGAAAGTGTGGGCAATACAGCAGAGACACCAGAGAGACAAAGATCTCCCAGAGTCTCTCCACAGACTTCTTCTGTGTCAGGTACTGTGGTCCCCATACTTTTCTTCCTCATCAATCAAATGTCATTGCAACATTATTATATACCACAGAATTTAACAAAATTCAATTCTTCAAAAAACCTTTTTCTTGTGTTCAGCACGTGAAAGTTCACAATCACAATCCAGTTTGGCCAGGATTCCCTCTGGGTCTGTAAGAGACACTAAATTGGAATCACCTCCATGTGAAATATCAGTGGAGACACGTCGAGTGTCTTCAGTCAGGATTCCCACTGGAGAGGAGAGTGTGGAGAGAACAGCAGAGACACCAGAGAGACAAAGATCTCCCAGGGTCTCTCCACAGACATCTTCTGTTACAGGTACTGTGGTCACCATGCTGTACAGCTTTTGTTGAACATCATAAAACAGAATTTAAATGCATTATCACAATGTAAAATAGTAACCATGGTATAGAAAAATATTTTATAAACATTCTTCTTCTTTCTCCATCAGTTGAAAGTTCACCATCAAATTGCAGTCTTCCATGGCTTCCCTCTGGATCTCTTAGTTACAACAAATCAGAATCTGAAACATCTTTTAAGACACATGGAGTTTCTTTACCCAGGATCCACAGTAGAAAGGAGAGCGTGGGGAGAACAGAGACACCAGAGAAACAAAGATCTCCCAGGCTCTCTCCACAGAAATCTACTGTATCAGGTACATAGGTCATCACAATGTATTATTTCATTCACTGAAGTTAGGAATTGTATCATTAATGAATTGTAAACACAACTACATACCTTGTAGAAACATGCAACAAGAATTTGATTTTATTGTGTCTCAAACAGTTGAAGATCTACCATCACAATCCAGTCTGACCCAGATGCCATCTGGACCTGGCAAAGATACCAAAATGGAATCACCTCCACATGAAATATCAGTAAAGACACATCGAGTGTCTTCAGTCAGGATCCCCAGTAGAGAGGAAAGTGTGGGCAATACAGCAGAGACACCAGAGAGACAAAGATCTCTCAGAGTCTCTCCACAGACTTCTTCTGTATCAGGTACTGCAGGAACCATACTTTTCTTCCTTGTCACTGAAATGTCATTGCAACATTATTATATTCCACAGAATTTAACAAAATTCAATTCTTCAAAAAA
This sequence comes from Hoplostethus mediterraneus, assembly GCA_034670385.1. Taxonomy (NCBI): domain Eukaryota; kingdom Metazoa; phylum Chordata; class Actinopteri; order Trachichthyiformes; family Trachichthyidae; genus Hoplostethus; species Hoplostethus mediterraneus. The sequence continues at coordinate 2,088,804 of JAXDDW010000029.1, read as the reverse complement.
CCTTTTTCCTGTGTTCAGCACGTGAAAGTTCACAATCGCAATCCAGTTTGACCAGGATTCCCTCTGGGTCTGTAAGAGACACTAAATTGGAATCACCTCCATGTGAAATATCAGTGGAGACACGTCAAGTGTCTTCAGTCAGGATTCCCACTGGAGAGGAGAGTGTGGAGAGAACAGCAGAGACACCAGAGAGACAAAGATCTCCCAGGGTCTCTCCACAGACATCTTCACATGAATCCATCCGGACCAGGGTTTCCTCTGGGAGACACATATCTTCCTGTTCATCAGGTAACTGAATTCATATTTTTGTTGAGTCTCAGCAAAGTTCAGACATGTTATGGTTATACTGTTTATGTTCTGAGATGCTTGTTTGGGGAGGAGATACACTTACGACTTTTGGTGACTAGTGGTTGTCTTGCCTAGCTACTCTGAATGCCCTTATTGTAAGTCGCTTTGGATAAAACTGTCTGCTAAATAACTGTAATATGTCTGAAAATGTTTCCTCAGTAAAAGAAATGTACAAAGCACCATCAATGGAGAAACTACTGGAGTCTTCAGCTTCTGGCGTTTCAACAACAGTGGCTGCTGGATATTCTGTGGTTGACATTGCTGAGAGAACCTCCTCTGAAACAAAAGTAGAAGCAACCCATAGTGTGTCCTCAGTCAGCATTCCCAGTAATGTCGCATCAGCTGTCTCAGCTAGTTGCTCAGGAGTTGAAAGTATAGGAGGAGCTCCATGTGTGGAAGAGATAGAAGCTGTCTGCAGATTGAATTCAGTCTTGAAATCTTGTGGAGATGAAAGTGTGGGTTCAACAGCAGAGACACCAGAGAGACAAAGATCTCCCAGGCTCTCTCCACAGAAATCTTCTGTATCAGGTACATAGGTCATCACATTGTATTATTTCATTCACTGAAGTTAGGAATTGTATCATTAATGAATTGTAAACACAACTACATAGCTTGTAGAAACATGCAACAAGAATTTGATTGTATTGTGTTTCCAACAGTTGAAGATCTACCATCACAATCCAGTCTGACCCAGATGCCATCTGGACCTGGCAAAGATACCAAAATGGAATCACCTCCACATGAAATATCAGTAAAGACACATCGAGTGTCTTCAGTCAGGATCCCCAGTAGAGAGGAAAGTGTGGGCAATACAGCAGAGACACCAGAGAGACAAAGATCTCCCAGAGTCTCTCCACAGACTTCTTCTGTATCAGGTACTGTGGTCCCCATACTTTTCTTCCTCATCAATCAAATGTCATTGCAACATTCTTTGCTATTTAATAATGTTATAGATTTAATTACAACTTTTAAAAACTTTTTTTCCTGTACCAGCTCTTGAGAGTTCCCCATCACAATCTAGTCTGACCCAGATGCCCTCTGGACCTGGCAAAGATACCAAAATGGAATCACCTCCACATGAAATATCAGTGGAGACACGTCAGGTGTCTTCAGTCAGGATCCCCAGTAGAGAGGAAAGTGTGGGCAATACAGCAGAGACACCAGAGAGACAAAGCTCTCCCAGGGTCTCTCCACAGACATCTTCTGTTACAGGTACTGTGGTCACCATGCTGTACAGCTTTTGTTGAACATCATAAAACAGAATTTAAATGCATTATCACAATGTAAAATAGTAACCATGGTGTAGAAAAATATTTTATAAACATTCTTCTTCTTTCTCCATCAGTTGAAAGTTCACCATCAAATTGCAGTCTTCCATGGCTTCCCTCTGGATCTCTTAGTTACAACAAATCAGAATCTGAAACATCTTTTAAGACACGTGGAGTTTCTTTACCCAGGATCCACAGTAGAAAGGAGAGCGTGGGGAGAACAGAGACACCAGAGAAACAAAGATCTCCCAGAGTCTCTCCACAGACTTCTTCTGTATCAGGTACAACCATGCTTTACTAGGCAATTGCACATTATTATATACAATAGACTGTCACAATTCTATGTATATTCTTTTTTGCCTCAATTCTTGAGTTCACCAACTGTCAGATGAAAGATGAGACATAAGACACATGTACAGTTTATTACATGTTTCCTTGACTCCAATTCCTCTCTTTGTGCCCTCCAATAACTGTAGATTTGTCCCCTACATACAGCCAGACCAAGGACCCCTTTGCCAGCAGTGTGATACTTGCTAGAGCTGTGGCAATACAAACGTCTATTACAAGTAAGCAAAATAATGAACCAAATGGCATTGTGAAGAGTATCAACAGAACTGTAATGTAATATATTTTTTCAAATCTGTTATTACAGAATTGAGTACCATTTCTACTCAAACATCTGATGAGCACCACCAGCTGACAGCCAGGAGCCCCACTAGGGACCCACAGTAACACCCACTCTCGCAAAAGACTCAATAAAAAACATGCATTAAATTTTGTCACACCTCATTTATTTCATCCCACAGTAATCCCCTTTGAACTCTCACCCAATGTAGAGCCACGTTTTCATAAAATGAAAGTAAATAATACAAATACATCAAAGCATGTTGAATCAACATTAAGCTTTTATTCAGCAACAGTAGAAATTCCATCTTTTATGCTTGCATAGTTAAAGTGATGCACATGCATTTATTGTGACAGCTAGATTTCACTGAGATTCATGTATGTACCCCTCAGAACATATGAAATTATAATTCACTATGGCAAAACCTTTACACACAAAATAATTCTTTATATGGGCAGAGTGGTGCAACTCTGCTTCAGCCTAGCTATCACAAGAACAAAGTGTTACTAAAGCTATTGAGTCAAGTAGGGTTTAATGTGCATTGCAGTTTTTCACTATACAAAGCATAGGGCTTGAAATTCTTGAAGTACTAAATTGTACAATAACTCCTCTATTAATTATGTACAAAATGTAAGTGTTTGCCCACAGTCATGGGTTTGAAAGGCAGCTACACTTGATGTGTAATGAATAATGACAGGCGTGTTTGTCACATTACATGATTATCACATTACTAGATCCAGGAAGTAGTATAGAGAAGGTATAAGCCTGAGACAAAAAAAACAACATGAGAAAGCTTTGTTATAGAGATGAGTGGTGCTGTTGCTTCACACATTCATTCAGTAACAGCACAGGGTGAACTAGATTCAAGTTTGAACACTCCATCTACCTAATATGATAACTAAAATACACCCTACTTTTTCCAAACACAGCTATACTGTACTTTAGTGGTCAACAACCACAGCGAACAAGTGAAAGAGGGGTTGATGTGCTTTTAATGTTGATATAATTTGCAAAAGTTAAAAGAATTGATGCCTTGGGTGTCATTCAGCTCCTGTCAGCTAGTGTTTTACAGCCTTTCCCTATGTGGAGATGCAATTTGGAGCAATGTTTTCATTGTAAGGTCTATCCCTGCTTGTATTTCTATGTTGGAACCATTACATTGTTGAATTTCTTTCAAGCGTCAGATGAGCTGATGGCATCGGAAGCCCTTGTACAAACAGAAATACAGCAGAAAAAAAGTCTGAAGTAGATATCTACATGTATGGTATCCGCGTGTTTCTGTATATCAGTAGATGTCAGGCAGCTGAGCGTAGTTCCTGTCCCAGTAGCCTTTTGAGTAGAGCCAGTCCTGAGCTTTGTTGTAAGGGTTGGGGCCCTGGTGAAACCACCTGCCATGTCGGAGCAATGAGAAGATTCATTTAACATACACAGGATGTTTAGGGGATAATTAAAAGAAATCACAGCTCAAACTAAATACATGAGGATCATTTTTGTTTATGAAGTGATATCAGTGTGAGCAACTGGAGCACACAAAAATCGGGATTGTCCATATTCTCAGAGTCAGCGTATTGGGTAAATGTTTTTTTTATAAAATGATATTGCATACAATGGCAGTTTTGCATTTTGTCCTGAGGAGGGTAGTGTAGTGCAACACTTGGGGACCAGAGCAATACAAAAGCAAGAAAACAAAACCAAACCAGGGTATGAGGGAATGAAAGCAAACCTTGGGCCAAGTGCAGGGTTCCTTCTCAGTGACAACGAATTGGGTATGGCATAGTGGATAACACAAGACAAATGGGGAGGCAGTTAAGCAATGCAGAGTAAGCATCAGCAATGGCTAGAACACAGCTCCAAGAGAAGATGACACTAACCTCGTTTTCCATTCCTCACTTGATTTGGTGCGATTTTTCCGGGCCATTCTCTGTTTTCTCCTCCAGTCTCTTCTTCTCTGCACTTGCCAAATCTATGGAGGCGTAAACACAGGAAACTGAATATTAGCACACATGGAACTGGCATGGCATTATTGTGGACTCAAGAGGATCAATGTCATGCGCCGTACCTATATCTCCATTCTCCATGCTGTGAATGTCGGGCCTGAGGCGACAGTCTGTGGAGGGGATGACTCCCTCCATGTCCTTCACCAGCTCATTCAGCTGCATGGCGAAGGTGGAGAAGGCATAGAACTGGAACACAGAGAACGAGACTGGCTTAGAAGGATAGCGGTTTTGTCTACGGAGGTGGCGGGAACGCGTGAAGCAAAACATAAACGGCAACACTTCCACGTCCTCCCACCTCGGCGGAGTTGTCTGGTCGAGGCGCTATCCTCCAGATGAGCTCACTGCCTGGGATGACCTGGACTGTCTCAGCGTCGGGTGGAGGCATCTCTTCTGCCTCCTCATCCGCACTGCTCTGGAACCATGGAGATGTAGACACGCACACATTTATTTATTTATTTAGCGGACAATAACGGCCTACTATTTTGACTGTTTGATTCAGTATGGATCAGTGTTAAAACATATTTACATCACTTGTATAACTGACAGCAGTGTTCATTTTCAGCAGTAAATGAAATACCGGTTTGTTGACTTTCTTTTCCTCTGAATTCTTTTTGTCTGCCTTTTTGTGGGCATCAAAGGTGGTTGGGTCTACTGTGTATAAGCACTCAGTCCATTTGCCATAGATTGCACAGAGCTTCTTTTTGCTGCAAACACACAAAGAATAATACGAAGAATGATATCTGATACACTATCACTGAGGATTATAGGTCTTAGACTACGGGGGGATGAGTAAATGTGGCCTCCGTCTACTGTGTATTACATAATGGCATTCAGTCATTTACATTCAAGTACTTCCACTTATTACCTTCAGACAATATTGACTATCACAGAAAAGTAATGAAATCAAAGCATACCGATACCTTTTATCTAGGATGTACCCCTCCACCTTATGAAGCTCTTTGCCAAAGAGGCCACAGGGCTTGAACGTCAGGCTGCATCTCTCTCCGGTCCTGTCACAGAATGACAGTCTGTGTTCACCAATTCTCTTTCACTACTCCCTCGCTGTGAGACAAGGCTTTCAAACATTTACCACCCTGCTCACTTTCTCTTCTGTTGTAATGGCAACTGGCCCATTTCCGTTCCCATGATCAATACGTTGGATGTGAAATAGATCACACTACTGCAGAGTGCACATAGACACATAGATATTCATACACCCATGCAAGCCCCTATGCATGCGTATGGACACAAGTGGACCACACACACACACAAATAATCCAAGAAAAACAGTACAAATACAGAGAAAGTTTCTATTACTTGTGATTGATCACTTCCACGTTGCCATACTGCTCAATCCAAAGCTGGCCAACAATAATATTGTGGACACAACAGGTGGGGTTTGTCCAGGTGTATGCTTCATTATATCTGCACAGACAAAGAGGGAACAAGCAAAGAGGAAGGTAAATACAGAGACAGCATGACAAACACAATGAATCAAACTGAATTGCACAGCGGCCTCAGGCTCTGCACTCACTTGGGCAGCTCTAGAGTGATGACCCCTTTGGGCTCTGCTTCCACGCTCTTTCCCCAAAACTTAAGTTTGGGGTAAATGGAACCGTGGAAGAGGAAATCTTCCTTTAGGCCCTCCGCGTGGAAGGCACTGACTGGAGGGTGATGGCTCACTTGCTCCGACACCCACCGGAAACCCAAGTCCTCTCTGATGGAGAGAAGAGAGACGGGGTTGGTATTTCAAACAACGCCCTCAAAAAATAAACCTAAGCCAAAAGCAGAACACTGTAAATACACAAATGTATGTTTCATCAGTATACCAATACACAGTCATAACAAGCCCGTGCTGAGTGTCTCACCGGATCAGCTCGTAGGTCTCCCCCAGCAGTGGGTTGAAGGGCTTCCCAGTCCTCTCCCACTGTGATGCTACAGCCGACACAGCAAACGCTGCGACACACTACGGACAGTAGACTTACGATGAGCCAATTATAGATCATTACTTCAGTTATTAGATGATTAGTGGTCATAAGAAATATGATGAGCAACAAGGCCAATGATACCATGCCACTGAGAGACATCCACTGTTTGAAGAAGGAACACTAAATACTCTCACGATATGATAGATAGCACAAAATTAACTTTAGTTAAGTGGTTCTCAATCCTGGTCCTCGGGGGAGTACTGCTGCTAGTAGGTAACTTTGGGTAACTACTGAATGACTCTACTGCAATGATATCTTGAACTTCAGCTACTTATATATATAATGTGGAAATGTCTTCAACTTGTTAATTTTTTTATTTGAGAAGACAAATGTGTGCACGGTGCTACCTTCATCCTCTCCACAGAGTCTGTAGTGGCATTGGCCTGGTGGATGAGGTAGGTGTGCTCCATGTACTCGGTCAGCCGCTGTAGGAAGCTCAGGGGCTCGTTAAAGGCCACAGGCATGGCGATCTTTGACAACTCCTGAGAGGAGAGGTGGAGAAAACACCAAGAAAGTGTCACTGTATAGAAAAATGCTTGTTTTACTGTGGCTGACATCCTGGCTCAAGGCCTGAACATTGTTAGATCCATAACACGTTTACAGTTCATTCTGTGGATTGAGGATTTCTATTCAGTGAAATTACAGTTCTCACAAGTACAAAACTTTTTTTATCTGTGTTTACTCAAGTCAGCATTTATTTTACACACCAAATACTAACATGACAAAAGTGAATAAAGAGGGGAAGTTGAAGTTGTTTGGTAGTCTGTCTGCTCTCACCATGCCAATGCATTTCTTAAGGATACTCCAGATGCTGATGTCATTCCTGGAGAACATGGGAGCCGGTAGAGATGTTCTGTGGGATGGCAAGGCAATCACAGAGGAATACATTAATGAATAGTTTCAGGATCATGCATTACAAAAAAGCGGTTACATTTCAGTGCTGAAACTGCTGACAGGCCCACTATGGTGCCATACATCTAAATGGAGTTAACAATAAATCATAGAGAAGAGATCATTAGGAAGGTTTTTCATAGTTTGTGAAGTGTGCAGTTTCTAGGACGCAAACAATTTGACTGCACTGAAGAATGTGACCTGGTTTCCTCTTCTGCTCTCAATTTCCCTTTGCTTCCTTTGCTTCATGTGCACAGAGACCATTACTTTTGATGAGGAACGCTACACAGAGAAAAATACTAAAGGAAGGCTGTGGGGACGACTGTCTCAATGCTACAGAGCAGATACCACGACTTGACCCACCGTTTGGAAACAAAGTTACCCGACACCTGTGAGCTAAGGAGCAATCAGCTGGTCTGGTCAAGCCTCATGCAATACCCATGAATGGATGGACGCCTGCGTTTGTGGTAGTATTGAAGTCTGGTTACAAGATGCACTCCTTACATTGTTCACGTTGAAGAGATTTGTACACAATTTCAGTATTTGTCTTGGTTTTGACTCGACGTACTCCGGTCTCAGTCTTGACTTGGACGAACACGCCAACCCCTGATCTTGGTCTAGTCTTAGGTCTTGGTTTAGGGTCATCTTACAACTGTAGTGGATTGTCTTTAACACAGGAGTACAGCCTGAAGGACGACGGTGTGTGAAGCTACAGCTGAGAGAGAACGCGAGCGTGCACCAAAGGGCTAAATCTGAGCCCTCCAACTGGGGGATGACTGTGGCAGACTACACTTGCGTCAGCTCAAACACACACCAGAACATGTTAAATGAATACTCAGGAGCATACACTCTGGCACCACCGCTCACTTCTTTTAACCCCTGTTGTATATTGTTCCATTCAGTCACAACATCATTATCATCTGCATGGAAAAGTAAGATGTTCTTTTGTATTGTTGTAGGCATTGCTCCAAGAGAAAGTTAAATTCTGTGGATTATTCTCGCAAGTGAACAGGATGCCTTCGGACATTGTTATGGAAAAGGTATTATAAGAGTGAGAGAGTTATTAACAGAGAATTTGACTGGTGCTGTGCAGAGTACCGACTCCTGGCAGGACAACGCCACTCTCCTGGTTCCTTCCAACAACTACAGTTCGGCTTATCTACAGGCAACCAGGGACAGACGTTTCTCTGAATGACAGGAGTAATACCATATAAACAGACACCTCATAAATCTTTAATGCAGACACTCTGACACACACACACACACACGCGCGTTCACACACACACGCGCACACTAGCTAGTCATCCAGTGCCCTTTCCTCTACCTCCTCTCTCTAAGCCACCACATGCTAAATTATTCATGGGTCACTTGTTGGATTAAGGAAGAGAGGGCAAGACAGAATCAGCAGCGGAAATGAAAGAGATTGTCCAATCCTCAAGGAAGTTGTTATGTAGAGACAGAGCACCGAGTCCATTGGTAGCTCTGAGATGTGGATGCGGCAGGAAAAACAAGAGACTATTCTCTGGGGATTGGGTGCTTAAACGAAAACACCTGAATGCAAAAACAGACAGAGGAGCGGAGAGGTGGTATCTCATTACATCTGCTGTGCCATTTCTTTGCCTGTGCTCTTGCCGATACAGGTCTGCAACCTGCCATCAGACACATCTACTGAGTGGACATCTGCATCAGCAAATGTTACCTACGACAGTCTCAAGTTATATCCTCCATTTAAAAAAAAAACCCTGCATAACAAACAATAACAAATCGGTTGTGTGCAGAGCCCTCAAAGTAATTGTCTTTAAATTGGTGGAAAAGGAGGCAAAAAATTTGCAAACTGGTAAATAAGTATGGCTTAATAACTGGAACGTTTCCCACCTGTGCTTCTTGACTCCATTGCATTGGGCTGGTTGGTTGCCATGGTTACCCTCCCCAGACATTCCGGTAGGCCCTCTGAGGGTGCTGGGACGGCGGAGGCTGCAGAAAAGGGGGGTGTCTCTCCCCTCGTCCTCTTCACAGGAGTGGCTGGCCACAGACAGGAAGCCACTCACAGAGAGCTCCGACTCCGACTCTGTGGGATGAGAGGGGGCAGGTACCAGGTCATGCCCGACACGCTCGACGCGCAGACAAGTCGCTCAGCTCAGAAACCTGCAGCTCCGTAGTCTCGACTAGTATGCTGTTGGGAGAATAAGCGCTCCCTCATCATATCCCTCTCCGGCCTCCCCCTCCCTGCCCCACCTGAGGATTGTGTTCCAATGAGAGGCCACACAGAGGCTTCATTTCCTTCAACATTGTTTGCTTTGAGCTGGCTGGGTACTACTCCGCCCCTAGCCTGCATATACCTGCAATACAGGTACAGTGACACACAGAGGAGGGGAGGGTTGAACAGCCTCTACGTGGTGTGTCAACACCCTACAATGGGAGACTAGATAGATGAGTTACAAATGCTTCATTTCTGTTATATTAAATAGTGTGTTCACATATGTCATTTGAGATATGACACATATGCATCTATAGGATGGTTGCACAAGCAAGGTGGTAGCAATTCCAACACATGCTGTACATGGACAACACGTGAGTGGGTTTTACACACTCATGTCAGGAATTTTTAAAATCCTCATATATGCGCTGAGAGCAGGTTAGAGTCACGTGAGTGTTTCTGACCAGTACGTTTCTCTGAGTGTCGATGAATAATGTAATGAACCAGAGATCCCTCCATAATGCACAAACATAGTGGGAAATCTATTGTACAAACCAACCACTGCGGCACGGCTCTTGGCGATACAGAGAAGCCAACTAAAGAGTGGATTCCATTTTAGCATTCAGTACAGCAACCAAATTACACTTTATTAGCTCTGACATCAATTGCTCTTGAATGTCTTAAGCAAAAGACAAGCGATTTTTCTGGCTAATGGATCACTGGCTCATCAACGTTGGGTATAATTGATGGGGACAATTTGACAGTGAAACGTTGTGGCTGCAAGACATCAAAGGTCTATCTCAACAATGTAGCAGCTGATGACGAATCAAAACTGGTAAATAAGCATCTTTAAGAAATGTGTGTGTGTCGTCTATAAAGGGAGGAGCTAAATAAAAGCCAATTTCTCCAGTAAGCAGCATGATGCTGGAACGAGATGTGTTGCTCGAGGTGTTTGCTCTGATTAAAATACATAAAAGGTGTTGTGACAATCCACAGGGAAAGAGTGATCACAGTTCAGTAAACAATGCATTTAATGAACACACAAGATCAGATCAGACTTATGATTTGGCTGATTTTATGGCCTGGCCAATATACGATATAACAATCAAGCTTCCTTGACAACGAACATCAAAGCAACATAATATAAAGCATTTGAACTCGAGCTCTGGCCTCATGTCATGATGTTTACTTCCTGACTCAACCATGTAATAGTCTCTTAAGGGGCTGACCTGACACAGCATCATAGAAGTCATCTTCAGTGAGGGTAGTGAGGGTAGGGGACCTCCTGCCCTTATACAGGTACTGCTTGAGCTCCTGGTGCTCGGTCGCCAACGTCTGCAGGGCCTCTGTCAGAGCCTTGTTCTTCTCAACCTCCTGTTCCAACTTCAGGCTCCACACCTGGAAACACAGGCCCACACACACACACACACCTCTTGAGACAAGGTATATGCAGGGAAGATGCTCACATCACTGTCATACTATAGTGTTTCCGACTATGATGTTGACTGATGGATAAATTGATATGGAGGTATTGATCTGCCTCCGTAGCTATCGTAGTGTGTGCGCCTGTTGTGGAAGCTGTTTCTGATGGCAGGTCATTGCTCTGCCCACAGATCCGGTTTCCCCCAGTCGGAACCAAATACCCCAGTCTCCAAGAACTCCGCAGCTCAGTATTGAGTGTCCCTTCAGGGCAACCTGAGCCAGGCTGCTGTGGAACAGACCGGATCAATGTTCCCCATTGTCTGATGCTGCTGTTGTGGGTCCTTAACAACCCCAGAAGACAGGCAACTAAACAATAGACCTACAACTGCTAGCACAAAAAAACCCGCAGGATGCAATAGTGGAATAGTTTGATCATCTTTCTTCTTAAAATATAAAAGCGTTCTAAAGGACATAACTGCTACATCCATCTCATTCATTAAATTCAAACTTTAATTGGCTAAATATTATAGAGGGAAAATGGGAATCCGTCTGTAAAGAATGTACACCAATGAGAAGAAATGGAGCCGCATCTCCACAGAGTGAACACATGCCAGATTCACCTTCAGGAAGGCAGCAGAGTCTGACAGAAACAGGAGCCTGTAAAAATCACGCTGTAAATCTGAGATAGCAAAGCGAGGCCAATGTCCTCAATTAAAGAGAGACGTCGTCCAGCTTCGTCAATTATCCTGTCAGAAGTATTGACTTTATCAGCCTCTCTTATTAGTAGATTAAAATGCTCAGAGTGGGATATAATTCATTGGCCATAATCAGATACACCACGGAGACAACGTTAAGAAATCAACAAAGCCAAAAGGGCAAAGTCAAAGAGGAAATATCTGAAAAAAGCCTTATTGGTGCCCTTACTTGAATGCCTTAACTTTCCATTTCTATCATGAATTGAAACATGATTCTACTGCAACTACTCTACTAAACTAAAAGTGTTGTGACTTTTTAAATAAAATATGAATATACATCTCAAATACATGCTAGCGTCTATAACTTATATCAACAAACATTCTTTCAAACATTAATAACTACTACAAAAAGGTGATTGAGCTCAATAAGCAGATTAAGTGGTACAGGAAGTGGCTGGTACAGACGTGTACAGGCAAAAAGACACAATATTAAAAACAATCCAGTTAGGCAGTGGCTGCATAACCAGGCGTTGGCTTTCAACCAGGGGTTATTAATGCAAAATATAATCTCTAACCTTGATAAGAGAACAAGTGCATCATTCAAGAGAGACCCTGCTCCCTTCATGCCCCAGACTGGACTAAGCCCAACTCTTCATTACACGTCAGGTCAGAAAGGTGAGAATGATTCATAAATCAATATGCACATCCCATCTCTGCTGCATGGACCCATAAACCACCTCTGATCAGCACACAGGTGGGCAGCACAAAACTGAATTTATCTTAGCTGACGCATTCATGACGTTACCGCCATTAAAATAAAAAAATAAAAAACACATATATACACACACATCTTTTTAGATACAACCGAAACCCACATACTTTCCTTGGATTTGTCATCCTTGATAACTTTATCCGCGTATGTTTACAAAATAGACAATCTTGATAACTAGGACTAGTGGCCATTTACACATCATATGGGAGATATTTCTTCATGTCTGTAACAGCAGCTCTCTGACACAAGGTTCCACAGCTGTCTGGCATATATTTTTTCAATATATTTCCCTCCTTACAGAAATCACTTCAGCTATACTCAAGTTACTGCTAAGGAAGCAACATAACAGCTTTATTCTGAAGCATTATTCTAATGTTCTAAAATGTTTGTCTGCCAACTTGCCTAAACATAACCTGTGAAATGCATTTCCGATGGAGAGCAGCACAAACATCAAAACTCTGAAGCACAAACATCAATACCTGAAATGCATGCCCGCAAGAATTATTGCTCTTGCAAGGCTCCACTCAATCAGAGCCTCTTATTTATGTACAGTGCAAAGTAAATGCGTTTACGGTGCAGGAGCCTGCGCCAACACTCCCTATCCTAGGCACTTGGCTCGAGAGCCCATCCGGGACCAGAACACTTTGTTGTGTAACTACCCCAGTCGGTTCTTTCGCTCTCCCTGCATCCTTTCGCCTCAGAACACACAGTGCTATTTTAAGCCCTGCTGAGGCTGTGTGTGCTGTAGCTGTGTCTGAGGCTGAAGCCTGGGAGAGATGCTTCTCCTTAGCCAAGACCCCAAAGGGCTGAGCTTTTACTTTTTCCCTGCTGAAGGGGAAGCAAATAGCCTAGCTCTATATTGTGCTGTAATACTGGCTAGATGGCTAAGAACTAAGCATTGAACAAAGCAAGCAACTAGTACATTTTACCCCACACTTCTTTATGAAATGCTTTTATTTTTCAAGGTACGAATGAGATGAGTACAAAAGGATGCAATAACAAAAACACCAGAGACGGTCAAGCTCTTGGGTTCCAGGTTTTTTTCTACACAGTCTTGGCTAAAAAAGGTCAGAATAGCAAAATATAAGGCAGCATGTACTCTGTGTCAGGTCTCTTGCAGACAGCTGACCCCATAAGAGAAGGAGGTCAGCACAGGGAGCAAAGACAGCATTTAGCCTGTTCTCAGTTCAATCTCTCCTGGGTGAACGCGATGACAGAAGCCAGTGACTCCGTGACCTGCGCGGGGGAAGGCTGGAGGAGGGGGGCGGGGTCACATGGCCTTCTGTGTGCTCTCCAATCTCTGAGGGTTTTATCTGTTGTCTTACCATCCGGCAGACAAACAATTATTATAAAACAGCAATAGAAATCCATTGCTGCCACTCTCCCGCTTTCAGAACAATTCAACCTGACAGATCTGCTTATCGGCGTGTCACCGCTAAGTGGTTACATGATCTAAGCATCCATTTATTTTCTTGACAGGTGTGGGAGCCTGCCTACTGAGAAACACCGAGAAGGGTGAGGCTCATACAAATCTGTGTTGTGTGTATTGAAAGAGTGTTTATGCGACTGTCGCACCCCCCAAGGAGGTTTCTGTCCAACATGGCCTATTTACAGATTGATCTCCACGGCAATCTCAAACCCCCATCCTGTTTTTGTGAAGAGGCAAAGATAGGAGAACAGACATCTCCACTTCAAAGGCCAAGCAATCACCAAGCAATCATACTCTCCCTTCGTGCAGCGGGTAGACGTCCTGGCTAGCATACTTCAGCTCTGCGGCTAATGAAGTGGGTCAGAACACATCTACTCTGCTCAAGGGCAGGACTGTAATTGCTGCAAAACCGTCCCCTGCTATGAATCATGCTTCCATATTACACATCTGCCAAAACGTCAGAGCAAAATTGCAAACAGCACACAACTGTTATGCAATGTAGAAATCAAATGTTAAAAGAGATATTCAACACATATCAATACTGGACATGAATTCAACATCAGCAGGCTGCTTTCAGGGCCAAAGAGTGCGTTTGTAAATATATGTCTCGCCCTCCTTCGGTTGAAAATTTCAGCTTTACTGCATTGCCGGACTCCACCCAGATGAAATAACAAAAGGTTAGGGTAGTAGTAGAGTGGGCAGAAATTAAAAGATGCCCCCCCCCCCCCGCCGACTGGATACACTGGAGAAATCCTCTACCTCAAATGACCCCTCCGTCACCAAAGTACCCTGAGATGTTAGCTGGTTAGTAGGCTAATCTCCAATATGGATGTGTCAAAGGATGTGTGCACTTCCTCCCTTCCTCTCCACCACTGTGTCAATTTTTAAAAGCATCTAGTGGGCGGAGACAGGCTGAAACTGTGTATTTCATTACGATTTAAAAGTATCACCCTCTTGGGGTTGATGCGATTATTTCCACCAATCACAGTCCCAGTCAAAACGAGGCTCAAGCGTGTCAATCAGCTGTCTTTTTTGATTGGTAGAAATCAGCGGTCACTCCTATTTTGCCTCATAAACCTATGATTTACTCAAAGCCTTGTTTGAAATGTGAAAATGTTCATATTGTCTGTGAGGTCAGTGGGGCGGCGGCTTTAAGCAGTACAAACAGAGCAGAAGCATGTGTGCCACCATCTGCCAGGACAAGAGGATGGTAGGATTAGGATTAATACTGCCTATGGAGCCAATCTCAGCACTGTAGGTATTATAATCAAGTTAGCAAGATTATGACACTATGCATTTTAGGGTGGTGAAACTCCAATGAATGGCCTCTTCCTCCCTGTGATCTCAATGCTAGGTTATTCCTAGCATTGAGCTGTTGCCAATCTATACTTGGACATTGTGGTTTGAGGCGATGCACGCACCACTGTGTAAGCGGGCTAAAAATTCCCCTTGCATTTGGGCGTTGTTGGGCACAAATAAGCCCACCTGAGTTCCAAATTGGGGTTACACTGCATCAGATGTATTCTGAATTCAGTGTATTAAACATATTCAGCTTTAGATTGGCGTCCTTACGTATCTGTCGAGATGAGGATCATTTTAACCCAATTATAGTTTGATGGTCCAAAGATGAGACAAAAAATATATATGACATCAATATACGGTCTCTCAACTCTTAATTCCAGGTGCTATGGGAAGGTGCTGCACAAATGAACAACTTCTGTCTTAAAAAAACAACAACGCACAACTCTTATGTTTACAGCTTATGAAAAGAGTTTTTTTTTAACTTCAATTATCACCATTACCAAATAAATATATAGTTTTATCTATCTTATCTGCACCTCTCCATGCTCTTACTTTGACAAACATCCTTTATGCTAAAAGCTAATGTCCCATTATTATGCAGTGAGACCAAAGAAACAATAAGCACTGAAGGGTTCAGTACCAGTTCATGCGGCCATTTCTTACTTCCAATCAGGACGGTTAAATCCATGGGAATTACCTCAGCATACTGAAGAACAACCCCATTAGCTCATGCTAACGCTTTAGACCAACTCCAAAAAAGAATCTGGAACAAATCCACTCTATTCTCAAGTCCAAAAATCTTATGCAATGTCCTCAGGTACAAGCCCACTGCAACCATAGCCAGTTGCTCAGATGACAATGAAAAGCAGTGACAGGACAGCAGAGAATAGAAGGCAAGAACAGCTGTGTGGTTTCTACCTGTGCAGATGCTGGATGAGTGTGCTGTCACCTTCTCTCCTTTCTCCTGTGGTTGGACGCTCTACTGGCTTGTGGACGTATGCCCGTGAGCGCGTTTTCTTTTAATGTGTGAGGGTGACTGCACGCATCTCCAGCTGAGCCGTGAATATGCACGCGCTTGAGTTCCCTCGCTCAATGCACAGCCTTTCCCTAGAGCAGAGGAGTGTGTGTGTGTGTGTGTGTGTGTGTGTGGATGCTCGTCTAAGGGTGTGTCTGCACTGATCTGCGAGCTGAGTGCGGACCTCAGCATAAAAGCGGATCTTGCCTGTGTCCTTCCTATAGACGTGCCAGTGATTACCACATTGTTCCACTGCTCCCCCCAAGGGCACAGCACAGCCACTTGGACAGGTGGACAGGGATACACACACACACACACACACACACACACCCGTGCACCACACACACACACACACACACACACATATATACAAGCTCCATCCAATCTGCTCCCCCACAGCCACTGTACAGTAGGAGGGAACTACCGTAAGGGGGGGAGGGGCTAGAAGATTTCATAACAATTCAATATAAATGATTCAGCCAATAGGAACACAGCACGTGAGTGATCATGTATGACTCAATGGGATAAGGCTCATACACACTCACCCAAGAATGCCAATGCACTGCAACTACCCAGAAAACGTTCTTCCAAAAACCATTATCAAATGCAGGGTTGGAAAGATGCTATATTATGAGCATATAATCAGACTATCAGCACCTGTATGTGCAGAATGGCATGATGATGATGATGATGGTGCAGTGGTGATGAAGATGTGACCCTACCTCCTCCTGTTTTATCAACAGTCCAAGGCAGACATGGAGGGCAGCACAGGTCTCACTGGAGAGCTCACTGGTGTCCTTGGCTTTCAGTAGAAGAGGGGCAGCCAATGCTAACAACGAGAAATAAATTGCTCACGGCGCATTGACACTTAATTCAAAACCAATTTTTGCAATATTGAAAAAAAAAATAAAAAATCTGGTGAATTAACTGCTAGGTCAAAGATGATGAGGATATTCATCCGGAATGAAAATAACTGAAAAGCGAATGGATGCAAAGTCCAGTATTCTTACCAGTGATTCTCCTCATTCTTCACCATCGATAGAAAAATAGACACTTCACTCTCTAATTTCTGCTGACAGGCATTGGCTGCCTGAAAGAATGAGAAAGGAAGACACACACAGCTAAACAGAGTATTAAAACACACCGATGGCTTACACAACTGAAACATGAGAACTGAATAGGGATATTTTGCTTCCCTACTGCCACATTGCACTATAGCTATTTTTAAGCTTTGGCGCTTATTCTCACCTGAAGGGCCTGAGTCAGGTTCCCCACTGCCATGCTACCGTCACCCTCTTCATCATCCATAATCTGCTCCTGGGCGCCGTGGCAGGTGCTGTAGGCTGAATGCTCCTCCAAAGCATCCAGCCATCTCTAAACGGACAGATACCAGTCACACGTACATCTATACCCACCCACATGAACCCACATAAATCAGTCACATTATACAGGGGGAGGGGGGATGGGAATTGCATGCAAGGTGAATCTCACTCTTCTTGTTGCCACTGAATCTGTCTTTGAGGAGACCTTAAAGTGATGGACAGTGTCATCAAAGCACCTGAGGGTGAAGAAGCAATTGTCCCATGGTTTGACCTGGAAGCACATGGATGACATCACTCAGACAGTCTAGCTACTGCACTACACGCCACACACCATCATGTTATAGACAGTGATCACAACCATTTGAGCATCCTGGTAAGGAAGTGAAAAGGTCACTTCACTGAGCCAAACTCCTACTACCTACCCTGCAGTAGGCTTGTGTTAGAGTCTTACAGCCCTGCTTTCTGACACCAGCCAGCGCATCAGCTCTGGAAAGACAGACATACGGAAAGGCAGGCATACAGACAGAAAGACGTTTTGACATTACATTAGACTCCAGGCACCTATAAAACAAGACGCTATTCCACTTTATACCGCATGCTGCTGAACCACTGCGGCACTTTGGCTCCATCCCCTAGAGGAATGTTTGGGAAAAACTGAGATTTCAGCTGAGATCACAACAAAAAGTCTGTGTTATAATAGTCATTTCTACTAAATGGCTACCCCTATATATACAGTATGTACATATGTAGGTATACTTTAGAGAAGTGTGTATCTCACTGTCTGGGGTACCAGGATAGTGTTCCATCTTCAACCACCACCCAGTGGGACCGCCATCCAAGGAAGCGCGAGCTCTGTCAAAGAAAGATGAATCTAAAAACAATACCTTGTAGAAAACCTGTCAGTTAAAAGTATTGTAATTTCATCATTCAATTTTCATTTCAAAAAATCATCATTTCAATTTTTTTTATCTCAGTACCTTCCAAAGAAGGCCTTCAAACCTCTGCACCCCACCGCTCATATCCTTTGGGGAGAAGATAGTAGTTCTCAGGCTTGTACAATACAAGACAGTCCCTCTGCAATTTTGTGCCAATTTTGTGATTATTGTGAGCAAAACTGTTTCATTTTGCGGTGGGTTCTCTCTAAAACTGGACTTTTAGGTGTGAAAAATATTCGAAAAGACTTATCCTTTTTTGATTTTCTGAACAGAGGCAAACATACAACAAAGAAAAAGACGGCGCTTTGTTCCAGTCTTTATAAATATGCTTTCAATTTAACACGAGCAGCATAAGCACCAAATACAATCAGTCCATGTTTCACAAGTGTAGATGACTTCTTCTTCTGACTAACAGTACACAAAGGCTCATGATGAAGGGAAAATGCACTCAGCGCCTTCCACCTGAATACAACTCACATATGAAACTACACTTTATTGTCCTCTGAATGCTCCATCTCCTTCTCAGAAACTGCACTGCCGAGTTCTCTCTCCATTCATAGTTTGACATGTAGTTTAATTGGATAATTTTATGAAAAAAAATAAAATGTGATGATTGGACAAAATTACAACTGCTCTCTCCATTTCCATGCAGGAAAATGTCAAATATTGCCGGTATTGGTAGAAATTACACTTTGCGGAATCGTAGATGCCAGGACAGAGGTAATAACGTACTTACCTGTCGGCTGTGTCTGCCTGGATTAAGGTCTAGTTCATGCTACTGATTCCTGTACCTTAATTGTTCTATCTAGAGGGAAAAAAAATCTAATAACATACTGAAAGAGAATGGGGAAAAATAAAAAGTACTTATCTGCCTTTTTATTTTTCTCCCCTCACCTTGTCATTATAGGCTGCCAGAATCTGTCTCAGCTCATCAGTCCGGGCCAGGTCCAACACTGTCTGGTCTGCAACAAAATCAGCCACACAATAAATGATCATGCACCCCCCTAGCGAGAAAAAACACAACGTAGTATTTACATAGTATATATACATAGTGTTTACCATGTGCATATTAGAAAACCATGCATTTTCATTATCCTAACTCCTAATGTACACAGTAATACGATAAACAAAATAATGAAAAGTGGATGACATGTGTTTAAAAAAGGTGGATAACAAGTTTAGTGGATAGACCGCTCTTGTTTTTGATACTGGGGCTGGCTCCAGACTTGAGCAGCTTTAGAACGCACTGCTTCTGCCCCCTGTAGGCTGCACAGTGTAAGGGCGTGTTCCCCACCAAGTCCCTGCAGTGGATATCAGGAGCCTCCTTCCTGCTGAGCTGAAGAATTGAAATCAGTGTTGAATAAAACCACAGGCAACAACTTGATAAGGCAGAAGAGGTTTAACATTTACTTGATGTGACATGCCTAAAGTCTGCGGGAAACTCATTCGCAACCATCTGAACGGTGCACCTTAAAACATGACACTGATTGAGTGTGCACCCTCAGATGATTGAACTAATGGGTGACATCTCGAGCAACGAGTTTCGGCAAAGCTGACAACAGGGAAAAAGTGAGCTGCGGTTTTGCTCTACAGTATGTGCTAAATGGAGAATATTCCCATCTTAATGAAAGGCCGTGTCTAGATTTTGCCCCGAGGTTCAATGGAGGGTCAGATGCTAACCAGCTTAGACAGGGTGGCGATGTCTCCCTCTCTGGCTGCTTCCAGAAGCTTCTCCTCCTGCCGCCTCTCCTCTCTTCTCTCTGCAGCTGCACAAACGAAACACTGTTTTGACAAGCAGGGCAGCTCACCTACTAGTAATGAGAGGCCATCAATCAATTCCTTTTTTTTTTAGCCCCCCCATCATTTCATACCCTCCAGCATAGTAATGATTTCGTCATCCTCCGTGACATCTTTGGGGATTTGAGCTGTTCCATTGATTATGTTGGCGCAGGCATCGTACCGCAGCAGCAACAGAACAACCTCCTATAGAGCCCGGTGTAAAATAAGTGGTTATTTTATTTCCTGAAAGATGAAAAACTGTCCATCTCTTGTCTATTTTGGCATCGCTCAAAAGCTTCAATGGGGAAAAAGGAAGGGCGTTAATGAAGTCTGTGACAGTGATTCAACATGATCACAGTACGGTTGAGAAGTAGGCTTATCAAAAGTGACAATGCAGACAGGATCTACCATTTCAGGATAGAAGCTGACAGGAAAGCAAATAACAGAATATATTACATTTTTCACCTTTCTTCCAGTGGAGGCTGCTTTGTGTAGAGGCGTGTCACCCATGTTATCCTGCAAATTCACATCAGCTCCAGCCTACAAATAAAACAGGCATTTCAATGGTTGCTAACAATTTATATATATATATATTTAAAAAAACATATGTACCAAATAAATAGAGTAAATGGACAGGCATAATTCTGTTCTCTCACCTTGAGTAATTCCTCCACAACGTTCTTGTGTCCACAATAACAGGCCAAATGCACCGCCGTCCATCCTGTACTGGCTTTACTCCTAGCTACAGTGACAGCAGGGAAACTAAAACACTCCCCTAGCTGAAGTCATGTTAGCCAGGTAATATTATTGGTTATTTTGTTGGGAAATTTCACTTACATCTGCAGTTGATGTTGAGACAGTGGTTTTGGTCCATCCTTAGGAGTGTCTGAACATGGGAACAATTGCCCTCTTTGGCAGAGAGCAGTAGCTGCTCCTCAAGCTTGCCTGGCTCCATCACCACTTGGCTTACTGTGGGGCCATTTCATTCCTTTAATGAAGAATAGATTGGATATTAAAAAAAAAATCCCAATCCCTAATTATATTAAGCATGTCAAAGAAGGAGCAGGCCAGCTAGCAGATGGAAAATAACCCTCCTATTTTATGCACAATAAATAATGTATCAAATGTATAACATTACAGAAGCAACAATTCCTGCAAGACTTGATTTATTTGTTAATCCTTGTTTGTGTCAGTCAATTTCAGTTGTTTTTAACTTTAACTGTTTTTTTCCTGTAACCTATTGGGGAATCGGATTTTGTCGGGCCTACAGAGAACAATCCAATGCTGCAATCGAGGTCACTGGGAGCGAAATGACACAACATTTAGACCCAAATTCATCATCAAAAGACACTTCGAGACGACTGCATTTGGCTACAAAGGGTTCTTTTGACAGTGTGGTCAAAAGAACGGCGCGGGCCCACGGGTAAGCATTTTCAACTCGATATTTCGACTCACGAGTTTTGCAGACAATTGGGTTGGGACGAGTTGTTGATGGCAGAAGAAACACCAACAGCTCTACAAGTGAAACGCGATCATTTCAATCAGCTGACAGCCGCTGGCAGCCGTCGCGTGGCAATCACGTGACCAATCCGCTGCTCCCCTCCGGTTGTCTGGTCATGATCTCCCTGTCTAGACATGATTCTTAGGTGATCTGCCACACATCAAGGATATTTGTTGGATTGGTGCAAGATAAGGCAATGCTTTCTATATGCAGTAGCCTAAATCCGTTTGTTCCCATAAAAGGGCAACTTCTGGGCTTCCCTGGTGACTCGGTTGGCTAATGTCAATGCAACATCTTGATTTTGAATCCAGCCTGGAACCTTTGTCGCTTTTCATCCACCAACAGGGCTCCCTGTTAAAATGAGGAATTGTTAAATTTTCACTTTTTTCACTCCCTGTAAGTTAGCACAATGAGGAAATGTATAAAGATGACTATTTTGATTATTGCTTTTCACTTTCCCCGTCATCACCCCACCTACCTAGAGACATGTATGCACTTCTATGCTTAATCATAGATATCTATAAAAAAAAACAAAATGCTAGCAGATGCAGTTCAAATAGGGATCCACAGTCTTAATGCATGTCTACTTTGAGGTCCTTGACATGAAAAGGTTTGTGAACTGACTGACCTCACTCACTGTATCCCAGTTCTTCCCTTGTACACTAGATGGAAGTATTCACTGCACGCTATTAGGTTCTGTCTTTCACAGGTTAGAGCAACAATTATATATTTATATATATACATATACAGTATATGTATTTTCCAGGCTTCTGCCATGACTGACAGTGGCACTGTTAATACTTTTCAGGATTTTATTAGTATTTTACAGATAATGCCCCACCCATCACCACCAACACGTACACCTTTCATGTGGAACATTTTAACCCTATATCCTTAATTGTCCCTCATTCTTGTTTTAAAGGTCAGTCATCCTAGACATTTTTGGGCTCCATTATTCTGTGTAGAATACTCTGGCTGAAGCCTTTTTGTAGGAGTGAAGGTCATCTCTCTTTCTGGCACGTAGCACCATCTTTGAAGGCCTGGCATCTCACAAGCAATTACGTCCCTTGAGATATGTGCAGTTCTCCCAAAGAGGGTGATGAGAGGTCATCCTGCCATAGAGGTACAGTGGCAGAGAGACGTAGGACCTCCAAGGTAAGTTACGTAGAAGCCTTTGAGAGGAGAGAGATCTTTTTGAGGGCTATATTGGGACGGTTCATATAGGGCAGATAAAAAATTCGATATAGAAAGTTCAGTGATTCGTCTTCAATGAAAACAGCAATATTTGGTTCTTGGTTGTTATAATTGTTGTCGGTGGCGAGGTCAGTGCTCATCTGGACCTCCCATCTACACGCTGGGGGAGGAAAAACGCTATTACAGATGCCACTTCAGAGTTTCCTATGAATTCTCAATCAAACTGTGTCCATCAAGAGAGATGAAGGGATGAGGGTCTCAAAACTGTTATGTTAGTACTGATCATAATTTAGTTCTGACTCTAGGGATGACTTTGTCCACCTCGTTCCAAGAAATACTCCCCACACCGGTCCAGAACCATCGAGGAACCATCTCTGTAGCAGGCTTTGGCGTTGGTATTCCTTTAGCCATACAGTGGTAATACTCTGTGAATTGTGTTTTCCAGCACGTATCAGTCAGTCATCATTATCTGTGTCATAGTTAATTACAATGGTTCGGAAGTTATAGAAACACCACTGCAGACATTAATCAAAGCATATTCATCAAATCAGGTCTGGGGAGGGAAAGTAGCACAGTGCGCTAGTTCCTGCTAATTAGCACGGCAATTATTGTAAGCTGTCACAGTTCTTAAGCGACAGGGTGGACTGTGTGTGCTCCGGAGCGTAATCCCCCACATATTACAAGATAATGGAGGCAAAGAGAGGCCACTGCTTCAAAAGGAACCAGGAGATAGAATCCCCAACAGGGACATTTTAGGGACAGGCTGTGGGAGAGACAGGGAGAGAGGGAAAGGTAGGGGAAAGATGTACTGCATGTATTCCCGTCACATAGAACACTCTGAACATGAGAGGCTTTTTTTTCTTTTCCAGTTTTATTAGACTGTCTGCCAGAGTGGCTGGCTTTAAAGGAAACAGGTCTGTAAAGTTGTTCTGCTCTTAACACCAGATGCTCACTTCGTTGTGTAAGAAATATTTTGAACATCCGACAATAAATCCCACTTTGGATTCTTCTTATTTAATACTGCAGCGCCACAGATGCTGTAGACCCGCTCACATATATTGTAGACCCAAACAGATCAATAGTCCCTCTACCTTTCTGTTTTTGCACACTTCTTACTTTGAGCATTCAACTTGCACATATGTTGAGCCAAACACACTGTGAAAACCCTGTTCTGAATATGATTCACAACTTATGGTGCTTATTTTTAGTTTGAGTTCTTGGAAACTCATCATGGTTGCCTGGCTAAAAATGAATTGTTGACAAGAAGCTTTAGGATAATTCTGCCCAGAAAGGCAGAAAGGCACATTGCACTTTGCAGAAAATCAGTCCGTTGTTAGTATATTGACTCTACATGCTTTTCACTCAGCATCGTAGGACATCATGTTGGCATTCAATTTTGTTGTATCCCATTGTTGTAATGTATGTATGTACTAGTATTTAATTTAGATTTTACGACTGAAGTAATTTGCACTGCCCCCCAGAATCGAGTAACAAGTAATGAGTTATTTTCTGGACTGTGAAAATGTGTATGATTATTTTCTTTTGTCTAGGGCAGTGGTTCCCATCCCAGTCCTCAAGTACCCCCCTGTCCTGCAGGTTTAAGCTCCAGCTCTACTCAGGCACACTTGAAACAATTAGAGGCTTTACATTTTCATACCTTAATTGGTTCAGGTGTGCCTGAGTAGAGCTGGAGCTAAAACCTGCAGGACAAGGGGGTACTTGAGGACTGGGTTGGGAACCACTAGGGCAATTGTTCCAAAACGAGTTTATTTCTTATGTGTGATAACTTTTATTGTGGAAATAATTGTCCCAATTATTGCAACCCTTTGTTATAAGTCAATAAACTTCAAATATGATCCATCTAGCCTCCATCGCGAGACTCACAATGCTCTTTACAGCCTCAACTGCACTGTCTTTTATTTGAATGAACCCCAGTGGATCTTTCTGGAATCATCAGGCTGAACTATTATTTTCTCTTGTGTGTTCTGACTAACATGGTTAAGTGCTGAGATATTAAAGCATTGGGGTTTGTAAGAATAACATTAGCCTGAAACCATTGTTTTAATGTCTTTCTGTTTTGGGAAATATTTCCTCTGCTTATTTTTCTATTGACTTAGGGGGAAATTATAAGTAACAACCACACTTCCCATATAGGCACACTAGAAGCCAAAGCATCTCAATGGGAATTACCATGACTCTGACAATCATTATGGCTCATGCTGAAAGCAGATATATGAAATCTAAGTCAAATTTGCCATGTAACACATTTAGGGGAACCTTCTTTCTTTGCAACTTATATTTACAAAGGGTGCTGGATGGCACCATGTTTCTGTCACAACCACAGTTTTCTTATTACGCTTTCATAATTAATAATTATTATAATAATTAATAAAGCCTAAATCAATATTTAATCTCAGTGTTATTAAATGCATTTTGATATGAGGGCGGGGTACAGTCATACGTGGATTAATCAGCGGGCCATAATTCTGTGGAGCTTTTTTGATGAAAGATTTAACAAGTCAAAATGCTGCACGATGGGGCACACCCATAGCATTTAAATGAGCGTTTGTGGATGTGGAACATAAGGTAAATGCCAATACCCTTCCTCTAGCAGACAGGCTGTGGGGCTGTGATGCCATCCAACCATGAGCCTAGATTTCTCATAATGATGATTATTTATCATGTATGTCTTCTGATTTTCTGAAGCCACAATTAATTCATTACTAAAACAATTCATTACACAATTATGAAATAGAAAGCCAGAGCCCGAGTGTCACTAGAACTTCAGTGTTCAGTAGCGTGGCAGTGAATTTTGAGAGCTAAAGATTGTAAATGAAACTTGGCATTGCAAAATGAAAACATAGAACATGTCACATATAATATACAACCAGATCCATTTCCTCAGCTTGGCTGGTTTTTCAGTATAAAGCCAATCTACTCCTTTGAAGCAATCACATTTGATTATTGATAAGGCTAAAATTTTTACCATGTCACCAGAATAATATTGTTTCAAGTGATCTCAGTTAGTGACAATTAACCACTTTCAGTTGCTATGGCAACTCATATGCATCAATTTGGAATTCTTTTTTGGGTAAATTAAGCTTTTATAGCGCCTAACTCCAACTTGGTCTAATTAACATCACATGAAACCATTGCCATCCTTAGTATAGTTGAACAGTCTTGCTATCCTATTTCGACTGAGAGACTCTAATTACAGTATGCTTTTCTGTTTTCGTTACAATTATAAGGCATTCTTGATACAATGATAAAGCATGTTACATTTTGACTCTGTTTATTAGGCCCAATTTTTCCTCTGATGACGATGGTTAGACAGACTGGGATGACAGAATCAGTACTCAAAACCCAGCATTCAAACACAAACACTTGAGGACTAGACTAATGGAGAGCCACAGCAGGGTACAGTATAATCCCCACATCTAGAGCCTTTGTGTACCCTCTGTGCACACTGTTTTGTTACTAGAGTGCCCTCCATATTCAGATGAGCCATTGCATTTTTATTTCATAATTCAATGACAACGCATCTGCCAAAAGTATTTCTTCCTGAGTTAACACACTTCCTTTGCAAGCTTGCAGCAACAGTGTTGACAAGGTTTTATCTACTGTGAAAAAAATGTAGGTTTCCTATTCAGTTATAATTTTGTTTTTGCTCTTTAAGGTTGAAGGGAAAACAACATTTTCTGAGCCATTTGTCTTTGGGGCAGAGCAACAGTGCAGCAGGTGTAAATCTTTCCACGTAACCATTGTTTCTCTATTGTTTTATCATAATTGAATTATTAACATCCTCAACTAATGTGTTGTCCACTATCTTTTCCCTTTTATGGAAACTATGTTTGAATAGTGAATTCACAGTTAGGCCCCACAGGGACAATTTCACAGAAATGAGCAATTCAGATTCAACATGGCTCAAGAACATTTACAGGTGAGAAAGCTATTTATCATTCAGGTCTTCTTCTTGGGAGGGAGAGCAGCTAATTAAGATGGTTATGGTCAATTTGCTTTCAGTTCAGTTAACTCCAATTTGTGACTCAAAACCCAAATCCCAAAACAAAACATTATTTCCTTTGGCTTCATTTTATTTTAATAAAAATGCTTTTCCTTATTCAGTTGAATTGAAAGTGAACTAATCGCAATTTTGATCATGAAATAGCATCTTTCCATAGAATTAATTGGGAAACCACACAGTCATTTCTCTAATTTGCCAAGTGGAAAGAGAAAATGGTGTCTTTCATTGGCATCATGTGTTTAGAGAGCAGCTGTAAAAAGAGCCATGGCCAGATAGAGTGTTTTTTTTTTTTTTTAATGTATGTTATTGTGAATGTTAAGGGGACTATGTGCAGGAACCAACATTAGAACTCCCACTTGGAAGTTCAATCCTGCTTTCCATTTTGCACATGTGACGCGACTACTAGAGGTGCTGGCGCTTTTTTCTGTGTCAAAATAACAGTAATTCAAACTGATCTCCTTCAGTCACTTCCACTGTGCGGTTGTGAGTTTCTCATTTCTCTCGGACCACAGCTGTGGGGCTGACAGGATAGTATCAGAATGCAAATGAAAATCAGGATAACTCACTTCTCTTGTGACTAACACTGAAACCATATATTCATGTCCAATTACTTGCTGCCAGCCCTGTTGCTCGATAACATCGAAGCAGTGGGAATACTACCCGGAGAACTTTTCTGCCATTTCTCATCCACGCAAATCTAAGGACAACCTGAGGGTGGTAGTTTTTTGTTTTTTTTGTTTGTTTTTGGTAATTCATCTTCAATCTTATATCTACAGCGACGTTAACAAAATTAACGAGTGATTCTTTGATCTGTAACTGAGATATTACAACAGACTGAAATAGTAATTCGTTACACAATAAATCACCTTACTGTAACGTTTTACTAGCACGCGCCACCACCCTACACTGGTAAATCCATAATTCATCAATTGTCCTGCTCGTATTTTGTGAACATCTTTGCGTGCTCTCTCTCTCTCTCTCTCTATCTCTCTCTATCTATCTCTTCGACTTTCTTTTGAATTTTGATGCCTGGGCAGGACAGCGAGCTTTTTTAAATGGGTGTTGGATGCGGTGTCCATTCGCTTGGCACCTGTTGCCTTGTTATTTCCAGTATCTGTCTGCTGAGGATTTAACGACGGCACCGTCCACCTCACATCAGGACCATGTCGGAAGATCAAACTGAATTTAACTCCAGTGGATTCTATTTGGACAGTGACTCAACCAGAGTGCAGAGCAACTTCGTGTTTACGGGACCTATATTTGTCATTTTGGTGGTGATGATGGTGACTTTGGTTGTTGTGATAGTTTTGGGCAACGCGCTGGTCATTTTAGCCTTCAAAGTGGACAAGAGTTTGAGAAGACAATGCAATTACTACTTCTTGAATTTGGCAATATCGGATTTTCTTGTCGGTAAGTCTAACCGCTCTTTCTGTTTTCTGTTATTCTCTCTTGTACTTACTCTCATACTATAATGTTATGATGCGTTATCATGTGATACCTATACTGATATTGAGCTGTGGCTAAACGAGGTAAAGTTAGGAAGGCCCTTTTCTGCCTTCTATTTCTTTCAAGTCATCTGACTAGTTTACAGTTTGCTTCTGCAATTGAGTTCAATAAACCATTGATTTTTTTCAGTTGTGTTACTGTAATAATATTGACAGATTACATTGCTTCATACAATTAGGGTTTTTGCAGTGCCAGTGCTTGATATTTTTTTGCATCATCTATATCTGTTATTTATCTGTTTTTCTCTTCCTTCCTTCCTTTAAGATTCAGTAAGGTAGATATGGAATTTGTGAATGCACATCCAAGTGTAAATGCACTGGTACCATAACCCTTTACCATAACTGGTTCCCTAGGGGCGTTCTGCATCCCAGTCTACATCCCCTACATCCTTACAGGCAGGTGGACGCTGGGCCGAGGACTGTGTAAGCTGTGGCTGGTCATGGACTACCTGCTCTGTTCTGCGTCTGTCTTCAACATCGTCCTCATCAGCTACGACCGCTTCCTCTCTGTCACCAGAGCGGTGAGTGTAACATCCTTCATTGCTCATCTGGATTGCATGAAGCCATCAAAGTGAATTAGGGCTGTGACATATCATATTTGTAGGGGGGGGGGGGGTGAAACTCCATTATTGTCAAATGAAAGTAGACTAGACTTAGAGACTTAGATATTCTCCCTTATCATTTTCCACCTAGACACCTAAAATAACATTTTGGTTTCGTTTGATTGCTAGATTTCAAAGGTGAAGAGGTTTAAGAGCCTTTTTCCCTCGCAGTCATACCACCGGTTAACGCTTGTAGGCTGTTACTTTGTTTTTGAGGGGTGAATCTCCCAGGTCATTGTTAGGGGCAGTGCCACCTCATTGTCCCAAATGTGCCCATCTGCAGAGGTTAATCATTCCTGACCCATTCAGGCCCAGCGCCACCTCTAATTATAGCCCTCCCCCATGATCAAGACAGACAAGTCACATTTAAACTTCAGACAGACTGGGCCTGGTGCTGGTTTCCTAGCTGCTGTGAAGACTTTGATATCCTTTCTACTTGTAAATACAAATGCAAATCCAGATATAACAGAAAACATCAAAGGGTAATTAATAATGTAGAACAATTGGTGACTAAATGACACATTTTACTGTTATTACCTTAAATTTCACTCTTAATTACCATTTCAGCTGAATCAAACAATCCCAACAATAGGCCTAAAGCATGTTAATCATATGTAAACCATGCAACATTGGTGTACTGATAAAAATACAAATACAATTTGTTCAGCATCTATGAGTTTTCTCATTTCTGCACGCCCTGGCACGTCTAGTACTTATCATAACCTCTGCAGCTGCTCGCCCCATTTAACCTTTTGTTGGTGTTTGTTTGTGCAAAAGCCAGGTGACTGTGTCCTATATATGGGTGTGTTAACTCGGAGGTGGGATGAGGTCCGGCATAGTAGACAAAGAGAGTGTTCTGTTTTCTTTCACAAGCAAACACTTAACATCAGAGCAATGAATACAAATAACACCAGAGAGAGAGAGAGAGCCTCTTCTTTAATTAGCTAGCTTTGATCATAGAGATCCTCCTCTGTGCCGTGGTCCCTCCAACCTGGAGAGATCAATCATAGCAGAAACAGGCCACCAGCAGCCAAGTAGCTTTTTCCTAAAAGCATTTCTCTCTGAACATTGAAAAATAAGTCACAGGCCACAGTCAGAGCACGAACCTCATCTTTGAAAGGAAAAGATTGCGTGTCACATTAAGGGCACATATTTGACAGTAAGATGAGACGGT
Organism: Hoplostethus mediterraneus; assembly: GCA_034670385.1. Classification (NCBI taxonomy): domain Eukaryota; kingdom Metazoa; phylum Chordata; class Actinopteri; order Trachichthyiformes; family Trachichthyidae; genus Hoplostethus; species Hoplostethus mediterraneus. The sequence continues at coordinate 2,058,819 of JAXDDW010000029.1, read as the reverse complement.
CAGCACATTAACAATGCTAACTGCATACTATTAGGAAGACAGGTTCAGATAATTACATATATGAGTTTTGATCTTCGGGAAATGAGCAGACTCAACCCAGAGGCTCTCTTATATACATTCACACAGATACTTCATACATGGCCAACTCACATTTACCAGGAGGAACAGAAGAAACACTTGAAGAATTACTGTATGTATGGAGAAAGAAATATATCAATTCAGATTGGATTCATAAGGACAACTGATGCTTCTCTAGCCGCATGGTAATTTAAGTTGGGGCAGGGATTTTACCACTTAACCTAACATCAACAATACATTATGTGATGGCTGAGCAAGCCTGAAGTAGCAGATAAACTGTTTTTCATCTGTGGGGAAGTACTGCAGATTCATCTGTAGTCATACAGAACAGAAGTATATTCAGAAGTGCTGGCGAGGAGTGTGCTATGCTGCCTGCTGGACAATGGTGTGGACAGGAACATAGGATGCCATGTTACTGGAAAGTGGTCATGAGTGGTACATCATTGAATTCATGTTCAATAGCACACTTAACTGCACTTTAGCACCCTGATGAGGCTGTCAGAGACACTTTGGGTTCATCTTTCCATGAAGATCTTTTGAGAGTTCACAAACTGATTTATTTAAGTGTAGATAGAAGAATATTGCACATCTTAAAAGGATTTAGAATACTACTAAACTAAGTACTATTGCTCCCCTCTAACACAAAGGTCAGATTATAGGGTCAAATACAGCAGTGCCCTCGAACTGGTAGGGATTCAATGTCTTGCTCAAGGGCACTTCAGTGTTGACATGAAATCAGGTCCTCTGGTTGAAGGGTGGTCTCCATACTCACTACACCACCCTGCCTCCCTACCCTGCATCCTCCACTGTGCCGCCCTGCTTCGATTAACGTATTGAGATTCCAATATTGGTATCAAAGAACATTGTCTACCTTGTCGTGGCTGAAGATAGACCACCTAAGCTGAACAATTATTTTTTGCTGTCTAAACATTTAGATAACCCAACATTGGTAGAATGCAGCTTTTACATCTAAAATTGGGAGACCCCCCACAGACACCATGATTTGTATCTTTACTGCAGATAAGTTACCGTGCCAGACAGACCATGACCCATCAAGCCATCATGAAGATGATTGCTGTCTGGGTGCTAGCCTTTGTCCTCTATGGCCCAGCCATCATATTCTGGGAGCTGGCGGTGGGCAGGAGCCGCGTACCCAAGGATGAGTGCTTTGCAGAGTTCTATTACACTTGGTATTTCCTGCTGAGTGCCTCCATGCTGGAGTTCTTCTCTCCTTTCATCTCTGTGGCATTCTTCAATCTCAGCATTTACCTCAGCATCCGCAGGAGGAGGCTTCACAGCAGGGAGGCCCAACCTCATCTCCAACTCAACGAACCAGCCTCTGGCCAAGGGGAAGGCATCCCCTTCTCCCACAACTGGGGGGTGGGGATGAAACTGGCTGCAAGAGGCTCCATCCATTCTCAGACCTCCTCTCCCTATCTGGGCAAACTGGATCCCTCCACCAACAGGGTTGCCCATTCTAGCCGTCTGTCCAGGGATAAGAAAATCGCCAAGTCCCTGGCCATCATAGTGTGTGTGTTTGCCATCTGCTGGGCGCCGTACACCCTGCTGATGATCATCCGTGCTGCCTGCAGAGGGCGGTGCATCCAGCACCACTGGTACGAGGTCACCTTCTGGCTCCTGTGGCTCAACTCAGCTATTAACCCCTTCTTGTATCCCCTTTGCCACAGTAGTTTCCGCAGGGCCTTTTGCAGGATTCTGTGCCCCAAGCGTCATACCACTCAACCCTCAGCTGACCTTCATGCTGGCCAGTGACAAGCTGGTGACCATGGATGGCGATAGACAATTCACAAAGACTATGGACTGCACTGTTCATAATCCAATTCATAAGGTCCACAGTTTCATCTGTGCACATGACTGTGTCATATTGACCATAACTAGTAGTTCTCAATTGTGCATTTGAATGTTTGAACGTAATAAGGTGGTACTGTATAAAGCACTTCAAATCCTATCACTTCATTTTATAATAACCAGAAACGATAGTAATAAATCCTGGCCAAAAATCATGATAATCTCCACTAAATAACATATATCAGTATTGTAGAATTTTATTACAATTGGACTTTCACAGATATAATCTAGGTCACATACTGTCACAACTGGACAAGTTTACCAGAACTGTGCCAGGTGTCTGGTGGGAGAATAAAGGTCAGAGAAACATCTCTTCAGGCCTATGGATAAATACCATGCAGACATGGTAATAATTATGCCTGTCAGGAAGGGTATATCTGTAGAAACAAATTTTACTTCAAGATATATCATTTTGCTTGACTAAATTCTATACACTTAGGCCCATCTAGCACACTATCAGTCAGCTATATGGTATATGTACTAGAGAAAGTCAGACATAACCAGAATTCATATTTGGCTCTATTAAGTGGCATGCAGGCTTCATGGCCATCAATTGGTCATGTTGTGGTAGTGTTTTATGTTGAGCAGCTTGTATGTTGTTTGGCATGTTCTTTGTTCACTGACATGGTTTTACAGCGACAGTAAAACAGATCACTATCACCCTCTGCTGTCGGAAAATTCTGCCGTTTGATGTTGTATGTATTTGAAAGCACGGTGACAACAAACACACGTAGGCCATCAGGCATATATGTAAACTACTGAAATATGTTATCAAAGCCCAAAATAGAAGTTTTTTATTTTTGAGCACATTAATTGTGGGTGTACACATACACAGATTACCGAGGCATTGAATTTCTTGACACATGAAATAAGCTTTCTGGAATTTCTCCATTACATTGTAACAATTAATAACTGTTTTTTACTGTAATCCTGACAAGCACTGCAAATAAAGAAGCCTTCATTTTTACGTATACAACTCACAGTAAACTGTTACTATCAATCAATTTGCAAATAAATGTCTCCAAACCAATATACTGACTTTATTTTGTTTTTTTTGTTTTGGATTTGTGTTTTAGAGACACAAAATGTCATTGGCTTTATCTAAGACAGTAGTAACCTGTTGACAAACAATGCCAAAATATAGTTGTGATCAATCACGTGTATGCATGTTTACCTGCCACTAGATGTCACCATTCACCTTTATAGCTTTCTTTGTGGACAGTGCTCGAGCATTAAGCTATAAAGCAACACAGGATGAAGTCACTCCTCAAAATTGGCCTTGGTGTACATTAAATGTTACCTGTGTTGTTTGTGTTGGTATTATCAATCACATTCAAGGTGTGTATTGCACCAAGACCCTGACTGATTTGAGTGTAATGGAAGAAATGTAGCCTAATCATCGGCAGGTCTCGCTATTGGACTCTGCTTTCTGTAAATGTACTCACAGTGCTTCCTTTCACTTCCACAAAACGCTGTTTGAGTTTCATTGTCATAAAAACTTGAACATCTATGTACTATATTTTAGCCAATGTTATTGGCTAAAGCATTGGCTAATGTTATTGGCAAGTGTCTTATACTCTGTAACTACCTGTGAAACTGAAATATTAGTCTAGTGGCCTACAAGTTGTTTTCTTTGCTCAGAAGTATGATTTTAGATATGATTTTTTAAAAACGTACAATGATTGTGCTCTTTGTAGGTGGATGGAATTTAACAATTTCAGAAAATAGATGGATCTCTGTAACTGGCTGAGGATGTGTATGCACAGTAAAAAAATAAAATCATAAAATGTAATTCCCATCTCCATTGTAAATGGAACAATGTTCCCTGAAGTTATTGTTTACCTGATGTCTAATTGGGTCACTGATTTGAAAAACACTTCTGGGTCAAGTGGCACTCATCTTTTTTGTTTGATGTGCAGTGGAAATACTGAGGGTGCAACACCGTCTTCATATTGTTCCACAGTCTAGATGGGTTTGTTTTGATAGAATAAATGAGTTCTTTCCCAATGTAGACTTATTAGACCCGTAATTACGCCATTATGTTAGATAGTGAGGTTACATTTGCAGGTGCCTGGGGTCCCACAGGAGACTTGCATTGCTCAAATTGTTGCCGCTGCCCGTGTGCACATCTGGGCCCCTGGTCAGGTGCTGGGAATAAGGGCACAGCTGCAGGGAACAGGCCTCTGCTCCCTCCTCACTCCCTCTCCCCCCGTGGCTTGGTGGGGGGACAGAAGCACACTTCTGACCAGAGGGATGCAGGCACATTTCCCTTGGGAGGGCAGAACTGCATCTATCAGCAGAATGGCAAGCCTGGGTTTTCTCCCTGTGTATCTAAATGCAACAGCAAGGGCCATCTCACCGTAAGGAATGCCTGCACCGTGTGCAGTTATATTAGGAGGAGTACTGCTATTGATTTTGTTGATAGATTGAAATGTCATGGCATGTATACCAAGCTGACTGGCTGTTGAATGTATTGGGAATCATGCCAGCTTAAATTGGCCTAGGAGGGGTAGCACTATGAAAAATATAGATGAAATACAAGTGACACCGTAATAATCTATGTATGTATGCATGTATGAGTGTATGAGTGTATGTGTGTATGTGTGTATGTGTGCGTGTGTGTGCATTTTTAAAACTATTCAGTATGTGTATGTGAATGTGTTTATGGGGGGTTTGGATGTCTGTGACCCCAAGCAATATGTCTGAAACCTGTGACCCCAAATGGAGTGCACCTGTGCCCCTTAAGTTTATAGAGCCCATTAACAGAGGCTCAACCAGTGATCAGAGGGGGGTGGGGTTGGTTGGTTGGTTCCCATGAGAATCTCTCAATAGTTAAACTTGTAGAGGTTTCCCTTCAGCAGTCCGTTACAATGACTTAATGCTTAAATCTTGTGTTTTCAAATTCCAACGGATAACACCTCCGGTCCACACAAGAAAAACGCTTGATAACACTAATGGAATGCAGCCATTGTTGGCACCCGGTGGAACACAACAGACGTAGACATTTCCACACGCCAGGACAAGGCAAAGACCAACACACTACACCCATCTGCGGTTACAAGTCAAAAGTGTGTCCTGTGTTGCGGTATCACTTAGTGCGCATTTTCCTCCGCCTAGGCTGTTCACTTTCTCAGCCAACTAAATGTAAACCACAGTTAATATTTCATGAGGGACATATTCAAAAAGAAAAAAACAGACTATTTCTGCTTGATTTTTGCCTTTTCTGTTCTTCCGTTTTCCCTGTGCTTTTTCCTGCAGTGTACTTCCTGACTGGAGATTAAATAATTCCATTGGAATCCTCTTAGGATGGGTTCCCAGCACTTGGCAATTAAACAATTACATTTAATCAGCATGGGGCGACGCTTCAAGTCACCCTCATTTCAGACGTTGATTAAAAGCAATTCTGCAGTGGTTATTGCTGTCGACTTTAGAAACTGTGGTTCACTAAGGTTTACTGCATCTGTGGGGTCAGGTTGGATAGCGTTATGGCAGGTTCACTGGTGGTCGAGGGCTGTATCTGCCTCTGGTGGGTAGAGCAGTAATGACAGAACTCATGGTAGACCTTATATTGTCCCTAAAGTCAGAGCTAGTTAGATTACTCAGAGACATTTTGACCCTACAGCAAAGAAGACTCAATGAACAATGGAAAGGAGAGGGGCATTAAGTTATGCATGTGGGAGCCCACATGCCGTGTATGTATTGTGTATGCGTGTGTATATGTGCGCGTGCATGTAGTGCGCACGTGCACGCAGTCCAAACGTGGATCCGGCTTGAATGAAATGCACCTTGACATATACAATTTCATCATGCTAGGCAATAACATCTCCCTGCATAATGGAAAAACAGGCTAAGAGAGGGGAGAGGGGGGAGGTGTCTTTTGCGTGAACCGTGTTTGACATTATGCTCGAGTGAATGAGCGCTACGTGGCGTAGCGCTAGCACGGTCCACTGTCTCCCCTCTGCAACACAGTTGAGTTGTGATGGAGACCGGGCCTCCTCTAGTGAAACCCAGGTGCCCCTGTTTCATAAGGCACCCCACTGGCTCTCCAGCCCTCTTAATTAGCAGCTTCCGTCAGCTGGCACCCAGGCCTTCAAGCACTAGTCTCCGGCCTTTGTTGTTGAAGGAATCCAGTTCACTCCAGATCATAAGCTTTTTTCTAATAGATGGACACACGGACTGGCTGAGTAAGCGGCGTCTAGTTTTTTTTTTTTTTTTGTGTGCAAATCCATGAATCATGACGTGTGAATTTCCTGGCATCTAGATCTGATGCAGACTGGGAGGAGGAGAAAATAGGATGCGCTTGTCAGTATATGTTCCTTAGCATTAATAAAGATGGGCAAGTACAGAGAATGGGCCACGAGGCTCAGAGAGGAGACTCAGCTGTACACACGCTGTAACAAGACATTGATGATTTTTATATGATAAAGTCAAATATAGATAAAAGGCTTCACCAGGCCTGGATATGTAGCCTTTTTCTTGGTGCCGTATCGTACAGTAGCAGCGCCGTAACAATAGTCTCTTCTAATGACATTCCCCTAGTAACTTCTTGCCGCTACGAGTCTCAGGGGGAAATGCTACAAAAAGTGATAATTACATGAAATATACATAGAGAATAAAGGGAGCATGTTTACATAACCAGGCCCATAAATATCTGACTGAGAAGACATTGTTCTCCGACTCCTTTTAAGCTGATCTCCCAGGGATGCCATTTTAATGACATGATGGTTTAAAGAGATGCTGCTCCATCTCGTTCCATATTTAATTAACTTTTGCTTTTCTGACGCAGAGGAAAAAACAGAATAAAGAAAGCGTGATAGAGACAAACACACGATAGCGAATAGACAATAACAAATAGCTGGGAGAACAGAGAGGGGAGGCAGTGGGAACATGAGCCGAGACCTTGTCACGCTTTTGTGAGCTGTTTACAAGAGATGCAAAGGAGAGGAGGGGTGGTGGTGGTGGGAGAGAGAGAGAGAGAGAGAGAGAGAAAGACTGACACGGGTGAGAGAGAATGATAGTGAGAGATGAGAGAGATGGAGAAAGAGTGAATGAGAATCCCAGAATATAAAGATTGAGGAATTAAATTAAGAACAGGAATGGAAGAAGAGAGGGATAGAGAGATGGTGTGAGAGAGAGAGAGAGAGAGAGAATAGTGGGGGAATGAGGCCCTTGTTCTCCTGTGGGACTCCATTATGGAGCATTTCCTAGTTCATCACCAATAAGCAAAAGAGAGGAAAACAAATGACAAATTGGCATTGTGAGGCAATGTGTTTAACTCATCCCAGGCCCAAAAAAGAAAAAATAAACAGAAATAAAAATAAAAACTCCTATTGTGCTGTAGTTTGGCCCATTTCCCCCCCCAAAGTACGCAGGCACACTAGTGCTCTGTGTGCATTTCATTGCAAATATTAAAACAGATGGCAGATGTCGGTGGGCAAATATTTAATAATATTTTTTGTATAGCAGATTCTTGCTTATGGAGAAACATGCCTAAAGAAAAAAAATACACCAAAATAGTATAAAATGAGTGTTAGGGTTTCTACACAGATGTAGCAAACAGCCCAAGTAGAACGGAGAGCACTGAGACGTGAACTGGTCACAAGCAACTCAAATCAGGGCCATATTTAGGCAACGGTGATGCTTGGGCACTTAAATGCAGGAGCTGCACCCAGACTTCAGCATAGCCTACTGGGCAGTGGATTTTCCATTTTTACAGTTTGCTGTATATTTGCTGCATTATTGATACTCTCACCCCCTTTCTCTGTTTCTGTCAGACTTCTTCCCTTGTCCTCTACCTCATCACATTGGCTAGAGCCTGGAGAGTTGCAGTGGGTCTGACCCCACATGGTCTATATTTTATTGCTTGGTGTTTAATTCATTTTTGAAAATACAAAAAAAAAAAAAAATCTAGTGCCTTCTCTATTTCAAGTGTCTGTCTTGGTGGGGCAGAGTGAGATGACTGGAGGGGGATACTCACCTTCAGCTCTCCCAGTTCAGGAGGCAGGGGGGATCATTAGCCATCAGGGCCGCGGGAGGGGCTACAGAGAAGAAGAGCACTTGCCCTCACACGGCCTCTGAGTGGGGGTGCTGGAGAGCCAAGTAAAGAAATCAACAGCTTCATTATGACAGACACAATAACGGGGTAGTTGAAAAGGGTATACGTTTGCCGTCTTTCCTGTTAACAAGTGAAGGAAGTGTTTAGATGTAGGGGAACAGTGCTACTATCAAAGAACTATTAAAGAGGAGATTAAATTACATGTTGGTAGTTGGTAGTTTGTCGTGTAGGATGAGGCCATGAGAGTATTTTAAGAAACCTGAAGGTGATATTCACAGCTCCGTTTTCTTTTCTCCAATTATCACCTGAGAGCTTTCGTTGCCATCCACACATTTACAGTCCGCAAATCTGATTTAAAGTCACGTTAAAATAACACTTGACTCCGAAGGAAGACTACGCATGACAGCTTTCACAACTGTTTTTTTCGATCGTCCCAAAGTGACAGTCTTGTGTAATTGTCGTTTTTTTTTTTTGCCCCTGCAGGTGTATATTTATTAAATGTTGTCATTAACTGTGTTTAGAAATACGTAAATGATGAGGGGTCGGATCGCACAGGACATGAACAAAAGAAAACGGCGAAAGGCCCTTTTTTTGCTCGAACCCAGAAGCACTGAGTCAGGGCTGCATATAGCGAGGTTGAGGCGTCCATTTTGCTGACACAGTTTTGAAGTGAAAAGATGGCTCTCTGGATGTGGAGTGCCGGTGTGATGAGAGATTGGGTTACCCCAGACAATCCCAGCGGATCTCCCCGGCCAAATGGATCTGGATCTCACGCTTGGGCGCACATATTGAATGCCATAAGAGGTCTCTGAGGTCTCCTTCGGTGGGAGGGGAAATGCTCGGCCTAACAATGTGGAGTTTTCAACCAAACCAAATTTTCCACCAAAAGAAGGAACGGCAGCAAGGACACGGGAACACAAGGGACGAAGGGACTGAAAGCGTACTTATATGTGTGCCTGTGATGGGCAAACTCGATGAATTGGCACATTTTCAGCACGCTGGAAAGCCACACACTGTACAGGGTCAGTAGGCTGTCATAATTCTTAATAAAATCCCTGCCTTAACACAGATTTTACTCCTACTCTGGGTATTAAGCTGCCAAATGAAGAACCAGAATACTACCCCGCACACACCTAATGTCCTGAACCAGAACAATGGCGTTGTAGCTTCTCCTGAACATCTGGCTGGACTGCCCGGTGTCACCGAGCAACCGGGCCAGGCTCTTACTAGCATCGAGTGCCACTTGCATTGAGGTAATGTTCGGGTGACGGCACCGCAGAGGATCAGCCGGGCTAAGTTATCTCTGAACAAGCCATCCATTCTGCTGCTTTCTGATGGAGAATACTTGGGGGCTGTGTAATTATATTGCTTTAAATGAACCCCTGAGAGCTCCCCTGCCAAAGCGCTGCACAAAGTCTCACACTTGGGCGAGTGTCAGAAACACAACACTTGTGTATGCACTCGCTATGTGTGTAGTTCTCTCTCTGTGTGTGTGTGTGTGTGTGTGTGTGTTTTTTTGCTGCTTAGGCTGGCGGCAAAAGGGAGGCCGCAGTGGTTCTGATACGCCTCACAAGTGAATTTAATTAAATCATAAATATGAGCTGGAGGCCGCCACCCAATTTAATGTAATGGATGATGTGGGCCAGTCCATCTCTGGCAAAGCAAAGTTCTGGACCCGTTCAAATGCCCTTGAAGCTTATTAAAAGTGCCTGGCACAGGGAGATGCTAGCAAAGTTGTTTAATGGATGCCCAGCTTGCATTCGGTATGACAGTTAATGTTGGGCCGTACCATCTCTGAATTTGGACGAGGGATTCCATCTTCATTGTGGAAGACCGTCACTATGAGGGGGCCGGTGCATTTCTCATCCGACACGCATTACAGTAACTTAATCAAATCTAATAGATAAATGACAGCGTACACATCTGATCAATGTTACACTTGATATAGGGACATCTAAGACAAGCGTCACAAATCCAAATGATGCAGGCTCATAATAAAGTATGTGATAATACTTGATCTAGGACTCTGTATCTGTTAGTATACACCAGGAATAACTGCAGTTTTCTTGTAATTGATTTAACCATGTATAGAAAAATATAGGTTTATATTTGTTTATTAGTATTCATATAATACAAATATAATACAAATGATTGTTTTACCATAATATTTGTTATTCATGGTATAACCTAGTTCTCATTAGATTGATTCACTGTGCTGCATACAAGATGCAGTATTGAGTCTTTTCAAAACAAAACTAAAAGCTTAAATATGTGTTATGCTATGTGAGTGTCACCACTGATGAATCATTCGCTGAGACAGACAGATGTTGTTGCCTGGGTTTTGTCCCACTCGGCAAAGGCAGAAGAATCTTTCCCTTGGTCCCCTGGAGTGCTGGAGGCTCCCTAAATAGACCTAGCACAAGGGTGTGTAGAATGGGACCGCACAGGGTGATGGGTAATGGAGTCATTAATAACACAGACCTCCCTTAAGATGCTCAGATGTTCGTTAGTGAGAGTCACAAGGGAGTGAGAAAAAATAGGATGCAATTTGATACAATGAAGAAAAAAAAGCAAAGTAAGCTTTTGATGATAATCATGTTTATGCTGTCCCGGGTTTTATCTGATGGGTTAATCTCATTCTCTCTCTCTCTCTCACACACACACACACACACACACACACACACACACACACACACACACACACACACACACATTATCTGTCAGACAGAAAATGAAGGGTCATTGAAGCCATTTGCTCATACAGTTTTTAATATTTCCATCACATGTGCAACACAAAAAAACGAGGTCTGCCAAATACAGAACTCCATATTTGTACAATACATTTTAATAACATCAGAGATAACTGTCCTTTTGCTGCAGGAGATGGTGGTTTCCTGTAAACTGAGTACGAACAATTCTCAATCAAAATGTCAAAACATTAAAGTTTCATACAAAAGTGCATCTCAGGTTCAATGAATGCAAAACATTTACATGACAGAATGATTTAAAGTTTTGTATGATGCCACAATGGCTTCCAGCTTGAGCAGAGCAATGGGACACCGCAGGAAAAAAAACAAGAGGAGTTACTTGGGCACTCTCCAGGAGAGCCAGGGACTGAGTTTTATAACTGTATCCCCGAGAGACCGAATCCATGTTCAGTCTTCATGACCCCAAATCCAAATGGATTCACTCCCCATTTAAAAAAAATAAAATATATAAAGAGATAACAAAACAGAAAAAAAAAACAATTCCAGTAATCTCCAGGCTTGAACGAGCAGTAAACATTAACAACAGAAATGTACAGGTTGAGTCAGTGGGCTGGAGATTTCCCCCATGCTCTGAGAGCCACGCGGGAGCTTCACGCCTCTGTTCACGAGCCAACCAGAGGAGCTAGCCTTTTCCAAATCTGTGTCACTGCGTTTGCATATATCAGAATCCTGTCCTGTTTTTCTGTTATCTGTGTTGTTGTTTTTTTTTTTTTTCCTTCTCCTCTCATCTGAACTCCAAGCGCAGGCAGCGCAGATTAGCCGCACCGCCGTCCTCAGCTGGTCCTCTGGCAGCCGTGCTACGATGGACACAGTCATGATCTCAGCCTGGGCTGGTGAATCAAGCTCTCTACCCCCGTAATGATTGACCAGGTCGGGACACAGAGTGACATACTGCACAGTAGGATTGGCGCTGATGAAAAGAGTCCTCCTGACAACACTTGCCGGTTCCTACAGCTTCCTACACCCTCAATGGCACCCTGTTTCTCCTTCACGCAACTGAGTTCAATCTGGTCTGATTGACAATGGCATTGATCTTTTTTTTTTTTCCGTCTCTTTTTTTGGACAAACATTTGAACTGTACATTGGCAAATACTGTATAAGATTGCAATATAGCTGTAGTTAAGCAACACATGAAGAATTCTATGTACAAACAAGTTGGCTTTTTCTTTATCTTGAAATTATGGTTAGTAAAGAACCGAGAGGTTTTTTTTCTGTTCTCTTTTCCCCCTCTTCTTTCTTTCATTTTGTTTTCTTTTTTCTTGTTGTGGCGTGGTTCCTTGTGGTGTAACTGAATCAAAAGTTCAGTGCAAGAGAGTCAGCGGGAAACTGCACTGACGGTAATTGGCGGTCAGACATTATTCTCTGCGCCATGTGATCCTTGTTCGTGGCCACGGCGCTGATCTTTGCCATGTTAGCTGCTGTGCTGAGTCAACGTGTGGTTCTGTAAGGGCACAAAAAGAAACAGGGGAAACATTATGATCAGATGACATCTTTCATTTCTCCTTTTCCTTTTATACCAGGGACAAAGGGACAATGGACTGTAAATACGGCATTACTCCAGCGTTTAACACCAAGAGCCCAAACATTTATTTTTATAAGAATGACGGGCACTGTCTTTTGACATCTGAGCTGTCCTTTCTCCGTTCCTTAGTTAAGTGATTCCCAGACTTAATATGGGGTTTGCATTATCTAAATCCAAGTAACCTGCACAGGAGTCAAATCTTCGTGTGGATCAATAGCGGTTCGCTTTGGGATTTAACACAGTTAAATCCTGGCCTGACACAAAGACATGTGACCACTGACAACTAACATCCCAATCCTCTGGAATACTACCGCATGATCAATGGCTGTGGCCATGGAAACTAATCCATTACAAGGTAATACGCCAGATGGAATATGATCAGACTCGGAGCCTTATTTATCCAATGCTCACATGTATTGCGTGTGCTGCTGCAAATGCGACTTGCACAGAAGAAAGAGAGCCAGAGGAAAAATATTTGATGCTTGTGGTATGAACGAGAACTTTGAAACGATAATAAAATGGTGCACAAGTCAAACACGATCACCGGATTACAAAAAGACAGTATCACTCTGTTTTTACTGTGTCTCCCAAACTTATGCAGGCACACACACACACACAGACCGGTGAGAGTGGTTGTAGCGGGGCAGCTGTGCCAGGTTCTTTAAAGGGAGTGTGGACCAGGGGGTGTGTAACTGGTGTCCCTGGTGGGCTGAATCCAGGTCATCTTTTGAAGTGACTGCTAATCCCTTTAATGCAAACTACATGCCCCACTTGCTGCGCTCTGTTTAAAACACGGCCTTGGACTCTGTAAACTGGCATGGACTAGACACACCTGTCACAGACTCATCAGCACGCATGCACGCACACACACACACACACACACACACATACACAAACAAACAACAAATACATTTCAGCCTGCACGTACAATTCAGGTTTACATGTACGCAAACTGACATTCTGCTTGCCGTTTAACTCCTTTTTTGAAGAAACAAACCCTCTGCAAGGATTTCCGCAACCTTAGTGGGATAGACTGTATGAAGGTGAGTTTACCAAAGCAGTCACCTTCAGTCCTATTGGCACAGAATCCCTTGGGCAGCGCTAGGAGACGACTATTAGCCCCCCTTGCACTCCCTCCCTCCCTCTTTACCCTTTCGGGTGCCTCCATATAAAGCGTTTAAACACCTCGACAGCTTTCCTTTCAGCTAGGGCGATTACTTCCCGACAGGTGGGGTAATAAGCTGTTTGACGGGGGGCAGGAGTGCGACCCCTGTAAGGGTTCGCTCGGCTCGCCTGGGCCCTGCTCTCCCTTTTTTAAAGAGGCGGCCCTGGACCGCTCCTCTGCTTCCCTCTCTCCTCTCTTGCTGAAATAAAGCTCCTTTAAGTGAGTCTGGGAGGAGACTCCCCATGGGACACCCCCCCCCCCCCCTTCCCTCTCTCTCCCCCCTCCCCTCCTCACACTCCACCAACCCCCTACCCCCCGGTGAAGACATCCATGGCGTTGCTGAGAAGGGACAGGAGCACGGCAACCTTATTAATGAATGCGGCCCATTACCCGTCAGCCTGGCTCCTCGGCGACTCCCAGAAGCCCCTGCAGTACGTGACTTCAAATGGCAGGATATTGACACGGAGAGAGCAAAGCGGCTGGGACTGAGTGTGTGTGCGCCTCTGTGTGTGTGTGTGTGTAAGAGAGAGAGAAACAGAGAGAGAGAGAGAGAAAATGTGTGTTCAACTGTGTGCGCATGCCTTTGTGTGAGTGTGTCTGTGTGTCTAGGTGTGTGTGTGTGTGTGTGTGTGTGTGTGGACCCCAAAGGAACGTAGCTCCTTGGATATAATGTAGGGCTCGTAACAGCTATTAGAGGGGAAAATAACCCCTCTGGGGAATGGCTCCCCCCTCTGCACGTCCCAGCTCTGTCTGACACACACTGCATTCTACCTTTTCCTTAAACATGCCAGGAGTTTTCTCACTGAGGGCTTTCTCAAGGACGGTGTTAAACGACTTCAGTGGCAGTGGCAGCCATGCAGACTAAAGGGAAATAGAGGAAAAAGAGGTGGGGGGGGTGCGGGGGGGGGAAAGTAAAAAGAAAATGATACCTTTATCTCTGTGGATATTGAACTCTGCAGAGTAGCTATAAACTGCTGTGTATATCAGTATGGAGGGAGGGAGGGAGGGAGGGGAGGGAGAGTAGAAAACTGGATTCACTTTCCAATCTTCATCCTTATCAAGTTCTTCAAGTACCTCTGCACCACTGTCTGCTAGTGCTGATGCAGTTAAAGTGCCTAACCTCAGATATACCCATTGAAGTCAAATATGACATGAGCCTATGTCAAATGAGGACAAGAAGCAAAAAAAAAAAAAAAAACATGAAAAAAAAAACTACTACTAACACGTGAACAACTTTCAAAAACCACAGTTCAATCCCTATGAGAGAAAACGAGTGATTAGCTAACGCCACTGCTGACATCCTTTGTCCACGTCCACCAACCTGCCGATGGAGTCACACACACTTCAATCCTTTAAATTTAAACCTGTTACCTCTCATCTCCCACTCCTCTGCCCCCCCCCCACCACCTGAACCTCTGCCGTTCCCCTTTATCATCCATTTCCTTCCCTTCCATCCAACCCTTAATCTCCCTCTCTATCCTTCCAACCACCTGCTGGCCACACAGGCCTGCTGCAGGGCCCGGTTACCAGCAGCGTTCAGGTAAACCGTAGCAGTCAATTCTCCACTAAATTAAATTTTGCACTGATCAATAACGCGCACCCACTTTCTCCACTTGTGAAAGACCGTGGCTGCGTCGGCTTTTTCGAGCGACCCTCTTCCTCCTCATCCTCCTCTCCCGTTCTCTCGCTGGCTCCGTGCCACGATTAAACCACGACTTTCATCTGATTACATCACCCTACTGCAACGCCCTCAGGGGCGGTGGAAGAGGAGGGAGAACACCCGGCAGGGGTCTTGTGTACCCATGCAAACAGGTGCAACATGTCTTAGGAATTTAACACTGCTGCGGGGAGAGGGTGAGAGAAAAGTGGCGAAGGAGCGGGGGAGAGAGGGGGATAGCGGGTGAGCGCAAGCCGGCTGGGGAGCTGATTTATTAACTAATCATTCTTTATGTCGTTTCCCATTGCTCTGGTCTCCATCGATAGCACCGGGTCTCCAGTGAGGCAACAGAGGTGCATCTCTTGCATCAGCCCCGCAGAGGAAAGGCCAGTGGACGAGCAGACACACGCACTCACTCTCTCTCTCTCTCTCTCTTTCATCTGATCTCGCTGCGTTAAAAACAATCTTCGCAATGTCCAACATCACGGAGAGCGGATGAGCAGCGTGTTAATGTGTGTGGCGAGGCACGTGTGTCTGCACTCCAACCTGGATCCAGCATGTAACGTTAAACCCAGGGTCTGGCGAGTGCTTAGAAAGCTGATCGAGGGAACAATCATGAGTTGTTGTTTTTTTTAAATTTGTTGTACAATTGTGGAGTTAACAAGCAAAAACTGTAATGTTAAATGCTGTAGCTTGAAATGTTTATTTGACATTTATTTGTAACTATTATAGTAATGTTAGTTGATGCATGAAGTAATGTATCAACTATCTATTAACTAAGGGAAAACCTTGTCATGAACACAATGTAATCAAAGCTTAGTGAAATTACATTTACAATACATGTATTCATGCATTAGCTATAGTTCAACAATAGTTCATGGATTAACTGTAGATAAAGAAAAGATGAATGGATAAAGAAACTATTGGATTCCAAAATTGTAGGAATATTCATTTTTAACCCCTGCAGGCAAAATTCACATTTACTTGATCTATAATCCAAAAATTCAGACAACAATCCAAAAATCTCCTTCAAAGCTCGCTCTGAGGAATATCTTATCACTCTGCTGAGATTCCCTCTCACCGCTCATGGCTGACATAAGTCTGCATAGCTACATTTGGGGCACAGGGAGTATGCACAAAACCACAGAGACCTGTTCATACTCCTAGTCATTACTCAGGAATTTAATTAACGCATCAGAGCACGTCACCAAATGATGCTAAAACAAAGAGCCCGTGGTCCCGCTTCTAGACGGCAGGTTAACTGTAAACACTGCAGCCACTTGGAGTTTTAATCCACTATATGCTAGCGTAATGGTCGAACCCCCAATGATGAGCAATGGGCTGATCCAGTACATTTACCTGATGAATGACCCCATCACTGTTACCACTGTGTTTACATGAAAACGCTGCTGCTAGTGTTCGAGCTAGCGCTGGAGAAGGACAAGAGTGTTGCATTCTGCCCTGATCTTTAATGGTGTGTTGAACTCAGGCCAGTATTGACTCAGTCCTCCCTTTGTGCATTCCCTACTGTTGACCAGTCCACTAGGGGAGTAATCCCTTCCTGCTTTGGCCTCAGGCCAGGCTTACTGCTGGCCAGTTTAGCCAATGAAGAACACAATCAAATAAATAAATAATATAGCAGCTGGCATTTTCCACAGTCAACACTTATCGGGCCATAGGGAGGGTTGACCCCAAACACTGTTGTGCCACAACTGGCCTGGTCTCCTTGGTAACAGACTGCCTTGTTTGAAGTGAGGAGCCCTGGGAGTCGTGGACATATAGTAACAGCACTAGGCCAGGGTGACGTTGACAATAACAATGGATGTCAATGTCCGCTATGTGCATCGTTTTGTGTCTGGTCATACTCATACTGTACGCTTGTAAAAAATATAATAAATCCCTAATACTTGAAATGCTTTGATTAGATGTCTAACTACCCCGACCAGATACTTCTGAGGTGTAACTAGAGATGACGGACCGCCCTTTTTGGGGGCTGGTGCTTTGTAGCTCCAAATGATACTCATTACCCTGTCTAAGTAGACAAGTGAATGGTACTAGAAACACACTATGCAGTGATCCCGCTGTTTGACTGAGGTAGCAAAACAACTGCACAACTGCTGTGTTATTATGGGGCCTCATTAAGTGAGGAGAGAAAGGGAGACAGGGAAGGGAAGAGAGGGAAAGTGAGAGAGAGAGAGAGAGCAAGAGAGAGAGAGAGTAAAAGAGAGAACGGAAAGGGAGAAAGAAAAAAAAGAGAGAAGAAAAAAAAAAAAACACAAGAGAGAGCGATACAAGCTGTATTCTGAGGTGATACCAACACACTGATGCCTTTCCAGCTAAAATGAAGACTATGACTAAAGAACCCAATTAAGGGCTTTCTTAGGGGAGCCATCTTGGGAGGGGGATGGGTCTTCCTGGGACACGAGCCCTGGGCTACATCCTCTAATTAGACAGAGCGAGGGGGGAGGATCTCTGCCTGTCACTGGGAGGGAGATGGGGTCCATGGGGCTCCACATGTCAGTCCCAGAAACAAAACACAATTACTCTCACATTTAACCACTTCAGTCAGGGACAGACTTTGACTAGGGATGCTACAGAGCGCTCCCCCCTCCCGCCCCTTGCAGCGAGATAGCCCACTTCACAAATACCGAGATTTTGAGGACTAAATATTCTCCTGCATTTCCGCACTTCTCTACTTGTGAGCGAGAGAGAAGCCTGTGGTGCTAAATCGAGAAACCAAAATGTACCCTATGTTTTTCCCACTGAATGGAAGAGTGAGTCAGAATATTAGTTTTTAATAGACCCGCAATCGGTGTCATTTAGCATCCTTTCCAAAACTGAAGAGTTAGATTACTCTGGTTAAACAACGTGTTTGAATGTGAAATTCAAGAGGGAATGATTGTTCTAATGCTGTTTATTTTTTTTTAGCCTCCACAGTAAACATCAGCGGTATAATTAGCCACTTGAAAATCAAATCACTGCAGACGGCAAATTAAACCTGCAGTGACTTTCCGGAGAAGCGCTTATGACGCGTATTTATCAAAGTTGTGGAATAAGTCAACTAAGAAAGTAAAGGAAACATGTTTGAGGGAGAGATCCGGTGATGGATTCTAGCACAGTACACCAAGCGCTCTCCTCTTTGTTTGGATTTAACTTTCCCCAGTGGTGCAACAGAGGAAGAAGAAGAAGAAGAGAAAAAAAAAAAAAAGAGCAGCTCAAAGGCTTCTGGGAGTTTTTGTCATGTCTCCCTCCAGACAATGTGTTTGCATGCACACATCAGACCCTGGGAGAGACAGAGACAAAGACAAAATACATACAGCACGCACACAGATGTATACACACAAACACACGTGCACACCCGCACACACACACACACACACACACAGATAGAAAATCCTCCTAGGATCATTAGGTCTGTCATGCTGTCTAGTTCTGATCCACCTGCAAAACTAGAACACCACAATTGTGATACATCGCCAATCATCTGAGGATGTTTATGTCCCGGTTTACAGTGTTTGTACAGTGTTGTACATAATTATAAATAAGCTTAAATATTAATGATGGCGCCTCAAAAAAACGTTGTTGTTTTTTTTTTTTTTTTTAATTCATTGTTCTTTCATTTTGTAGCGCAACTTCTTGAAACGATGACAGTATTCTGAGCACCTGGGGTGACGAAGAAAGAAACAGCTCGTCATTTAAAGGGAAACTTTCAAACTGAGCGTGAGAAGCTGTCATACGTCGCAGATCGAGATATTCAAAGTGAAAGTGGGGTGTTTGAGAGCCGCTTAGGGGCCAAACAAACGTAGAGTCGCTTTGGTGAGACGCGTTTGGGAGATCGGGGCATTCGGGGGCATTTTTGGGGGCATATTTCAAAATTCACCAAAAATAAATAAATAATTGGGGGAATTAGGTGTGCTTCATATCGAAGTGTCTAGGCTAAGATTCCATGAAAAGGACGGTCTAAAATATCTTTGCCAGGTATCAGCCATAGAATCACCTTTCATCTCAAGTATAATAA
The DNA here is from genome assembly GCA_034670385.1 of Hoplostethus mediterraneus. Taxonomy (NCBI): domain Eukaryota; kingdom Metazoa; phylum Chordata; class Actinopteri; order Trachichthyiformes; family Trachichthyidae; genus Hoplostethus; species Hoplostethus mediterraneus. The sequence goes on along the minus strand of JAXDDW010000029.1, from coordinate 2,039,687 downwards.
CATGCATTAAACTAATTTTAACCCGTGACATCTTTACTTATTCTTGCTCTTTGTTGGCCTACCCTCTCCCCGTACCTCACCACCCCTCTCTCTCCGTTCCTGTGTTGGATGGACGTTATGACGCGCGTAGCTGTTTACGCTGACCCGGTGACCACGCCGCCTATAAATATGCTCAATTAAAACGGCAAAATTGGTCACAGCTTGGCAATAATGGCTATCGCACGGGGAGAGAGAGGAGAGTCTCATTTGTGTGGGGAAGTAGAACATGATGCGGGCGTTCTCCTGTCACTTTCAGCACTCATTAAGGCCGGGGAGGCTTCGGATTGTCTTTGAAGGAATCCTTTTAAAAGACACTCCAATTAAGGTACGTGTCCTGCGGGCGTCTGCGGAGAGGGAGAGGAAGAAGTCGTACCGTATACCCCGGTCCTTCCGCGACTCAACGCCGCGACTTACAATCTCGTGTCACGTCCAAGGAAATGATAATGAAATCCGGAGGACGGAGGGAATAAAAGACAGGCCCAGCTTAAGAGGAACAAGGGGGGAATCTCATGCGGGAAAATGTCATCTTCGCTGTTGTGTCACTTCAATCTCGTTGCCTCGTTTTAGGAGGAATCACTGGGATCACTGGGAGAGAAGAGCCTCCAAATCGCACCCGCTCCGGTACGCCGTATCACCGGCGGAGAGATGATGAGCTGAACTTACGTGCTTCTTCCGCAAATGAACCGCACTCGGAGAAATGTCAGATTTAAGCTGTGGCTAATACTGTGCATCCATCAGTTAATGAATCTGTCTAATTAATCCAGCCTAGCAGCGTTGTCAGTGGCTCAGTTCCTTACGCAATATGAAAAGCTACTGTCTCTGAAGAATCAATGCAAAGGGAAAGAAGAAGGAGGCAAAGTTTATTATCAAGTTTCACATTGGTGCTGTAACCCAGGAGCATTTTTTTTTTTTTCACACCAGGGGGGCAGGGGAGAGCGAGAGAGAGAGAGAGAGAGAGAGAGAGAGAGAGAGAGAGAGAGGCTACTTTTAGAATGAGGCAACGGTGCATCTTACTTGTGTGAGAGGATACGGTGAAGCGATATCTCCTCGCTGCTCAAGGGGTGGGCAGTGGGAGAGGGGGGAGGGTGGGGGAGGTGTAGGGGGGTCAGGGAGAGCTCTGCACAGCTAGCCCTGTTAGCACAAATACTGAACTGTTCGCCCTCCCCATCAGCACCTCATGAAATATCTACACCCGGCTCCATCTTTTAATGGTGTGAGGGAGGGGGATGCGCAGGGTGGGAAGCTGTGTGTGTGTGTGTGTGTGTTTGTGTGTGTGTGTGCGTGGGAAGGGGAAGAGGGGGTTACTCTGGAGAGTTTGGAGGGAATGGTGGTCTATGCATCTCAGTGCTTAGTTTGTCTGTGAAAGATAGAAAGGGGAGAGAGAGAGAGCAAGAGAGAGAGAGAGAGAGAGAGAGATAGAAGATAATTCTCCTTTGGACTCTGGATTCTGGGGCACACAGGCCCAGGAGTCAGTCAATCTGGCTGGTCCGAGGGGGGCGGCTGGGCGGGGGGTCCTGGGAGGGCTGATTAAACGGATGCTCTCCCATCATCCATCTCGACAGGCTGGCGAAAATTGGCTAGCCCCTCGCAGGGTAGAGTTCACGGGGGGAAGTGGTGGGGGAGGATGCGGAGCGGTGCACTGGATACCTGTCACAGCCTTTGGTCTGTTTCAGGATCTCAGCAGCAAATTAATAAAATATCGTTCCTGCTTCCCTTTACCTGCCATGGCAGCTCTCCCTCTCACCGCTCCTTCTCCCAGCTTGCACTGGCCCTTTGACCCCTCCGACTACTGTGAGAGATGAGGAGCCCAGGTAGCCAGCGAGAGGGCCAGAGTGTCAGGGAGAAATAGGGAGAAACTCCAAACTCAAGACATGGCAGAGAGAGAGAGAGAGAGAGAGAGAGAGAGAGAGAGAGCCTCCACTCTCCTCACTGCTGGAAGACAGCTCCACTTCAGACAGACTGACAAACGACTGCCCCATGTCAGTGAGACATTTTGAAGTGTGATACATTGGAAAAAACAACCACAAACAAACAAAAACTAAAAGCAAGACTCCAACCTGGTATTGTACGTCTAATACTGTAACTGGAGATAATAAACACCATGTTTCCAGGGAAAAAGTTAAGTAAATCCAATATATTGGTCCACTGATATGGACCTATGTGTCTGAAATAAAGTTAATTAAATAAAATAAAAAATAAAAAATAATTTATGAAAAAAAGTATTAATATTATATTAATAACACAGAAGCTTGTTAAGATAAAGATGGACCTGAAAAAAAGATCTAAGGGTAGCTTCAAGATGGACGCATTGTTTATCAACTCATGCCTCTATGATAATGTTGATTTATATAAACATATGTGTGTTTAAATGTGACAAGACTGTGTGTGTGTGTGTGTGTGTGTGTGTGTGTGTGTGAGCATGCACTCACTTGGGACCGCCTTTAGAGCATGGCACAGGTTGAGCATAATGATCGTCTTATCCCCTAAGCTCAATCCTGCTCTCCTTTCATAACCCCCTGTTTCACAACAAAGTGCCATAGGTCTTTCATGCTCTGCTCTTGTCTCTTCACAGAGAGTGTAAAACAATATAATCATGCATGAAACAACACCTCGGGGACGCGAAGATCACTTCATTCCAAAAAAATGTCAGACAAAAAAAAAAGTCGGAAAACATCCCCAGGTTATTTGAGATTGTTTACAGGTACCTGTAGCAACCCTGGATATACAGGAAACACTCTCGCACCGATGAAAAATGAAAATGTGATAAATAGGAGGCCTTGGTATGAATGAGAAGTTTCAGTGTTGGCAGTTTGGAGAAGCTTGTTAATAGCCTTCTCCATGGCGGGGCTGTTGGTGGATCAAGACTTGTTTTATTCATGGCAGTGTTGCTCAAATGACCGGTAGATAATGATCACATTCACCTTCCTCCTGGCGGGTGCACGCCTGTGTGTTTACAACCTGAATCTCAATATGAAAATTGCTGCCGATCAATGGGCAGCCAAAGCCCTGGATACTTCCTCTGGCTAGGCGCTAATACATAGCGCTGCTAATCTAGGTTTCAGAGAGTTGTATTTGAAGCGTGCGGTCAGTACCCTTTTGGCCCGGTGCTTAAAACTGAGAATATTTTCAGTGATTGGACTGAACAAGGTGGTTAGACGACTCACATTTTAATGTTTCGGTTACAGACGGTAATAGAAAAAAAAGATCTGGATATGAGAAATGTGCCATGTGTAAGGTAAGAGAATCCCCCAAACACAACAGTGTTGCTTGAAAACACCACCACACTGAAATAATATAATAAGGTCTGTTTCATTTTTTCAGGTTCTCCAAGGACCAGAGAAAGAGATTGCTAGAAAATGGATTATCTCTCTAACATTGCGAGTTCATAAGTCCAACTACTAACTTTGTTGAAGGGCAGATATGGTCTCCCAGAGGACAAAGCTCATATTTTGCCATGAGGCCTCCTCTGTGATTAGAAGGGGAGAAGCAGGCATATTGACTCAACCGTGTTTTTGCCTCTGCACTGTATGTAATTACCTCTTCAAAAACGAACATTCCACTAATCCTCTAATTCCAGATATTTTAGTGCTCTGCTGGTCTAATAAGCAAATCAAATCATATCTGCACATCACAAATGAGTTTTTGGAAACAGACTGAAATAATTCCTTCTGAGTCCTCCCATCCCGACCGGGGACGGAGGGTATCGCCGAGGAGCGGTGTGTGTGTGTGTGTGTGTGTGTGTGTAGTGTGTTGGTATTTGTTGAGCTGTCGCGCGGTGTTAAGCGGTCACAGCGTCTGGTACCGCTCGCCGGCCTGGGGCTCACCTGTAACTCTGTCTGGAAGAAGAACTTCTGCGGGCAGTGCGAACAGTCGTAGATCTTATCCTCCTGGCCGTGGGCAGAGAAGATGTGCTGCTGGAGCTTACTGGCGTGGACAAACACTGCTCGCATAAAACACACACACACACACACACACACACACACACACACAGGGAGAGAAGAGAAACCACGTTTTACACTTCAGAAGGAGTTTCCAGGTGAGGTATATATACTGTATTTTAACACTGTCATGGTATGGTGCCTGTAATGGTTGTTCTTTGCTGAATTGGAGTAGGGCCTTGATGTCTGCATTAAAGGAATGAAGGCAAGAGCATAATTGCGTCTGCCTGGATAACCAATGGAGACAGCCTATGTCAAATGGCAAGGAAAACGACTTAATTACAAACAAATGAATGTGCTATCAACAATGAAAAAAAACATCATTATGAGATATATAATTGAAAAAAAAAGTAAATAACAATTTAGATATGGACGGTGGCGCTGGAGTGGTCATATCCGTGCCGCTGCCGCTACTGAATGCAGAATGTTTTGGGAATAATGATGCTCTTTATTTAGCGCTACTGTGGGGACAACAAGCCAGGAAATAAACAACCACCAAAAACTTGGCATGGCTTCAAGTGCAAAACATGGCCTCCATTAGTCTACATCGCTAATTATATTGACAATATAAATATTCATGGTGCTGCACTATTTATTCATGCGGGCTACAGTATCACCATCATGCAAACACACAGCTCTCTCGCACTTAAAACATATACCATACATTGGTGCTTTAATTAAGCCATAGTCCACACTGGAAAGCTAAGGGGGATGCAGGGGAGTGTGTTTAAGTGGATGTGTGTTGCCCGCGCGGGAGTGTGTGTGTGTGTGTGTGTGTGTGTGTCTCCGCATCCTCCGAGGAGCACTTCAAACATGCCGTTTGTTATCCCAGACCCTTGTGCTTTTAAGGATGGCTGTCTAATCTCAAAGGTCTGGATGCTCTGGAAAAAGTTAGCATGAGGGGGGCTTCATTTGAATTTCTTACGGCTCAAAATAACTTTTCTTCTAATGCATGCACCGCGGGGCCACGGGGAGAGGGAGGGGAAAAGCACAGCCACAAAAGGTGAGGTGTCTATTGGAGAGATCACTTCGGGGTCGCCGCAGCCCCCCGTGGCCCCTCGAGGGGGGGAGGGGGGGGGGCTCGGCAACATTAATGCGTCCCCAATTTGAGCACACCTGGGAGAGCTGATATTAATTATTGAGCTGTATATATATATATGTACGCTCGAGAGTCACTTTGCTTCGGCGGATGGATGCCTGCCGCGCTCCTGACCTGGGAAATAAAAGTTTAGATCCACGGCAGTCAAAACCGATGGTGATGCTCTCAGACTGCTAATGCCCGGGTGACAGCTGTCTCTGGAACGTGGCACCGTGTTCACCGCAAATGAACAAACCTCCTCTAATGAACAAAACAACAAACTCCACAACGGTCCATTTCTGAAAGTAACGACCACAATGCGAAGAGAAATCGAATATTTATAGATATATATATATACGGCTTTGCAAAACGTTTCCCCTCAAGGTTAGGGCAAACACACAATGTTTGCAACTGCTTTGTGTTCAGAAAATGATGACAATTGTCTTTATGGGGTTGACATGCCCTAAAAAGAAGAAATAGGCTGAAAAACAATAGCATTTTTCTTGAGCTGCGTTTTGTCTGCATACACTGTACAGAAGCAGGTCACACCGACTGCAGGAAGCCTTCATTATGTCTTTGGCTAGAGAAGGAAAAAGTCAATACAGCAAAAATAAAAATGGATTTGAGACTTGGGGGGCCTTCAAATTCTGCGCAAAAGGCCTGCACACCACTGAAGTGTCAGGTGAGCTGTTTCTCCCTGTTTACATAGCGATCTGATCCGGCGCTAATAAGAGACGTGTTGCATCAGCTTTGCATTTAATAGCATCAATTCGTAGTTGGGTATTCAAGTGGACAATGACAATGACAGCTGAAAGCATAGCAGGCAAAGTGCCAGAGTCTAAAATGCACTTCCCCCTGCAACGGCATCTACAAGTCAGACCATTAATACTGAGTGGGCTGATGCAAACTGCACACGGACATTTTAGCCCTTTTTGTAAAGGTCAGTTTCGACTTCATACTTATTACTTTACATTTAGAGACACTTCTTCATCTTCGCCAGTGTTCTTGAATTGAACATGCACCTCACAGAAGGACGTCTTTTCCGAGAGGGTTATAAAACGAGGACGTAGAAGAACGAGGGGGGGACGGGACGACAACGAAATAATCCAAAAAACCCCACATCCAAAACAGGATCAGTGGCTGGACATTGTGGCGCTCCCTGCTGAGAATGCAAGATAATAAGAGCAAGAGAGAGAGAAAGAGAGACACAGAGAGAAAGAGAGAGAAGTTTGTGGAGTTTGTTGGCTGTGGAGCCGGAGCAGAGTGGAGCCGAGCAGAGCGCTGAGCCGGGTTGGGCGTCAGGGGTGTCAGGGCTGAGGGGGCTGAGGGGCCAAGGTCTCCTCGCTGTGGGGGATATTAAGCCTTCTGATTAGATCTCAGGGGCCGCCCATGGCAGACATCTCCTTTACTACAGGCCCCAGCTCATCTTTATTTTGGCAGGGTGGTGCTCTCTGCAGGCTGCACTGCACCAATACTAAGCTGTTTGTGCAGGGAGGGAAAAAAAAAAAGTTGATCCTTTTTCCCCCCCCTTTCTCCTTTTCATTTATTTATTCGTCTAGCCTACGTGTGTTTTCGCTCCTGCTTTAATCCGAGAGTTCACCGCGCGGAGGCTAATCCGAATGTTCCGAGGCAACGCAAACACGAGGCGCTTTTTTGCGGAAGTTGAGTCCAAGTTGTACGTCGGCGTTTTTTTTTTGTTGCATTTCGTTTGGAGTTGTAGCCTCGCGCTCGCGTTCGGACTGCCGGATTGTAAGTTGTCACATTTCTAAGATCGCGCTCCGAGAGAATGTGGGCAGGAACCACACAAACAACTAATTAAACTACTGTATGTGTCACGCTCGTGTGGATTTGAAAGCAGAGCGTCCTGTAGGTTTTTGCGAGTTTCCTGCCGCACGCTGTGACATAAGTGTAAGAAACACACACACACACACACACAAACTTTCATCAGGCACACTTTCTTCTGTTTTGTTTGTCTTAAGCACATATTCCCAATCACAATTTCCACACCAGCCCTCGCTGCTGCTCCTAAGGGTGCATGCAGACACTTCTAGCTGCAGGCTCCCCCACTTCTGAAACCTGTCAAATCTGTCCTGGGAGAGTCAGCCTCTCTCTCATCATCCAGGGGCTTATGG